>JAODXP020000010.1:14345943-14348443 GCA_027497455.2 Sardinella longiceps
AACCCTAAGTTGCTCTCAGGGAGACTTGCCCTGAAGTAATTGATAATTGATAAAATGTAAGTCGCTTTGGATAAAAGCGTCTGCTAAATGCATAAATGTAAATGTAAATGAAATATACAGTCATTTTTGCAGTGCTAGCTGACATGAGCATCACAACATCAACTGACAGACTGTCAGCTTTACCATAATGCATAATTAGTGATTATTTTGACAGGTTGCCAGATGTTTGATAGCTCTGACATCTAGCTTTCCAAGCACTGTCAGGACAATAACACTGATTTGACACTGTTATGTCATTGTTGACTGACAGTCATGATGACAAAAAAGAAAAAGGAAAAAGCCATCTGAAATTACTCACTTATATGGTTGTATCAACCGTATGACCAAGCATAATGAAGCAGAATTTATGTTGTCTCATTTTCTTTGTTTTCCTGAAAAAAAAACATCACATATCAAATTCAAATATACAAAGCCACCGAGAAATTTAGGTAGGATATTGTGCTTGAGACTGTATTACACTCTATTCTATGTCCTTGGACCATTCACACATACATACACATACATATACTGTACATGTACATACACTGTGTTGAACTTAGACTCCTCTACAGGCTGTATTGGCCCATGCCACCCATCACATATTATGCCTTTTTACTTCTTGTTTTGAAGTATTGTACTGTTATTGTGTATTCATTGTGTTATTTGGTAACACTTTGCGGTAGGGTACATGAATTATCATGAATTCATGCATGAAATCATTCATGATAAATTCATGATTCATGCATTACTTCATCTCTGAAAGTCTAATGAGTTATCAGGAATTAACATGAATTCATTGTTTGTCATTAATGACCTCCTGCTGAAGTAGCACATGATCTTAAGTATTAGTTACTCTGGGTACATCATCATGAGTCATGATTAATTAGCATGAGTCATGATTATTAGCATGATCATGATGAATTCATCATGTTTGTGCCCCCTCAACTAAAGTGTTGACATGGTTAAATTGGTAAAATTTAGTTGACGTATGGCGTATGACTAGGCCAAAGTAGGCTAAATAAGTACTTTGATTATATCAAATTATATCAAATTCTTTGAACAAAACATCATGATCATGTGTAATTAGTCATGACTCATGATGATGTACCCAGAGTAATTAATGCTTAAGATCATCTGCTATTTCAGCAGGAGGCCATTAATGATAAACAATGAATTCATGTTAATACCTGATGAGTCATTAGATATTCAGAGATGAAGTAATGCATGAATCACGAATGAATCATGAATGAAATCATGCATGAATTCATGATGATTCATGTACCCTTACCGCAAAGTGTTACCAGAATCGGTTACACTTTATTTGAAGGTATACCATCATAAGACTAAAATGACACTGTCATTAACTATGACATGACATTGTCATGAATCTGTCATAAACTTTATACACCTGTCATGACTTCTGTCATTAAGTGTCACCTGGTATTTGTCATGGTTAGGGTTAGGATTAGGGTAAGGGTTAGGGTATGTCAAGAGTCATGACAGGTTTATAAAGTTTATGACAGATTCTTGACAACGTCATGAACGGCATAGTTAATGACAGTGTCATGTCAGTCTTATGACGGTAGGCTACCTTCAAATAAAGTGTTGCCGAATCTTATCAAATTTGAAATACTGCCCGAATTCAATTTCTGCAAATAAAATGTTGCTGTTTTGTATTCTCTCTCTGCAGACTTTTTGGGATTTATATCTGAGCCACTTGGCTCTAGCATCTGAAAATATCCAATGGCCACTATGCTGCTCTATTGTTTAATTCTTATGAGTCTCATGTGCCTTATGTGTGGATATCAACCTACCTGCGCCTCTCTCATGTCAGTACAAGAGCCAGCATAGGAGCTGATCATGCACTACCAACCTGTTTACCATAAGACACAGATGCCCAATCCACCTCATACTTTCTATATAAACCAGTCTGTTTACTGATTGCATTATTCCTGACTGTAAGCATCATCAGTAAACCATGAGCTCCATTAGTCCCCATCTGTCTGTCACGTCTGCCAGTGTCCTCTAGGTGGGGACAGAGGTCTACTGTTATCTGTGCATCTGAACATGGACCATGTGCCATCACCTCACCACTCTGCCAAAGGCTTCCTTCTTCAGTCTACTGGAGAGTGATGCACAGTAAATGATACTTTGGACATCTTTGAGATGTATGATTTATCTTTACATGTCATGTTTACATGAGTCAGTGGCTGCTGTCAGATGCCTAAACCGATCCTCACTTTTCATCACAATGTTCTGCACTTTGAAAAATGAAAAATATGGACCACTTTCCTCATGTACAAAAGAAAAAGATGACTGATTTAAACTTGATTCATTCTCAATAGACATGAAGACATCTATGTCCCAGCACATGAAAATGGAATATGTTACAAATACACACACACACACACACACACACACACACACACACACACACACACACACACACACACACACCAAG
>JAODXP020000010.1:14355943-14360943 GCA_027497455.2 Sardinella longiceps
TAGATCATACATTTATTAATATTTTAACTGCTGTTTAAACCACAAAATGGTCATGTTAATTAATACATGAAGCATAAACAAATACACTAATGCATTAATGTTTAACACATACTGAGTCGTACCTGATTTAGGACAGCATTAAAGACTCATTCCTTTGCTATTTACTTGGTCTGCACCAGGTTTGGGCTCACATGTCTTGCCACAGAGCCCCCACAAGACTGTCATTAATTAAGGGCTGGCCAATAGAAATTGATCCACGATGGCAGATTCTAACCTACCATGTAATTAACACCTCAATTCCTGCCGTTAATTAAGGGCTGATACACCAGTATTCCTTAACCGTGATTTAACAGTAAATCCTGTATGACTGCATTGAACATTAAGGCATAGAGTTATTTTTAATGATTCCTGGATTTGCTACAGTAATGAATCATTAAATCATTTATATTAAAACATTGTATAGAAAAACAATGTATGTTCATACACTTATTGTGAAGTGTTACGATTTGCCTCGACTTGCAAAGGCTACCAAGCAGGCCACATCAGAATCAAAAGAAGATGCATGTTTAAGTACAGTGAGATGATCATAGGCCAGTCCTTCTTATTACCATTATACAGGGCAAATGATTTGAAGAATTGAATTGAATTGAATTGAAGAAGCACCTTGAGAACTAGCATGAGACAGCTGCTGTAAATGACACATTTTATTAAATACCCATTTTTTTTTTTTTTGTGAGAGCATAAAGCTGCACTTACTGTAATATACTTATAATTGCTCAGCAGCACACCAGTGTGTGTGTGTGTGTGTGTGTGTGTGTGTGTGTGTGAGTGTTCTTGTTCAGGATAGGTCTGTACTATTAGCCTACTATACTGGCATGAGTCCACTATGAGCTGAAGCCTCAATTGCCCTGCGGTTCTGGCATTAGGCCATAGGGACTGGTGTGTGTGTGTGTGTGTGTGTGTGTGTGTGTGTGTGTGTGTGTGTGTGTGTGTGTGTGTGTGTGCTTTGAATGTGTATTGCCTGGTGCCATTTTGGGTACCCAATCAATGCCTGGTGCAGTCCTCCTGCATGCTAATGAGTCTATGTAACTGTACATGTTTATGTACAGTATGTGTGCATGTGTGTACTGTATGTGTGTGTGTGTACTTTATGAATGTGTGTGTGTGTGTGTGTGTGTGTGTGTGTGTGTGTGTGTGTGTGTGTGTGTGTGTGTGTGTGTGTGTGTGTGTGTGTGTGTGTGTGTGTGTGTGTGTGTGTGTGTGTGTGTGTATTAGGACACAGTTGGCAGGGCCCTCGCCCCCAGCCTTGCTGTGCCAGCTGGGCAATGCCAGGGGGAGCCAGGCATGCCTCAAGAGGGGCATGGTGTCAGTTTGGTGGTTTGGATAGGGGCAGGGACAGAGGCAGGGGCAGGGGCAGGGGTGGTGTGTATTGGGGCTGGGTGGTGGTGCGGTGCGAGGTGGGCTGGGTGGTGTGGTGGGGTGGGGGTATCGTTTGAGAGTGGAATTGGGAGGCCCAGAGCCGCACCATCAGTAGATCTAAGAGGAGGATTAATGTAAGCCTCTCTTTGGTCCCGGGGACAGAAACGTTAATGAGTTTTAATGAGACGATGTGAAGATGTGGTGGTTGACCCCTTGACCCTATCTAATGAATGCAGCCGTCGGAACACCATAGAAACTTCTCCCGCTATAGTAACTTCTCCCACCACACCAACACAGGACAACTCATGAGCACAGCACAGAGAGAGAGAACAGAGGGATGGAATAGAGAGGGATACTTCTCAAGGAAGGAGCATGGGAGACACATGAAAGAAGGAAAGAAAGAAAGAAAGAAAGAACAAAAAGAAAGAAAGAAAGACAAGAGCAGAGAGATGGAGTTTTGTGAGATGTGACCATAGAAAGACATACAGAGAAACATACTAGAGAGGGATAGAGAGAGAGAGAGAGAGAGAGAGAGAGAGAGAGAGAGAGAGAGAGAGAGAGAGAGAGAGAGAGAAAAGGAGAGAGAGAGATAGTAAACAGAACCATGGTGCTGCCCAGAAGGTCATCAGAGGCACTGCTGGCCCTAGTGTGTGACAGCTGGTCCTCTCTCCCCTGGCACTCTCCACCACACCCTAGCCTACCCTCCACTACCCCTACCCCACCCCCTCTTCCCCTCTCTCTCCCACCTCCCTGCCCAGGCTTGGGCCCTGGCTGGCTGACTGGCTGCCTGGCTGGCTGCAGTGTGGCGCATGGAGCTGTCCCCTGAGCAGAGAGCGTGTGGATGCTGGATGCTGGATGCTGGATGCTGGAGCGGGAGTTCACCAGTGGGGGAGCTCAGTGGCGTCCCCATGCCCAGGCGTGAGCTCCGCTGCTGGGGCTGACTGACACAGATGTGCCCTGGGCCGGGGCCTGTCACAGGCAGTTAGGGTGACAGCCTCTCACACTTCATTATGTCCCTCTCACAGGTCAGCGAGCGACAAGCCGGGTCACTGCACACCGCTGGGCGGCCCTGGGGCTCCCCGTCAGCCCCCTCCAACCCCCCACCCCCACCCTCCTCTTACGGACCCCCACCATCAACACCCCTCCACTGCCAACACCACCACTCCACTTGTGAGGTGTCCCACTGCCAAGACCTCCCCAATCACTTCCCCCAAAAACCCAGTGTCCCCAACCTCATCAAGGTGCTAAATCAGCTGTGGCCACAGAGGAGGAAAAAAATGGATAAATCTTTTTTTCATGTCAACTTTTACTGTGGCTTTGCTTTGTGAACTATAATACCAACACAGTTAGCAGCTCAACTCAAAGCAAATGATAAGGTTGCTGGACCTATAAACTTTTATCCATCTGTCTGTCTGTTTGGTTACACTTATTTACCACTTTAAACAGCTGTCAGAATGCAGTCATAACATTTGGATCATAATGCCTAAGCCAAATATAGCCAACACTGCCATCTGAATCATCTTCTCTAATGAATAATTAACCTTTGATATTACCATATGGTCTTATCCACAGCTTGTCATTTTCGTGGATCTGTCTTTTATTAAAGATGTTAACACAGTTTGCTTCACAGCTCTGGTCTCTTCCAATATTGTAAGTGAATCAACTAAGATCTTAAGCTATTATATTAATTAAGAGAGTATGACTCCTGGGACATTTTATTAATTCGTTCTAATTTATATAAAGCGAGACTGAGACTGAGATGCTAGTTATAATTCACTCTGAACAGTCCTTTAAAAACTGAACTGGGGACAGTATTGGGGACAATGCCTGTATGTATCCTGCTGCTGCATTAGCCTTGCTGCTGTTTTCCATTTTTACGCACCGCTAGACCGCAAGTAGAGCGCACGGATCAGGCCCAGATCTCCTGTTCAGATGCAATGCAATTGGACTTCAGCTGTGAACGAGAGGCGCCGCACCTAATTTCTGTGCCTCGCATTGGGCGTGCTAAACAAGCGGGCGCTTCAGCGAAAGGTGTGGGCACACACACGATGAACAATTTGTAGTGATTAGGCTCGCTCCTCCACTCACATCTGGAGCAAGAGAGCGTTCGCGTTTTGCGCTCTGGCGGGGCGTTAGTTCGCGTTGAGACCCATGATTTAACACGGGCTCCTAATGAAACGTGAAGTGGTATGTGACATTGCTAAATTGCATTAAAAGGGGTCTAAATAGGTAGGAGATGCATTGACCAAAGCTAATTAAACAAAACTACTATAAACACGCCTGTGTTCACTTGCTCTCTGACAATGCATAATCTAATAAGTATAGAAGATGCGGATAGGCCCAGGGCTTTGAATTTGAATAGAGTGGAATATATGAATAAAAATCAATGCATTGCTAATGAGTGCCCTTGAATCTTTGGTGGTCTTACTTTGTTTTCTTAAAAGTTGTCTTGAGGGAGTGTGATGATGCCACACATTGTTCCATGGGAGCAATTATAAGATTTGGTGTATTTGCTGTAGCCAGTCTCATAAAAGTATTATGGAATGAATGGTTTTAGAATACATTTTGATGAATGAGATTGAGATTTCACAACAGATGTAAATACAAATAATAGTCTTAAAGATTTGTCTTAAATAAATTAAATTACTACTAAATTACTACTTTAAAGGCTTTTTGTACACGTCTTTTTGCAGACAGGTGCATTGGAGAAGAAAAAAATACACCATGGATCAAGAGCTTGGAATAGGCTACAAGTTTTCTGTCTTTGACATTGTGTTTCTTTAAGATGATAAGATGTGCTTGCGTAATGGTGTGCAGATTGTAAGCTCTTAAAGAAATTTTAAAAGTAAATCTATGTGAGAATAACATTTATGTTTGTCATTACACTTTTTCATTACATTTTCTCCAAGGTATCCTCTCACAGCCTTCATACTTCTTTCTTTGTCTCATTCTTTCGTCCATGAACCCCTCTATCCCTCCATCTTTCCCTCTGTCTCTCCCTCCCTCCCTCCGTCTTCCTGTGCCCTCTCTCTGCAGTGGTGGTGCCAGTCATAGTGCTCAGGGGCTCTGGAGATATTTCAAAAGATCTGGGAAATCAATCCAACATGAAACTGAAGGAAAACATGTAATGTCATTGAGCAATAACTATCACTCCTGTCAGCCGCTGAGCTCTGAGCGCAGGCCTGCGGCTCTCTTGGCTTCTCAGTCGGCCCCATGAGTGGCAGCACTTGCTGGGGCCCTTTGCCCGACACTGATACACACCCCACAACTACCCCTCTCCCCCCCATCCCCCCTCTTCGCACACACACACACACACACACACACACACACACACACACACACACACACACACACACACAATCACAGACACTCCCCAGACCTTCTTGCTTTTGACTCCCGGGACAGCCTCCAGTGAGCTCTAGGGTCTGTGTGTGTGTGTGTGTGTGTGTGTGTGTGTGTGTGTGTGTGTGTGTGTGTGTGTGTGTGTGTGTGTGTGTGTGCTCACTCTCATCAAGCTTCAGACACGCATTTTTCCTGCCAGTCGTTGCTTTTGTGTAGCCATCAAATCCTCAGAGCACCCC
>JAODXP020000010.1:14368443-14370943 GCA_027497455.2 Sardinella longiceps
GCTTGCAGCCAGTGGGGGAGCGTAGATGAAATGGCACCCCACAGCAGGAACACCTCTACAGTTGGCCAATATTGTCACCAGGAAGTTTTTATCTGTGACACCAGAGTCAGTGTTGTTGAGCTGAAGAAAATCTCCTTCTATTTGAACAGCACTGACAAGAATATGACATTCATAAACAATATGAAGAGTTCAGATGCAAAACCCCCTAAACACCATTTTTGTGAAAACTGAGTTAATGATATTGTGTGAATCCTGTATAAATCTAGAATATGTAAATGAAATGTTTTTGTGAAAAAATAAAATAAAACCTGCTCCCCGCCGTGTTTAAAATATCTGTTTACAATCTAAACACTGTAAACGCCTGATAAAAAATGGCCTTTTTCTCAAAGAGTGGTCAAGTGGAGTTAGGGGGTTTTGCATCTGAACTCTTCAATTGACTTGTGTATGAGTGACAGCAGGGCTTTTCCCTAGCGCTGGTACTACACTGTGTGATCAGCATACAGAAATTGGTAACTAGAGGAGAACACAAGAGTAGTGAAGAGAATAAAATAAAAGAAAAGAAATGAGAGAAGAAGCCCAGAGAATTGGTGAAAAGAAAAGAGAAGTCCAAGGCATTTTGTTGAGATTTGTTATAACTACGTAGCTGCAAACTCTTCTCTCCAAGACTTACTGAATGCCTGCAAGGTGTAGCGGACAGGTGTCAAAATCAGCCCATATCCTTGTTCTTTGAGACTGATGAATGCTGTTGGCAGGTAGTTTCGAATTAGCAAACTGGCAGCTAACTCAAACAGAACATCTTTGCCCTCATCAGTTAACGAGGGCTTCCATTTCATTCTACAGTTTGGTGAGTACGATGCACCATTCTCATTCTCATGCCTATCAACAGCACTTGGCAACGTGAGACAACAGGGTTATGGGTTGATTGACTCTGGACTCTGGAGAAGCCCTTTAAGGGTATAGTGCTGTTTCTGTTACCCCACTGATGACCTGCAGCCAGAGTGACTGGGAGTTAGAGAGACACTGGGAACTCACTGATGCAGAACATTTCCCATTCCAATGCAATACTGTACATATAACACACAGTATAAACAAGCAGGATATAAGTTTATCTCTGTGTGTGTGTGTGTGTGTGTGTGTGTGTGTGTGTGTGTGTGTGTGTGTGTGTTTATGTTATGCCACAGAGACAGTCACTGTGTGTGTGTGTGTGTGTGTGTGTGTGTGTGTGTGTGTGTGTGTGTCTGAGTGTGTGTGTGTGTGTGTGTGTGTGTGTAAGTGTCTGAGTGTGTATCCAGGATGTGTAAAGACGACGGGGGCAGCCGTCTGTGGCCTCTCCTTTTCCTGTAGCAGTCCTGCGCCATGTCCTGTAGGAGTCTCCCAGCTGAGATGGCGCTCACTGGCCGTGACAGCTGTGGTCTGGGGGGCACACTGTCACCCACGTCTGGCTGTGCGCTGAGGCTGAGGCTGTACTACACCCTGCTCAGGGTGGGTGGCATCAGGGAGGTGTGGCAAACACGCTCCCAGCTAGGATGGCACAGAGGGCATTGACCCTGCCAAGGCCTGCTAATAGACTGCAGCATCACTGGGAGTGTGGGTAGCCACCCCTGGGCCTCCTCTCCCCCAGACCAGTGTGGTGTCACAGCTCAGCTTCTCAGCCCAGACACCAGGGGCCAGTGGGAGAGCAAGAGTACTTGCTTGGGTACTTAGAAGGCAAATGACCCTTTGAGCGACCTCTGACATCTATTTGAACTCAATTATCTCACTGTACTTTTTCCACAGTCTGTCAAATGACCAGTCTGTGTATTTGCAAAATGGGTCAGTCATCTTAGAAAATCCTCTCAGAATGCAAGAAAAAGAATTAAAAGTGGAACAAGCCATAGTTGTTGTGACTGATGAGTGTTGTAAGGTCAACCTTTCGGTTCTGTTCCTTTTAGGAGACCCATAATCCATATTGCTAACCCATTCTTGAGTATTTGCGTGACCAAATGTGAAGAGTCCATGTTGTTTGGGCTAAAAACATCCAGCCAACTTTACCTTACTTTAGTTTATTATAGAAGCAAAAAATTATAGTGAAGAAAATGACAATTATTTCTGTGGTTTCCATTGTTGCCAAAAGCTGTTAATGTAGTGGGTACTGTAGGTGTGGGAGAGGGGTGGATGTATGCCACAGTCATATGCTTGCCCTCTGGTCATGCTGTCATATCAGACCTGGGGCCTCATGATGAGCCAATCACCTGACACCCCCTGAGTCAAAACCTCCCTGACAAGGTCTGTCACTCTGTCCTCACGGAGCATGTCAGCCTCGTCCACATTTGTCCACCCGTCCCCTTTACACACGTCCCTTAACTCGGGGTGAGTGGCCAGACAGGCACGACACGTACCCCCCTCTTTACCTGACATCCCACCGGAGGCTCCGGTCCGTCTCTCTCTGCCAAGGCACACGCCATGAGTGCAGTCCCCGGTGCCCGGCATTCAGAGACGCCAGGCCATGAACCCAGGCTGA
>JAODXP020000010.1:14373443-14420943 GCA_027497455.2 Sardinella longiceps
GCTACCCTTTAACATTAAAGCAAAGAGATTTTGTATAAGGCTATTAATTTATAGTGAATCTGAATGCAATCCAATTAGACATAGCCCTCTGTCTGGCAAGGATCCACATTCCATGTTTGGCAGCACAGATGCACCTACTATGTAGAAGGGCATACGCACACAGTAAAGCCTCTTTGGAAATGTGAGGGAGGTCATTATAAGACAGATCATTAAAGGTGCCTCATCAAATGCTAGTTAAGATTCTCCATCATGCATTCACAAAGGCATTTTTAAAAATATCCCTCCCTGCAATCATTAGCAAAGTGCAGGCCAGAGTTTCCATGATGTTAACCAATGGCCCACTTAGGAACAGAGAGCACATAAATATCTACAGCGGATGCGTAAAATCAATTAGGGTAAACTTAGCAAGACCTAAATGGAAGTGAATGAAAGAGCCAGAGCCGAGGATTTTATTTTAATTTAAAAGATTACGGTTCATTTGATGAATGTAGTTTGATGGAATACATGCTGAATTAATTAGAGAAAGGCTGTTTTGTTCCTTTGTTTTTTTTTATATTATAATTCACTAAGTGTATTTAAGCTATTTATATGTGAGTTTCTTTTGTGTGCTCTTTTGATCGAATCATTAATTAATTTACTCGGTCTAGCAAAGGACTGAACACAACAAAATTAAAAATGAGAAAATATATAAAATAAAAAAAGACATAAAAAATCTCAAAAAGCAGTTATAAGAAAATAGTCTCAATAATTGAGATGTAAGGAAAGCTTACACTGTCCCATATACAATGGCATAAATGTCTTTGTGGCTCACATACAGAAGAGCATTTCATGGACAGATATGAAATGAAAGATGCCCTTAAGGCAACATCTGCTCCCCTGTATTACCAGACAAACACACACACTCACACCCACACGCAGATAAACATGTGCGTCCACACACACACACACACACACACACACACACACACACACACACACACACACACACACACACACACACACACACACACACACACACACACTTCCAGATGAAGTGTCACTCTAATTAATAATCCTCCGAGAGCTTTATCCTCCCTTATCATATATTTATGTGGGAATGTGTGTAAACTCTCAGCAGACCTCGGGTCTCTGTGATCTTTCAGTAAATAAAAACAAATTTGATCAAATACTGCCAAACAGCAATAAACAAAGTGGCACTAAGATTACTACATGGTGGTTAGGACAGTGAGATTACTACATGGTGGTTAGGACACAGTCAGATTACTATATGATGCTTAGAACAGTGATATTACTACATTGCAGGTAGGATACAGTGAGATTACTACATGGTAGTTAGGACACAGTGAGATTAATATGTTGCGTTTAGGACATACTTGTTTTGTAAGGGGCCTCAAATAATAAGAATATAAGAGAAAAATATATAGAAGATAAATATATTATATAAGATAAATATATAGAAGAAGAGAAAAACAATAGTAAACAGATGGACAGATGCAGAGGGACAGAGAGATAGAGGGAGATGAGAGACAGAGAGAGAGAGAAAGAAAGAGTGTAGGAAATGAGACAGAGAGAGAGAAAGAAAGAGAGATAAGGAGGGATGAGGCTTGAAAGATGGGGGAATGATAGAGCAGAAGAAAAAGAATGAGTGGGACATAGAGATGGGAGAAATACACAGAGAGGGAAAAATATGAAGAGAGAGAGAGAGAGAGAGAGAGAGAGAGAGAGAGAGAGAGAGAGAGAGAGAGAGAGAGAGAGAGAGAGAGAGAGAGAGAATGCCCTGGCACCTTACCCATCAGCATGTGTTATGTCGCTCATGATGCAAGCCAGGCAGACTTTGATTCCCTCAGGTGCGGTTTCAGTTCTCAATAACAGGGAGTGACAGGCGACAGAAGGCAGCCATCTCTTCACATGACATTCCCTATCTCTTGTTTTCTCTTTCTTTTTTCTTCAGCGAGCACAGGGGTGGCGTGGCAGGGCTTTTAACCACGTCCATAATGTTTGGTTGTCTTTGCTGATGGAACACTAAACAGGTGGTGTTGTCAGGGGTGATGGATCCAAGGCTGGTGTTGTTGTCGGGGGTGACAAGTATGGCTGATTTTACTGGCCCCAGTGCTGAGCTGATTCTTGTGTTAAATTAGTGGTGCCCTTACTGCCCTATGCTGCAGATTTATAGGGAAAAATACATTTTCTTTTCTTGATGAGATTTTGGGCTAGGTTTGTATGATTTTGTTTTTGTTCATGACTTTACTGTATTTTATTACAGTATTACGAAGTTAGATACAAAATGGACATCTCTGAACACCTCTCCAGACAATGAATGTTTTTCTTTTTTTAGGATAAAAAAATATCTTTAACCAACTGACAATAGAAATCACATCACTAATTTTTCGCTATTGTGAAGATTCTCTCTCTCTCTCTCTCTCTCTCTCTCTCTCTCTCTCTCTCTCTCTCTCTCCTCTCACTCATCTCTTGTTAAAGTTGCATGAACAAGACCCCCTCGTGTTCAATCAATTAGAATTCAGATGTGCTCAATGCACTGCACACATTTCCCATTCATCACGTAGACGTAAACTCACAAACAAATTAGTGCAACTAATAACCTGAACCCTGTAAAATTTGTTTACATTCAATGTCAATTGTAGATTAATTATAGGTTCATGTTGGCAAACAAATACATCAGCGATGTGAACGTGGACGTATTTGTACCGTGTGGCACTATTAACGTAAATGAGTGCGTACGAGGTTTCTAGAGATGGCGGAAAGCTCCAGGGGCAAATCTCCCTGTCTCAGAGGCCCAGCCCTGAGCCTAACCGTTGCCTTAGGCTGTAACACTGGGCAGGCACAAGCATTGTTTTCTTACTCTCCCGTCACGGCTGTTATTGCCATTGCTTGTCTATGAGCAATCAGGGAGATGCAAAGGCCTCTGGATACCGACGTTAATCACTGCCAAATCAAACTGTCTGAGTAGTGGGGCCATTCTACAGGCAGAGGACATGCAGCAGCGTATCGCCCAGCCCAGCCCAGCGTGGGGCTGCAGAGCTTAGCATGCCCTGGAGCCTGCCATCAATATGGCCTCAAATTAGGCCCTGCTTGGTTTACTCATGTGTGCTTTGATTCGTTTCTTAGAGGCAGGCAACCGGTTTGTGTATTTAAACGACAAAGGTCATGGGGTGGGCTTGCCGCCGTGACTATGTGTGTCACCGTTGCCATCATGCGTTCCTTTAAACACAGCGCTAATTAGTGATCAGTAGAAAGCACTTTTAGATATGGCACTGGGGGGAGCAGTGGAAGAATTTTTAAAAAGTGGTTTCAATTGAAGGCTTGGTGTTAGTGAAAGAGGGCAGGGTGGTCTTTAAGAATCTTTAAGTACTGTGTTCCAGTGCAAACCTGGAGGGAGGTAGGCCTACATGGTGAAGCGAAGCATGGTGCTGTGGAATGCAGAGCCCTCTCCTCTCTCCTCTCTCCTCCTCTCCTCCTCTTTCTGCTCCTCTCTTTTCCTCTCTTCTCCACTCTCCTGCTGCCAGAGATGAGATGGGGGGTGAAACATTCGCTCCCTGCTCTGTCATTTCACAGTGTGGGAGCGCGGCGACACACGACTCTTTATCTAGCACTGTGGAGAACGGCTCAGAGAGCAGTGGCCTGGGGAGGGGATGGGAGAGGAGGGGAGGAGGAGGAGAGGAGGAGGAGGAGGTGGGGGTCTGTTGTTTGTGTGGAACTGGATGTGTTTACTTAAGAATGCAATGCAAGCTGTAAAAGACACATGGCAATTCTGCTTAAAATGCTAGAAGGCAAGTAAGGGGACTATTCACATCTAAAAATATATATCCTTGTTGACTAAATCTAAAGTGAGGCAAACTGTATATTCCGTGCCTGAAGGTGAATGTTTGTTGGTCATGTCGAATTCTTTAGACCTTTAGTAAAGAAGAATCTGAAGCAGATTTTCTGCTAGTGTTTCCGTTTCGCTCCTGATTTTACCTGTTGACTTGCCCCTTCGTCTTGCTGTGTGTTCACATGGATCAAGTCTATCCTCCATCCCTCAGTGAGTTAGTGTGTGTGGCTGAGGAGCTTCCATAAGTCTGCAAATAAACATGGAAACCTAAATGTTATGAAAACATTCAGGTGCTGCGGCACAAAAAAGAGTGTGTGACTGACCACCCTGTTGTCACACAGTCTGTATGGTGTGTGTGTGTGTGTGTGTGTGTGTGTGTGTGTGTGTGTGTGTGTGTGTGTGTGTGTGTATTATTCATGGAGAGTGGGTCGCTAATGGAGAAGATGGGACAGTGGTGCTCTCCTCTGATAGCCAGTGACCCTGCCTGTCTGGCCCTGGCTGCTTGGACTCTGTGTAATGGATGAACGGTGAGCTTTGGGGTCTCAGAGCTATGCTGTCCAGGCACTTTTACCAGCCTCATTTCCCACCTCCCTCAGGGACACCACACGGCCAAGACAGGACATGATAAAGATGTGCAAAGAGGACAGAGAAAAAAAGGAGACACTATTTTGTTTCCGTGTGACAGGTCTGTATGCTGACCACGAAATGCATGGTTTAGCTTCTTCTTCTTTTTTTACTGTGAGAAGGTACTACAACCATTTAGGATCTTCAATCATTATCTGAAAACAAATCTTTGAGTTTAATCCAGAAGAAGAATCTTTAAATGTCTGTTCAATGCAATAGGTTGAATGCTATGGTAGATGATAGAGCTAATGGTTGTGTGAGGACAAAGCTCCTCTTTGATGATTTTTCTTCAAAGGAAAAAAGGTTGAGATGAGGACTTAGGGCACACCTGCTTCGAAAGATGTAATTTGGGACAGGCAGACCTTGACCACTTTGACGGTTGCAGACAATTGGATATATGCACACACACACACACACACACACACACACACACACACACACACACACACACACACACACAGTGACAAACAATAACACACTTGCACTTTGCTTAGAAATTCTCCCCTAGGACAACATATGGTGTCCTCCTCACCTTTTATCCCCCTGTTCCCATGGCAACAGGTCCAGGTGACCCAGGCGTTAGGCATTGCAGGCCGTCTGGATGGCAGGTGAGACCCTTTGCTCATCGTGGTCAGCTGCTGGGTCCCTCCAACCACCCCCATATACCCAGGACTAATCCTGGACAGCCTGCCCCAGCCTCTGACCCCCTGCCTGGGCACCTCAACCAGTCTTGCACCCCCTCTACCTCCACGCTGCTGCGTTTGATCCTCACAGACCTGGTGCACTAGTGAGACCAGATCAGAAGGGGGTAGCAGGCTCACAGTGTCCCTCAGACCAGCTGAGCTCCAGCATGGGCACCCGGTGTCCTCTCCCAGCCTTATTGTCATCCACCCCATGTTTCGCCATACTGCCATCTCTTCCTCCGCCGATGATCCCTGCTTACACCCCTACCACTCCCAGGGGTGACGGATGGTAGCATATGTGTGTGTGTGTGTGTGTGTGTGTGTGTGTGTGTGTGTGTGCCATGGTTGTGTTTCTGCTGTGTGGTTGAGTTCAAAGGCAGGAACATTTGGTAGCCACTCCACCTGACCACTGACACCCCTCTCACACCCACCCTTGTGTCGCCCTTCCCACCAAACCCCGCGTTGGTCGAGGGGAAAATTAGCTTGTTGGTTGGGCTTGTCACTGACTGAGTGACGCAATTATTCTTTCAAATAATTGGACACCAACTGTGAAGCGTTGAAGTGGTAGGCCCACAGTTTTATCATTAAAAAGACAGTGGTGGAGAGATAGTGTTTTGTTGTGTTTGCAGAGCATTGGAGATAATGGATAGCATTAAAATACAGTGTTACATAGGCCTGCATAGGCTAGTGCTGAAGGATTCTGTATGAAAAAAGAGTGGGAGCTGTCACAAGTCTTTCTTGTGAAAATCTATACTTTTGCCAAAAGCATTGCCTACAGTGTGAGAAAACAGGCAGGTGTCAGTGAGGATTTAGGGGTGTTTGTGGGAGCGAGTATGTGAAGGGTGTGTGTGTGTGTGTGTGAGTGTGTGTGTGTGTGTGTGTGTTTGGGTGGGGAGTCAGATAGCTTTCGGGACTCAGTCAGATGAGCCTG
The DNA here is from genome assembly GCA_027497455.2 of Sardinella longiceps. NCBI lineage: Eukaryota > Metazoa > Chordata > Actinopteri > Clupeiformes > Clupeidae > Sardinella > Sardinella longiceps. Next base: position 14,379,511 of record JAODXP020000010.1, read on the forward strand.
AGAAAGCGAGCAGCTGGTCGGCGTTATCCTCATGCCCTCGAAACACCAATAACCGCTAGGTGGCAGTGTTGTCCTGTGTACCGCAGTGTGGGCGCTCTGTTGGCCTTCCTTCTCAGCACTGCTGGCTGCCTCTCGTCCGCTCATTAGTAGCCTAATGAAGTGAGTGCTTCTGAGGGGCTGTTATTGATGGCTATATCTGTCCTGTCACCGCAGATGCTTGCCTCGCCAGTCCAGGCCGCTGGTTGACCCATGTATCAGCGGAGGTGATAATTACTCAAACGCCGAGCTGTAAATTGCAGTTTATACACTGTTATACTCGGGATGTGCGCACCGGATTGGATTAGGTGATCGCGTTCCTTATGGCTGACGTGAATAGATGAAAATGTTGTTTGCGCAATGTGCTGAAGGTGTACAACTGCTGGTCATCATCTGACTGACACATGTTGTTGATTTAGCAATTGCGAGTTATTTGAAAGAATGCTGTTCATGTAAATGCAATTGGAATTTTTATTGAGGCTTACTTATTCAGGCTATTTCAGAAATGCATGATACCAAAGATAAAAGTGCAAATTTAATATAAAATCTAAAAAAGAAAAAGAAAACAATCTAACCTGCCAATGTGGAATTGAGAGGATAATTGAAGACAAATAACTGACTGCCAAGGGGATGGGCCTTCTAAATTTGCCAACAAACTTTTTTTCACCCTGTCATAATATCACGAATTAATAACTTTAGAAAAAAAAATAATTTAGAAAGCTTAAAATAACAATTGTATTTTAGAAAATCTCTCTTTCACTGTTTTACACTGTGAGACCCTGTGGCATATTTTTTACCCTGGGAGAAATACAGAGACAGGACTATGCTTTGTCCAACAAGAGACAGAGAGAGAGAGAGAGAGAGAGAGAGAGAGAGAGAGAGAGAGAGAGAGAGAGAATAATGATTGCGTGCAAAGAGGAGCTCGTTCTTGCAAGGCCACGATGGAGACATTGAGTGGAGGGGGGGAAAACAAGGCCCAACACATTACACAGACAACTGAGAGACAGGCGTAATTAGAATCATTATTGTTACCACGGAGATCAGAGCAGTAAAACGTGGGCACCCCGCTGTGCTTTGGCACCCCTGGCCCACCAAGGTCAGGGATGCTTAAGTGAAGGTATGCCGCACCAGCACCATCCAATAAGGTCATGGAGGGAGCCTTTTCACCCACAATGCACCACACCACCCCCCCCCCCACACACACACACACACACATGGAGAGAGCCTTTTCACCCACAATGCACCACACCACAACACCCCCCCACCCCCCAACACACACACAAACACACACACACACACACACACACCACCACCACCACCACCACCACTCACTTCATGTTTCCCAGTCCTTCTTGTTAGGCAGACGAGAGAGGGTCTTTCTGTCCTTCAGCTCACCTCATCTTCCTTAGAGGTTTTCTTGACACAACCCAGGGGTCAGTTTTAAAAACCCCTCCACACTTTAAAAAATGGTCAAATATTTACCCCCAGAGAAAGTGCACACCTGTCATCCATAGGCCAAGACAGAATTCATTTTTCTGTCTGAATTAATTCCCGAACCCCTGCACCAGCTCCTAAGGCCTAGTCTTGATGATGTCCTGCTCCTTGTTCAAACCAAGCAGACAGTTGAGTGGCTGACTACCTATAGACTGAACACAAACACTCACAGTCTCTCACACACTCTCTCTCCTTCTTTCTCGATGTGAACTGTGGGTAGAGTACACCTGAACACCCCAGTAGTCAAACTGTCAGGGACTTTGCCTAGTGGCTGGTGTCATGGTGTGCAGTGATCGTCTTAGCGTCTCATTTCTCACAGATGAGTTGGAACCACTCTAGCCTGAAACAAAGATCCCTTAGACCTCCTTCATGTTGTCCTCTACTGCTAGTCTTTTGTCTTTTTTTTCTCACTGTCAGCAGAAGAGGGTTGGGAGGCATGTAGCTGTAATGCAGTCTTGTTTACAGTATAGGGGTGAAATTTTTCATTGCAGATGTGGACAATGTGAGGCCATCCAAGGATGGGATTTTTCTTCACAGTAAAAGCCCCTTATTGACTTTAGATTCCACTTCACCACATGGAATCACAGGGCTGTTGACAATGTTGGTGTTTTGTCAAGAAAAAAAAGCATAAGTAGTTTTCCGCAGTTCATTTTGGACCTGCCCCCCCACCTCCTTTTCACACCCCACACACACACACACACACACACACACACACACACACACACCATCACCTCCACCCCTCTCTCTGTCCTCTATGTGCAATCCTCGCCTCAGAGGCAGCCCATAATACTCCCGCCTCAGATATACACTGAGATCTTCTGCTTGGGCGAGTGGACTAATGCATCACCGTGGAAACGAGTGCCTGCGGATTGATCACTCATTACGATATCTGCTCGCGCTTTCTCTCTCTCTCTCTCCAATTACAGCCCGAAGAAGAGAGATTCACCTCATCACACATACAGGTTAAATTGAGTGAGGAGGAATTTGCTGTCGCTTTTGGTAGAAGTGAAAGTGTGTGTGTCAGTGTGTGTGTGTGTGTGAGCTGGGGGAGTCTCTCTGAATGTGAGAGCATGTTAGAACGTGATAAGTCATTTCCACGTGAAAAAGCAATATTGTCCACATATTTTTACATATAAGGACATACTGTAGACGACGATCGCATAGTCATATTATTCACCGAGCACAACACTCAGTATCTTAACAACAATGTACAGTAGCGTCTATCCTGGGTGAAAAATTACAGTTCACCCAAAGCCTGGGTATTTGGCTTTGAGTGTGTGTGTGTGTGTGTGTGTGTGTGTGTGTGTGTGTGTGTGTGTGTGGGTGTGTGTTTTTTTTTTTGGGGGGGGGGGGGGTGTAGGCTGAGAGGAACCATCCCCATCAGAATGAATTACCCCGCCTCACCTGTGGTTGGTGCACACAGTGTCAGGGGTAAAACAAACACAAGCAACCCCCATGCTGGTGGGGACGGGAGGGGCCTGCTGTTGGCTGAGGCCCGAGGGCTATTTATGAGAATGCCGAGTTTAATAAGCTGCTTTTGACACCTTGTCAGTGACTTGTGCGCGGATCTGGATCCATTATGCCCGCCTGGGTGGACCCGTCCGTTACGATGGGGGGTGGGGGGAGTGTGGCTGGTGGCTAGGTCGACGTAAGCAGACAGGGTTTGTCTGTCTGTCTGTCTGCGCATCAGTGGCGTCTACGTTCCATAGAGGAGCAGGAGAGGCTACAGAGTTTCTCACATGCCTCCGTCAAGCACACTCTCACACACATACACACATGGGTGCTAAACACAAGACTAACTGCTCACCATCCCATAGTAACTCTCTGTAGGTACCATATGCTCATCTGAGTTGTACTTACATTTAATTAATATACACACTTACTGTAGACTAATTAACTGTTTCATAGTATCATGTTTTTATATTGTATTACAGTACCTAGCCTAATGGCTTGGATCAGCCTTAATAAGGTCTAGATAGGCAACACCTGAGATTTAGTAGAAGTATTTAGTCTCTACAGGTAAGTAAGTGTTTAAATGTTACAGTGTGGTCATGTGTCATGATAATTACTTTCCAAAGTACATAATAACACTTCATAACAATGGGGTTTAAATGAGGTAAGAAACACAATTGAACGTGGCTGGGTTCACATTAAACAATGATCCCAGAGATCCCTATTGTTTTGCTCAGTCGCTGAAATAGCCTTGCAACAACAGTAATTATGGATCCGGTAAAATAGCCCATAATTATTTTTTTTGTGTTATCAGGAGAGAGGTTGCACCACTATGATTTGGCACAGGGGAGTAAAATACATGCACCTTCCAGGTAGAGCGTGAGTGGCTTGCTGAAATGAGGCATTGATTAAACAGGACCACAATACACTTCAGATCCAGGAAACCACAGACCAATTAATATGTCATTGTTTCGTGACAGGCAAAGAGCTCGGGGCATTCGTGCTACCTGTGTTTCGAACGCCTTCCTCCCTCGTGATATTAAAAAGGGATTGAAGTAATTAGGAGAACACAAATATAGCTCACCCGAAACAGGTGAACACACACAGAGAGACACACACACACACACACACACACACACACACACACACACACACACACACACACACATTTACACACGCAATTGCTGCAAATCTTCCCACGCACATACCTCCACATCTCAATCATAAGCTGTCAAAACCTATCAGAGGAAAATGCAAATAGTGGAAAACTCACCATGACATGTCAGATGTTTCTCCCATGCACGCACACGTGTTCTTGCACAAACACACACACATAGGCCTATACACACACACAACACACACACACACAAACACGCACACACACACACACACACACACACACACACACACACACACACACACACACATTTTACTTCCTTTTATTTTTTTTAACCATCTTTCAAGTAGATTTCTCATGAAGCCTATGCCCTTCCATGGAACAGGTGCTTGGTTCTTCTGAATCAGTCGGGAGTGACACCAGTGTTGGTCAATGTGATGTCATGTCATGTGGCCAGTGGGAACTTTGGGGAAAAGTTATCAAACAGCTTGAAACTATCTGTAGGCTATTATGTGCATGTGTATGTGCATGTAAACGTGTGTAAATGTTTGAACCTCACTTTTGGGAACAGCTTTCAAACTTAAGCTTGAAATGATCTATATGTACATATACAGTATACATATTATGTGTGTGTATGTACTGTAAATGTGTGGGAACAGTTTTGGGAACAAATATCAAACTCGACCTTGAAACAACCTATAATGCATGTATATACAACATGTGTGTATGTCTGAGCCACACCTTTCAGGAACAGCTATCAGACTCGACTTTGAAACTATCTTTTTGTAGTAGTACATATTATATATAGTACATAGTTTAAAAGTAGTGTACCTGTCAACGCTATCTGTGGTATAGAATCAGATCCGGATGCAAACCACTAAACAGGACCACTTGTTAGTGAAGACAGAGTCAGATGACACTTGTGATGAGTCTGTATAAACTTTTATACATTTGTGAAATTAAATGTGTTGCAGAAACATAATAGAATAAAGTTCGATGCTTCTATAACATCTGTCATCAGAATACTCTTGACTGGTCCTACAGGACTCTGATGACAGATGTAAGAACACCTGAAACATTAGTGGCATTATGTTTTTGCACCATTGAATAAAAGTATAAAAGTTTATAAGTCATCCGTGTTGCACCGACAGCTCTCTCCTTCTTATATATAGTACATATTTCTATGTGTATGTAAATGTGTGTATGTATGTTTGAGCCTCACCTGGACTTCACCCCTGCGGGCCAGAGAGTGATTAATGGGACGCCTGGAGGTGTAAATCGTACTGTAGCTGCTGCATGGCTTCCATTTGATCCCAGTTTAATATTGCAGTGCAAACAGACAGTGATTAGCTGGGTTTGGTGTATCCTAACAGGGCTGCCATTAACCCCAGCGGGTGGGAAGATGCCCATACGGATGGCTGGACTTCACCGGCGCATCTATCAAACAGCGACAGTGGGGGCCGGCACCACAGGAGAGGGGGTTGATGGAAATTGGAATTCCTCGATCCCAAAATGACAGTATGATGAGGATGTCTGGGTAATGACTTTAAAGTAAAAACATTATTATTTTATTTTCAATACTGTCTGACATTAATACAGCAGTCAGGCATTAGCTAGATTCACTCAACAATTTTGCCGAGGCCAACTTAGGCCAATGATAATGCTAATGAAAAATATATTTTTTTAATGTTCAACATATTATTTACTTTTAAGATAGATGAAACAGAAAGTAAAAATTGATGCACATTTACAGATTTGCTCCTCACTACATTAGAGATGAGGGGTGTATACAGTATTTACCCCAACTGCAGGAGGTTAAAGGAAGTCAGAGTTTTAAAGGAGAAATCCATCCATAGCTCTCTCGTTCAAGGTCATGTGTGCTGCATGTAGGAAAAAGAACCAGGAAAGTTGATACAAAAAGTACTAGCTGAATGTTAACTGAATGGTGCATGGGAAAATGAAAATGACAGTAAGTTGCTGTTAAATGCCAGTTCACTTTTCTGAATATGTTTTATCAAATTGTGTTGCTCTTTTTGCTACTGTCAGCACTCAGTAATCATGATCATGGTTGTGGATTGATCCAAATATTCACTGAGGTGCTGTAAACAGACATACAAGTTTTAAAATGAAAAACTTCAACCACATGTTGCCCGAGGTCTACACACAATAGGCCTATATCACTACAAGATGGTTTCATTTCCATCAATGCACACACACATCTTCTTCACAGTGTTTAAACACACCTCATTTGTGTGTGTGTGTGTGTGTGTGTGCAAGGCTCATCATCAGTGATGTGTGTTTTGGGTGACACTGGTTCAGAGTGTTTTTGCTTGAGTGCTGCTTTTGTCCCCCCTGGCTGTCTGGCCTGTCTCCAACCCATGACTGTTCATAAACACCACACACTTCATTAAGAGACACCCTCTCTCCCTCCCTCCCTCTTTCTCTCTCTCTCTCTCTCTCTCTCTCTCTCTCTCTCTCTCTCTCTCTCTCTCTCTCTCTCTCTCTCTCTCTTTCTCTTCTCTCTCTCTCTCTCTCTCTCTCTATCTCCGAGTTCTCACTACCACAGCTTGGTGATTAGTCAGAGACTGACTGAGGCGGATCTGCAAACACACACACACACACACACACACACACACACACACACACACACACACACACACACACACACACACACACACAAGCCCTCTGGCGCTGGTTCTGTTGAGTCCGGTAACGTGCGGTTGGGAATGCGTTTAGAGTTTGGAGAAAGATGCTGGCACAGAGACCAATGCCAACGCTGCAGCTGTTGTTGAGAGGCAGGCCTGAGAGAACACGCCTGTAGATCAAGCACCTGCTCACCTAAAACACACACACACTCATAGAGAGAGAGAGAGAGAGAGAGAGAGAGAGAGAGAGAGAGAGAGAATAACTTGTATAACTAGCATGATCAGATAATCTTGTGTTTAGTATATATAAATATATTTTTTTTGATAATTTTTTATACCAATTTTTATATTCATTTGATCAGTGTCTCAATATATTCAATACACCCATCGTAAAAGCATGTTTGAGGGTAAAATCACAGCAATATTTAGCAAAGCAAATGGCTAATTACTTAAATAGGAGGTAGGATTGATCTACAGTACTCATCACACACTACTCAACTCTACTGTTCTCTACTCAATCACCAAAGCCAGAGTAAACAGCACACCCTAGAGGTGACCTCCAGGTATGTCAGTGAGGGGTGACCTGACTCTGTATGGGAAAAGGGTCACTCTGTCCTGAGGACAAGCTGCAAGTCACTGGCTGACAGTGTCTGGGCATGCCAAGGGCTTTCAGAGGCACGGTGATCCAAGAAGTCAGAGGAAGAAAAAGGGAATAAAATAGAACCCATATAGCAGTGGGGACACACAAATAGTCTAAGCTGACGATTTTTATATATCACTTACATAAATCTATATACATAAGTCTTATCTTTATATATCCCTAAATGGAATAGCCTACATATACAGTGACTGGGCACTAGCAAAAATTAAAAGTGGCTTTCACAGAAATGGTTGTTGTTAGTCATCTCTGATAATATCAGTAGTTTGGAGTGACTACAAAAAAGCAAGATAATGCCGATAAATACCTTCTCTGGACGAGATCAGTGTCATTGTTAAAAAAAGAAGATCAAAAATTGAGTGACACTGAATCTGACCAAATCTCTCTTTATGAATGGATACTTATCAGCAGATGTTTGGCGCAAACCACTGACATAGGGGGAGAGTAAGCTGATTTCTAAAATCCTGCTTTCCCCCCTCCCCCAGACTATCGCTGTGACAACCCAGTGCAGCCATCTTTATAATAGGTTGCCTTACACACTTATGATGCATTATAGCTCTTGAGTTTGAAATATAGTAAAATGCCATTACAAATTCATACAACTTTATTAGAGTAGGCATTTAGAATGTTTACAAATGGGGATGATTTTATTTTCCCCAAACCTTTTATCTTTTGTCCATATCTTTGCTGGCCCTTGGCAATAAGAGTGTGCAAATGTACTGCCCTGTTATTGTGATTGCACTGATTTATGCTGGCTTTCTACAGCCACTGTACAGAAGAAAAACCCCAGGCGACCACGCGGCGCAGTTTTCTATGGTCCGGCTACTTTCACCACGAGACGCTCTCGCTTCGAAATGACCCCGGCGACCTCCTCGCCTGATCCCAGATCCCGATCCCACTCGCCGACGTTGGATGGCAGCAGCGGAATGTCAGGAGTCCCCACCTCCATCAACACCCCCCCCCCCCCCCCCACCCCCATATTCACCCACCTGTGAGGCAGGCAGCATTAAATTCTTATTTATATTAATGGCTGGGCTGTATGTATATTAAACCTCTGGTGAAAACACTATGTAACTGATGCACTACCGTGCCCCTTGCTCCCCTCCATTAGCTACAGCAAATGAATATTTTACAGCTGGTGCCAATAGCAAAGCAAGGCACGCACGGGACTGGAGCGGCATGACAGGTGGTTCAGGGCCAGGCGATGCCATGACAGAGTATTCTATATTCTATATACATTCTATGATTCTCCTATGGCAGAGGCATTGTGGGAAATATAGGTCCACAGAGGACCATGGATCCCGCCATCTCTCTTCTAAGAGGGCTTTTACATTAGGCCTAAGTCAGAAGTGTACTTGCATCTCTGTCAGCAGATAAAAGGTGAAACGTCAGTGAGGTCTATAGCGTGCAAGTGTGTATGCGAGTGCATAGGAACACAGCATGAAAAATAAAGCTCAGGCTAATGAAAGATTGATGAGAACGGAGGGGAAGACAGCTCACCAAGCAGATGCATTGAGTATGGAATCACTGGAATCCAACACACCCCCACACACTTATGTCTATGCTTACTGTGCACATAATCACTGAAGCCGGCATGGGTATTGACCATGCACCTTTCCTATGTCATCATGGTACCTGAGGACAGAGAGAGAGAGAGAGAGAGAGAGAGAGAGAGAGAGAGAGAGAGAGAGAGAGAGAGAGAGAGAGAGAGAGAGAGAGAGAGAGAGAGAGAGAGAGAGAGAGAGAGAGAGAGAGAGAGAGAGAGAGAGAGAGAGAGAGAGAGGCTTTCACACACATTTCACTGAGAATCCACAGGCAGTGTACATGACTGCTCTCTGGCCCTTTCCTGACGTGCAGTGTTTGCTAGTGCTGTCATACGTTGTCTGATGGTGTTTACGCTCCACTCAAGTGATCCCAAGAGCTCTTAGTGAGGCTTTTGTGGGAGCGGCACACACAGGCCTGTGAAACGCCACGCCAGAGGCCTTAATCTCCTCTGTTTAGGTCAATATAATCCGCTCTTATTCTATGGGATATGGCCACAGTCTGAGGCTTTTAAGGCAATTGAATCAATGGCCGCACATCAAAGGCATTTTACAAAAGTGCTGGCCAGGACTCCTTTGGTGTGAAATCTTAATTAAAAATGTGGATCAGTCTGAGCCGTCTGTGAGTGCGCAATCCATGTTGTGTTACTTATTGACTGCTTTGCAGGTTATTCTGGAAGCACTTTTAACATTAAACACATTTCACAGAAAGAGAGCATTGTTATATATCTTATATGTGTATTGTATATCTACATTGTATATATTGTTAATTATTGTGTTTTCTCTTTGCATTAATGGTAACATAATAACTGTTTTTAAAGAGATTCTCGCAAGTTTTCTGTACCTGGACTTGTGTTGGTGAATATTAGACTTGATAAGTTGGTGTTACTATCAGTAACTACTTGGTAAGAAACATGCAGATAACCATTGTGAATAAAAGGACGTTAACAGTTAACAGTTAAAAGTCATCAAGTCATGAGTTATTTAATAGGAAACAAAGAATTGATTAAAAAGAGGATTTGACTAAAATGAACAAATGAAGTCAGGTCATATTCAGTAGTCATCTCTACAAAAGACATTTAGAGCCATACAGTGTCATGGCTCTAAATCAGGGGGCTCAAACAGTTTTTTTATCAGGTCGCATGACATTAGGCCTATGCTTTTCCTAAGAAGACTTCCATAATTGTCTACATTGTCCATCACCAACATGCTTCTTCCAAAGCATCTGTGTGCTGACCTCCTTGAAATTGCTCATAGTGCATGAGGACTTGCCAGTATTGCATTGCAGTAACACAATATTTAGTTTGCGCCTTGCTAAAACCTTTCTACTGAAAACTGCATTTCTGCCGTTTTTATTCCAATCTGACCTCTGCAACAGAATTGAATGCATAACTTGGCTTCCAGATCAAAAGACCTAGTGTGTGTTCCCTTCAGAGTGGCAAAGGTCCTGGGACAAGAACCTGAGTGCAAACGTGCTTCGCTAATGGTCTTGTCTCTCAATCAAGGCTGGCGGTTGTTGTTTGGCTTGTAGCGCAGTTGATATTCCACTGCTTCCTTCTCGTCCTCTTCATGCACAGCCATTTTACATGGTGAAAACAACAACAAAAACACAAACAGGAACAGAAACACAACCTTGAGCCCAGGCCTTGTTGGCATTCTAATTAGTTTTAAAAGTAATTGCTCGAAATGATTAGTTGAGCTCGGTCACTCTTTCCAGCTCTCTCTGAATTGGAAATATAATTGCGCCAGACACTAATTGGCCAGCCAGAGACTGTTGGTTATTGTAGTCCACTACTGCCTGGTGCATCATTACCCGGCCTTGGACACGGTTCAGCTTTTGAACTACAGTGACCGCAGAGGAACACAAACACACACGCACGCAATGCTCCGCTCGCCAAAAGCCAGAATATAATGACTGTCCGGCTCTGTGCTCTGAAGCACAGATCTAAGTTTCATCCCGAACCCCATCAACTACTGCCCCCCACACCCCCAAAACTCCACCCCACCCCACCACACACAGCTCATTCCCACCCCAACCCCCCCGCCCCCTCCCTCCCTCCCTCCCTCCCACTCCACTTCTTTTCCCCAAGGGCAAAATATAAGATGGAAGAGACAGTGTGCGAAAGTGGAGGAGAGAGGGGAGGACACAGAAAGAGAGAGAGACAGAGGGAGAGAGAAAGAGAGGAAGAGAGAGTAAAAAGAAAAGAGGATAGAGTGAGAGAATAAAAAAGTGAGAGAGGGAAAGAGATGGAGAGATAGAGAGAGTGGTTAAAAGAGAGGAGTGAGAGAGAAAAAAAAGCGAGAGAAGAAAGAAGGAAAGAGAGAGGGAGAGATGGAGGGAGAGAGGCGCGACCCTCTCTAATAGTCATGGGCACTGCTGGAGATTCACAGACCTGCAGGAAGAAATCACAGACCCCTTTATGGGCGAGAAATGCAAGTGAACAGAGATGTCAGCCTCCACTAGGGAGCAGGAATTGGGGATCTTTTCCCGGGGCCATCGGCAGCTTTGTGAGAAAACGATCCTTCTCCTTTAATACTAATCAAGCCATGACATCATGCACCTCTGCAGCGGGGTGGGGGGATGCCTTGGCTATGTCCACACAAGAGAGGGAAAGAGTGAAGAGAGAGAGAGAGAGAGAGAGAGAGAGAGAGAGAGAGAGAGAGAGAGAGAGAGAGAGAGACATAAATGCCACATTCCTGTGCCTACACTAGACAGAGTTGACAAACATGTTTCATTTTCTTATTTTCACAGGGCTGGTAATTTGGCCCAACTCTCTCTGACAGTACAAAGGCCGGGTGTCTGTGACCCTTTAACCCAACCCAACCTAACCCATCTTCTTTAAAATCCCCCCTAACTTCCCCTGTCAGGCCCAGTAATTCCCATAGCGCTTCTCCATAGGCTAGAAAAGACCAGCTCTACTCCATTCTACTCTTCTCGGTTTTGGTATCATGTCCTTCACGTTTCTATTACAATAGGTACCACAACTGTACCACATCAGCATCCCCGTAGTGGTTGGAATGAGGGGTAAGGCGTTTGGTTGGGGTGCGCACATCCACAGAAACAATAATCCAGGTGCCGGACAAAAGTGGTAGACAATGTAATTGATTGGTCCGCACACTGGGAATAAGCTCCAAAATGCACTTTTTATTTCAAAACATAAACAGCAACGATTCGATCCACCAGTGGGATTTTCCTCTTGTGGATCGAAACATTGCCGTTTATATTTTAATTAAAATAAAAAATGCATTTTGGAGCTTATACCCAGTGTGCAAACCAAACAATTACATGGAATGAGGGGTAACACAAACTGGCAAGCAGTTTACTAACAAAATTGTAGGCTATAATTTATGCTCATTGGTCATCCTAAATTAGCTTGTAGTAAACAAGGCAAAGTATAGGCACACATATTCATTTCTCATTATTCCTTCTGACGTTAAGAATATGATGCTGGAACGTCAAAGTAAGCTAACCTGAGTGTTTCGAGTAAAGCACAGTGGAGTAGAGCGAACACGGTTCAGTGGAAATGTGCCATTAGGTGTATTTACATGTTGTGTGAATTTGAGTGAGCGCATAAGTACACGTATGTTTGTAGACATACATTGTGCATGTGTGTGCATGCATACATATTGTGTGTGTGTGTGTGTGTGTGTGTGTGTGTGTGTGTGTGTGTGTGTGTGTATGTGTGTGTGGGTGTGAGTGTGTGTTTATTCTCTGGTGTTGCCTGGAACCCTGTGTGTCTGCGTTGTTTACTATGCTCTGTCTCCATGACTAAATTGTCCAGAAGACAAGCATGTCCATCAGCAAATTACCCAGAAAGCCCTGTCAGCAGAGTTCCGTGACGTCAGTCAGTTCCACATAGGGCGGCAGACTGCACATGACGACTGGGCTCTTCTTAACCTGACTGAGACACACATTACAGCCTGCACCATTAAACACACACATAGGCCTACACACTTTCAAAAAGGACTACAATATGTAAATATAAAATATAAAAAATATATTTAAAAAGAAGATGGTTTTTGATGTTTGTAATTTTAGATTTGATTCAACACTGAGCACTGCACAGCATGCAACCTATGCATGATCGCGTACAGGATATAACCAGCTGTACGTGATTAGGCTCTAGTTTATATGACTGGCAGCATGTGATTGGCTAAAGGATTAATGATTGATTATCATGTGATTACACACAGAACGGTTAGTTCCTGCTCAGGAATTTAGCTGCTTATCACTTACCATTGGCATAGATATGCTGTCTCGCCATATTTGACAGAGGAGTAATTTGTGGCTTTTTGCAGACAGAAAATGATGGTTTTTCACCCGTGTGTGTGTGTGTGTGTGTGTGTGTGTATGTGTGTGTGTAAAAAAACAAGAAAAGTGTGTGTGTGTGTGTGTGTGTGTGTGTGTGTGTGTGAAAGGCAGAGAGAGAGAATGGGAGAGAGAGGGATATTGAGAAAGAGAAAGAAAAGGAAGAAAGAAGGAAAGAGAGAGAGAGAGAGAGAGAGAGAGAGAGAGAGAGAGAGAGAGAGAGAGAGAGAGAGAGAGAGAGAGAGAGAGGGGTGAAGGGGGGGATATAGGTCAGGCCTGTCAGACTTGGCCCGCTGTTACGCAAAGTGATCGGTCTTCTGCCCCCTACCCTGCCACCCCCACCACCTCGCCTGAGGAGAAAACCTCCCCTGTCCCTCCATTAGGAGCCTCTAGTGAGTGGGAGTGGGAGTGGGAGAGTGTGTGTATGTGCATGTGTGTGTGTGTGGGTGTGTGTGTGCGCGTCCCAAGCTCCCGCCACCATTAGGGGAGCCACAGTGACGGTAATAGCGCTGCTGTGTGCCCAATGCCCGTGGGGTGAAAACACTAGCCTGTCGCTGACAGAATGAAGCACTTTGTGGACCACACTTCCTCGCTCTTTGCTTCGCCCGCTCTTTCATTTGCCTTTTATTCACGTGTTCCACTGTACGAGGCTAGAGCCCCCCTGCTGCCACCATCCCACGCCGCCCCCCCACCCACCACCCCACACACACACACACACACACACACACACACACTCTCATCCCCCCTCCCCATCTCTTTTCACTGATGCTAAAAACTCTTGGAGATCTCAACAGCCACACATACACACACACACACACACTAAACACCCACTCACATGTTAAGCCACATGTTTGACTTTCAAAGTGTGAAAGGAACTGAGACCAACTTAAAAACAAAAAGTTGTGAACAAAACCATCCCCCAGTATGTCTTCATTATCCTTCAATAAACCACTTTGATGAACTTATTGTAAAAAACAAGCAAAAAAAACAAAAACAGAATGCAACAGTGGCAAGCGGCTGCACTTTTCCCACCCACAAATTTCACGCGGAAGAAAGTGAAAATCCAAAAAGTTCAAACTTGCTCCCTTGAACGAATGCATTTCTCTCCCCCTCACTGTCTGCCAACTACTTCTTGCTTTTTCCCTCCAGAGCCAGTTCAGAATGTAATTCCTCTCTAAAAGTTTTTTTTTCACAAAAGGGAGCTGGATCTGTTGATTCATTAGCAAGAGGAGCTTTGATCGCTGAGGTATAAGAGTGGCTGCTCGCTTCAACACAGCCTCAACACGGCATGGGGTCACCAGAAGGGAGAGAGAGAGAGAGAGGGAGGGAGAAAGGGAGGGTGGAGACACTCCATCTCCCCATCTGTCTAGTATGGATCTGTTTGGGTAAATATCTTTACATTAGCATTTAGTCGTCCCGTGTGACGCCTGCAGGCTGGCTAGCTCGCGTTGTGCGAAAAAAAAAAAAAAAAAAAAACAACAACCCTTTAACAAGCGCGCGCCATCAGCATGATCAGCAGACGCTTGCGTTTGATTCCGGTCAGCCGTTTTCCAAAGACAAGCTCATCCCGGCGCCACAATCAAATAGACCTGTGAAGTCTTAATTAAAGCCTTTCATTTGGGGCCTGATTAAAAGAGGGAGGCCTGAGAGAGCTGCTGAGAAGAAGGGGAGTCAATTTCTCATCAGCTAAAAAGAAATGAAAAAAAAGAAAGAAAAAAAACGATGGGAGAAAGAGAGAGAGAGAAATAAAGGGAGGGAGTGGGAGAGAGGAAGAGATGTAGGGAGAAAGAAGAGGCATCAAGGTCCAACGAGAAAGCCAAGTCTCTTTCATGAGGAGTGAACCACACCTTTCTGTGCTTCTTGATCGTGATTGAGTTTATTT
Organism: Sardinella longiceps; assembly: GCA_027497455.2. Lineage (NCBI taxonomy): Eukaryota > Metazoa > Chordata > Actinopteri > Clupeiformes > Clupeidae > Sardinella > Sardinella longiceps. The sequence continues at coordinate 14,394,645 of JAODXP020000010.1, forward strand.
ATGTCTGTGCCTAACCAGAATTAAGGGAGTACCCCAGTGTGAATTTAAAAACCCTCCGATGCATTCATGCATGAAGTAGTGTGCAGGGAAATTGGCTCACCAGAAGATGAGGCCCTAAGTTCCTCAGATGTGTTCCTCCTTTCTGATCTACATGTATTGCTTTAGCACAGATGGGCATGGAGAAAATTCTTCTGTATGGAGATTGTGAACAAGAACTTCCGTCTGCATGTACAAAAAAACTAAACAAAACAAACAAAAAAAACCTGTCTGAACTAAATTTCTACCCATGGATTCTCTTTGGGACCTCTGGCAGGTGAGGCTCTCTGACTACTTCAGATACCACTCAATAAATGAAATTAATCTCTGGATCGGCTCCAACCGCAGCTCCAAATCTCTCTGCTCAGACTATATATCTCAGAACAGCTGCTGCAGCAAGAATTCAAAAGATGAATCCCGGTCGCTTGTACATTAGTCTCTTGAACAAAACAAAAAGCAACATAAAGCCATATAGCCAAATGTGTTAGCATATGGCAACAGATAAGATTTTGGTGATTTTGGTATCCAATACGATGGAGAGTCCTTTAAGCACTTTCAAAGCCTTACATCACTACCCTTTCCCAAGATGGCTAGCCTTAGATGACCGCACACCCTTGACACAGGCAGCTGAATACCACTGCCCTTTACCTCCATAACCTTGAAAAGAATCACTCCATTACACTGGAAGGATGTTGGACAGAAAAAAGGGTAGTTGGGAGACTATTTCCATGGTCAGGCTGATTTATTTTTTGTTAATTCGTTAAAGGGACATGCCACATTTTGCTCAACCTCCCTGAGATGCTAATGGTCTAATCCAAAATGATAATTCATGGATACTTCACCATAAGGTGGCATTCATTCAAAAGTCCGACAGGTTGAAAAGGGTGACATACAGATACAGTACAAGTCTACTAGTCCAGTAACATTGCCTCAGTCTCTCCTCACCTTCCTCTGCTTGGATCCATCTGCACCTTGTTGTCTGCTGCCAGTGAGGAGGCTGCACTCAGACACACCTGACTCTCTGTGACAGCTTCCTGTCCAGCGGCCCAGGCCAGGCCAGCGTGGCTCAGCACTTCTGTCCCTCCCTCAGCAGTGCTCCGTCAGCAGGATCAGACCTGAGGACAGCACAGGTAGTCTCACCTCTCACCTCACATAACCTCACAATGCCTCTCATCAGCATTACATGCAAGGAAGGAACTTTGCTATTGTGTTACTGAACTTATCGACACGCAGCCTTCCACATATTTTCAGGCCTTTTAGATTATAACTGGCTGGACATAATATGCTGTATGTGGATGACATTGTAATATTCTGACATATGAATAGTTTGTACAGGCAAGAACTGGAGTGATATCTGACCATACACCTACATACCTGCATTGATTGAAAGGTCACCTCACCTTAACAGAATGAAAACCGATGTGCAACGTACTCTTTGATGTACATACAACAGAACAGCTGCATTGATGCAGGTAGACAGCAGTGGTGCCAATCCAATCTTCTTTGGGTTTGGGTTAGGGTAAGCTATTTTAATGAAGCCTAACCCTAACCCTAACCTTAACCCTAGCCCTAAACCCAACTCATTGATCCAGGGCAACAAGTTTGACATTGATCCTGGACTCTTAATTACTTGGTGATATCAGATCTTCCGGCAATATAACTGCATTTGACTATGACCCTCCAATAATGTTAAGTTGCATTATTTTGTTACCCCCGATAAGGAGGCAATGTTTTCGCCGGCGTGTGTGTGTGTCTGTCTGTATGTGTACAACATACAGTAACTCAAAAAGTACTGGATGGATTTGGATTAAATTTTCAACTTGTGTTTTGGGAACTGATTTTGGTGGCGATTGGTGATCCAGAATCTGGAATCTATATTGTGCCTGTGACCACATTGCTTTGGCGGGGGTCTGCGCTCTCTGAGTGCTCTCTAGTTTATTACAGTAGAGGGTGCATTGGTTAGGTTAGCGTGATGTGCATTTAATGCATACTGTAATGTTAGACAAATGCCTAATATTACATTAAGTAAAAAATACATAAATGAACTGTTCATAGAAGTGGAGGGACGCTGCACTGACGTGCCCAACACCAACTACACCCTTGAATGGGTAACAAAAGACCATTCAATTCTAAACTCCTCTGGTTACAATCTACTTACAATCTTCTTTTACTTTGTATCTGTTCACCAGTATCAGTTAACTGAAAACTGAACAATAAACTTCAGAGAGAGAGAGAGAGAGAGAGAGAGAGATGAAAAACTCGAAACTAAACGTCACCAATGCTATTCTGATCCTCAGTCGCACTGACGCGTTTTTGGCTGTCTGTTGTTTTGGGGACAGTTGACCCTCATTATAGGTCAGAGGCTGCAGTGGAAAAGATGAAATGTGCCCTGGCACTGCAGCATCAGTATCAGAGAGAGCACCGAGCTGCCCCAGCTGGAGTTTATACAGCCACCTCGGCTCTACTAAGTGCCTATAAATATTGCAGGGCTGAAAGGGAAAAAGGATAACATTTTTTATGATTGCCCTTGCAGCCTCCTGAAAAATTTAGCATGGAAAGGTTTGTTTAACCACAAGAGGTAGGGAATATAAACATGACATTAAGAGCTCACTATTTTGGGAAGGAGCATGACTGGGAATTTTTCTGTTTTACTTTCACTGCTCTATGGTTTGTTTGTGGTATATCCTTGTTTTATTTGACAGAAATCCTTCCATAACTTTGTTTGGTTTCCCATTCAGACTCTTTTTTTGAAGATCCAAGTTTATTGTAGTTCCAAGTTTATAGCATTAAGAAACTAACAGGTCTTAATGAAATGAAGATGTGAAATCCCTGTGTCAGACCTTTCTTACATTCTGTAAAGGTCTACATCGAGTGCACATAGACATATTAATTTATCTCTTTAACCCCAAAAGAATTGTACCCATAACTTTCAAGGGGCTGCTAACAAGGAAGTAACTAACAGTTGCACACATCCTAGGGCTCTGGACATGGAGTGGACAGAGGTCAACTGACATTGACTGTGCTCTCAGAGTTGGGTCTGACAATGGGGGATGGGTTGGAGGGATCATCTAAATCCAAATCTTTAATGGCAGTCCTATGGAGAAATTAAGTCATTTGTGATGCAAATGCAATTAACCTTTCACAAGTTTTATTATAGTGAACAACCAGTGAACCATGACTCACCACTTAGGGAGGCGAGGGGGGACATCAGAGGGCATCTAAAACAGGTTGATACCCAGAGGGATAAACAAAAAGGTGTTTTCTAAGCTGACAACAGGAGGTAAATAGTCACTGAGATATAGAGGGTGATACCTCTGTGCCACAACAGCACACCTACTGATAATAGGAAATAAATAGTTTTGCGTTGAGCCTGTTATGTCTGGTACTTTGGGAGGCAGACGGAAAATAAATGAATCTGTCAACTATAATCGTTTTTTTTTTTTTTTTTGATGGTGTTGTGTGTGTGGGGAGGGGGGGGGTGTTAACTGAAAGGCAAAACTTCAGGGCTTATTCATAAATATTTATTCAAAAACATTTAAAAAAGAAATATTTTATATACAGAGACTGGCACTGTGTCAGCTGCTTGGAGGAATCCTCTCATTTGGACTCTCATTCAAGGGACCAAAGTTATTGAAGGGCCACAGCTGTCAAGTAAAAAGACAGTTATATACCGTTATCATTTTATATTATTTTACCAGCAAATGTATGTCTTAGTTTTCAGTCCTACTAAACTAATGTGGAAAATAGAGCTATCACAAGAGCTTACCTTGCACAAAAAATAACAATATGTAATGTAATATTTATGGTAGTGAGTGTTTTCCTTTAGTATTCTGGGTGTATTTGGCATCATTTGACCTATATAATGTCCTGGCAAGCAGAAGGTGTGCTGACCTGGTTCCAAGGTTACACATTGGAGAATATCCTTTCTGGCACAACATATGGAGGATGCCCAGCCAAGATAGAACTAGGTCTCCAGTTTATCCATTCCTCTTTTTCTTTTAACTAAAATCCCCAAACTACTGTACATCAAATGAATTCATACAAAGTCTTTTAAAAAGTACTTTATAGAAATAATATCTAAAGCTCTTCAGTCCCCTCTCTCTCTCTCCCTTTCCCCCTGTGAGCAGTGCATGATGTGTAGCCATTTTTTCCTCTGTTACCTTTAAGCACACACGCCCTCGGATTAGAGCGTAGGGAACTGGGCCATAGCTCCGGGAATCTGTGGAATTCCGAAGGTTATCCCCTTCTAGCCATACATGCCCTTTTGGTACCTAGACGTGGTGCAGAGAAGAAAATGATAATTAAATGCCAAATCTATTCCAACGTACAGTTTTCCCCTCTCATATTTACAAGAAAAACAGAGAAATGATCACCATACAAAATTACAAGTAATCTTTTCACCTTCTCTTTCGCCACTGTATTTACTGTCTATGTCATTTGCAGAGAGTAACTGCTCTTGTTATGGAATAGCTGCTCTTGCACGGCAATTAAATGTGTGTTAAATGTGTTCTTTCTGTGCTAAACAGCATAATTATAATCCCCGGGGTAACCCTCCACCCCACTTATACGAGGCCAAAGGGACAGGTCATCGCTACAGGACTGGGTCAGGGTTTTAGTGAGCTCTGCAGACAGGCTCGTTATGGCTGCTGGTTCAGTGTGCACCCACACACACACCCACCCTCGACCAACCACACCCCTTCTTCTCCACAGACAGAGAAAATACAGAGAGTGAATGAGAGAGAGAGAGAGAGAGAGAGAGAGAGAGAGAGAGAGAGAGAGAGAGAGAGAGAGAGAGAGAGAGAGAGAAGAAAGTGCAGATGAGTGTGTGTAAGGAAGTGTGTGGATGAGAGTGTGTAGACTTAAGTGTGAGTGTGTGTGTGTGTATGAGTGTGAGGGGGTGGGGTGGGGGTGCAGGACCACGCCTTTGCGGGCCGCTCCCTGGGTCTAGACCAGGGCTAGACCTGCCAGCCGCGACTGCAGCAGAGCGCACACTGATTCACTCTGACACCAATTAGGAATAATCTCATCACACGAGGGGAGAGCGCCTGTCAAGGCCCTAATTAACTCCCCTTGCTCCACTCCGGCCACTCTATATGTGCGGACAGGACGAACAACACATTATATTCTCATAATGGGCATCATAATATAGGGGCGTCTAGATTTGAGATGCCTAACTTTCTCCAATGGACACTGGAGGAAAGAACTCACCCCCCCCTCCTGCAAACACAAGAGCCAGGCTTATAAGGAATAACAAAATGAGTGAAAAAAAGAAAACTGTGATGATTTTCTTTTTCTCTCTCTCTTTTTTTTTTTACTGGGGAAGGGCTCACAGGGGGTGTTATACTGGAAAGAAAATGCCATGGCCTGGGAGAGCCAAGCAGCAGCACCGCATGTGTTTTGGGTTGAGAGTGTGGAATGCTGATGAACAAGTTAATCAAGAGCTTGATTATGCATAGATTATATGTTGACCCAACATGAGAGGAAACAAGGTGGCGTCTTCACAAATACAAATGCACTTCATTAGCACAGCATCTAACAAACATATGTCGGCATGTTGTGGCGGCAGCAATTACATCTTATTAACATGCAAACATATGCTTGCTTCCATCCAGAAGAAATGGAACAGTGTGGCTCATCATCTGTAGTTTGGTCTGTTTAGTCTCCTATACATCTCACTGTATATACAGCAAGGTCTGCACACTTTTGTCAACACAAACCTATCCCCTTAAATCCCATTATATTGTTCTGTTGTTCTGAAAAAAAGGATGTTTACATCTGGAGTGATTTTTTAATCTATTATGGAAAAGAAAGGCAACAGGCCTCAATCACCAACTTTCCTTATAAAGGAATTTGTTCTTAAACCACGCTTACACACAAAGGTTGTGTATGTTTTCTTATCTAGGACTTTTTTTAGGTTACAGAAGTCACACTCAGGACTCGAGGATTCAAACAAAGTATTTGTGCTTGCTGTTTTAATGATTTCTTTTTTATGTTAGGTTGCTATTGTAGGGATAAATGAGATGTTTAGCTATGCTAATTAAGTACAACTAGCATACATTATGAGGAAATAGGACCACCATGATAAGAACAAAGGTGCAACAATGCTGAGGTTTAAGAACACGTTTTCCAACATACAGTAATAAGGACGTTTCTTTTGACAACTAACTCATTTTCTGAAATTAATTTGCTCCGTGTTATGAAAATAAGGCCAAAAACTAACTTCCATTTTCTCTTTACTCTCAATGGCAAGGGTGTAGGCAAGCCTTAGCACGGAGTCCAAACAAATGGAACACCAACACAGTCCCGATTCTATGAGGAAAAATTCTACATGTTGATACATTTACATACAGTATGTAAATGTATAAAATTTGTCTAAAATTTGTCAAAGTGACAATAGCTAAGATTCCTTAAAATAGTTGAAATGGTAACTTTAAGAAGTCACAATGACATGATCTGCTTTTAAAACTACTTCTGTAACTGCATAAAACATAAACTACAACTCCTTCAGCAGTTTATGTAAACAGCCTATGCATAACTTCCCTTGAACATGTGACGTACTGTAGAGCACGACTACTGCTCTTTCACGCCATGCAAGTGATGAGAATTTAATGCTGATTGAACAAGCATGGTTGCAGATAATGACTTAACATAAATATCCACTCAGAAGTACTCGCCTCCCCCTCCCCTCGGCCCACACACCCACACACACACACACACACACACACACACACAAGGTGTGGAGCTAAATGAGGAGTCAGAACGACACCATCAATTCACTCAGCCAAAAATCATTCAAAAGTGTTCAATATGCCAGGACATGGTGTGCAATGCTGTCACGTAATCATCTAAATGGCATCCGCTACATATTCCACTAGTTCTACTGCTCCAAGCAGCCACTGGCGGGGAAGACAGCTGAAAAGCGCTTTCACTCAAATTGTTGTCAAGCTGTCATTCTGTTTTTTCCTCCTTTCTCTCTGTGAAACCCAAACCTCAGGAGTGCATTGCGTCCTCTGTGAACTTCTTAATACCTTCATTTAGCCAGACTGCAGAATTCAACTTGCCGTTTAGAGTTTGCACTTGATCCTTGTTGAATGCCCCTCGGCATAAGAGATACCACCACACCTCCCCACACACACACACACACACACACCCAGCCCACCCAACACACACATACACACCTTTATTTTCCTTCACAGCTCATGTGTCTCTGTTGTGACACCTACATTCAGATTAGTGGGGAAAGGTAGCGAGCCAATTTGTTATGTCTGCGAGGCAAGGAGGCAAAGGTTTTGGGGAGGGACAGCGATGACGCCAAATTCCCAGGATGCCGCTCTGGCATGCCTCAGTCCTCGGTGCTTGCATGCGGGGCTGCAGTGGGACTGAGTGACTGATGCCCACACATGCATTGCTCTGCCAACAGCTCCATCAGACAAGAGTGAGCCCAGATGCGTGCGTGCGTGTGTGTGTGTGTGTTCAAACAAGAAATTAACTTTAAAAAACATCTTTGTTCCGCGTGGTTATAAGCTTTAACAAAAATGTTAACCACTACTATCTACAGTAAGTGACTGCTACCATAGCCCATCCACATCTTTGACCCTGATGCACCTTAAACAATGCTGGCCTTGTACCTACATGCATTCCTTAGCTACACCTGAGACCTGTCAGTCACTGCACAAAAATCGCCACTTTCCCCGTCTCGGTTTTACAGATAGTGTTTCCAGCGTGGCGTTTTGTGAGTCGGGAGGCCGTGGAGAGAGGCCTCTTCCCTCTAGCCAATCATCTGGTCTACTCAGCTGGCACTAACACAACGGGTTTCACAGAAATTGCAGACGGCAAAGGTGACAACCGTAATAAAAAAAGCAATAACAGCTGTTTCAGTGACATAGTAGTCCTCAGCCTCTTTGCTCGTAATGCCTTGGAAAAGCAATTGCAAGCGAAAGAGGCATTTACCCAACTGCAAAGGAGCATGCATTTGAATGCCTATTTTCTGGCAAAGGCATAGAGCCAAGCTAGGCAAAGGCATAGCAGATAATGCAACTCTCTTGCATTCCTTGCGATGTGTGGTGCGTTCGGAGGAAATGATCTCCTCGAGCTGGTTTTCCATACTCACGTAAGTGTGGCTCTTAAAGATGTCTGAGGGGCTACTTGTGCACACTTTGTCTCCTTCCAGCCCGATCACTCGTTTACAGATGTTCATCTTTGGGTCTGAGGGGCTTTGGGCTATTACAATGTCTCCCCTGTAAGAAAGCAATCACATCAGTGACTGAAGACTAGAGTATTGGGCATCTCAGCTAAACTGCAGTGTGTAAATCAATTTTGATCCATCCTTTGCTGCAGAGTGGCTATAACACTGGCAACATGATGATGATTTAAGCCAGGCAGTCAACCTTAACATGAGGAAACTGAATCAACTTTGTGTGGCTGCTGTATGCAAATGGTGGATTCAATTAACTCACTTTTCTATCCTGTACAGATGCCTACTAAGGCGTTCAGAGAAGACTATGTCATTGCTTGTGATGGTGGGTTCCATGGATGGCCCAGTGCACTATGGGTAGAAACACAAAGACTTTGTCAGATCATGTGACTGATGAGTCTGATATGAAAAAGGGAAAAAGGGTCAGACTTACGGAGACAAACTCCCCAATGTATTCAAAGGCACAGTGTGCAATGCAACCATACTGGATAGTGTAGCCCACAAATCCCACGGTCTTTCCAAGCGCATGCCGAAACATTCCACAATGACTGGCAGATCTAGAAAAATGAGAAACGTTCATGGTCAATGTACAAGTTCAGTATTTTTTATTTATTTATTTATTTATTTTAAATTGTTTGGATTAGTGGAGGACAGAATACTGTAAATCAACTCGGTCATGGAGAGAAATGCTAACATTTTAGATGCAGCTATCAAAAATCAACCGCTCTTTGAGAAGAAAAAATATTTCTCTGAATTCTTTCTGAAAGAAAAAAGAAGCTCAAAATAGAACTAATGAAACAGTACGATACAAGACATAGATGTGCACATTTTGCCATGAATGACAGGATGGTGATACATCTGCTTCAACAATCTACTGATCACAACCAAACATCATCAGTTCATTTAGCCCTGCCACCATCCCTCTCCACACCTCTGGGTAGAGGTGGCGGGTACACAACGTTAAGGGCCCGACCCTGCCACTCAGCGTGTGCCCTCTTCTTTGGCCGGTTCACATAAAAGGGTTTCCGAGCTCCGCCATCACCACGGCAACGAGGGCCTGGCTCTTTTGTTTGTCGTTGTCAGCGGCTGGCACTTAAAACAGACACAAACTGGGTGTGTTGTCTGAATAAACAGTCCATCTCCATTCCCCATATTGACTTTTCCTGGGGTCGGCTAGCTGGCAGATGAGCCGGTCGTGTGGGTCAATCTTTGCTCACCGACATCCATCAATAAAGACATTGTTTGGATGTTTGTACACATCCAAAATGCACTCCCCTGACTAGGGGCAAAAAAAAAAACCTTTCTGAAGAAAAGTGAAAGCAAGGTTTAAAAGTGCTGTTCCTCATCAACCCAACCTCTTAATGGTGGGCTACCATCAGGACTATCCCAGCAACACAAGAATAACAGGCCTGGGCTTTTTGATGGCCAGCAGGTGATGGATTCTGTTTTTTTTTTCTCTCACTCTCTCTCTCCCTCCATCTCGCATCCTGTAGACCGGTCCATCCATGGAATTAACCCTGGTCAGCAGAGCAGAAACAAGCCAAACTAAAGCCCCTTCGTCTCGGGAATGATATCTCAGATATGGGAGCGGATTAACCCACCCCCCCAAAAAAGAAATATCCGAACACATAGGATATACACAGACACACACACACACAAACACACACAGACACACACACACACACACACACACATTCTGTCTTCCTGTGCTCCCTGCCACACCAAGTGTCAGGTGGCCATCCCTGAGCCACAAAAGGTGCTACACCTAATCCCATTAGGCCATCTACCATACCGCCAGTACCCCCCCCCCCCCCCCCCCCTCCAATCCTGTCCCATGCCTCTCCATGCCATTCTACCCCAATCCCATTCCGACCAAATCTCACCGTGATCAAACTTGGGGGGAGAAAGCTCGCCCCCTCCTCTCACCCTCCTGCCTTCATAACCCCCCCTACACACACACACACACACACACACACACACACACACACACACCACCAACACCACAACCCCTCTGTGCGATCCATCCATTACTTCCTTCATCCCCTTACTGCCACCCCTCTCTCTCTCTCTCTCTCTCTCTCTCTCTCTCTCTCTCTCTCTCTCATGCTATCTCTGTGTCACTCTCTCCCTCTCTCCCCCTCTCTCTCTCTCTCCTTTCTGCCTGACTGAAGGTGTCTCTGTGGGTCGGGGCATGTGAAACTCGGGGACAGCTGGGGGCTCCAGGTTGGGGCACAGCCTCCCACAAAGAGTCACACTTGCTTCCATTTTTTTTGGCCCAGAGGACCCCATCACCTTTCCTCATACTACAGTGCATCTGCCAGTGGCATGAGTGAGGGTGAAATGTGACCTGGAGCCTAGAGCAGGAACAGGTTGTTATGGTCTCCATAATACACATGCTACATGCCCAAGGTCCACCACTCCAAATCCTCACGGATGGCCCTGGTCACAATAAAGATCATACATTCTCTACACCCTATACCCATTATGAGTCCAATTTTTCTGCCTCTTCCTATGACCTATGGCATCACAATATTATTACTTTCCCAGACCTGTTTCCTAGTTTGCTATTTCTCTCAGCACAGATGACCACTGCTGTGTCCCACAATGATGACCCGCTCTGTGTGATCATGGAGTCGGGATCCAGACACTGGGCCCCTCTCTCTCTCTCTCTCTCTCTCTCTCTCTCTCTCTCTCTCTCTCTCACACTCCACCACCTCCACCTCCATCTCCATCACACCAGTGGCGGCGGCGGCGGCATCCCACCTCCACCACCACCTCCAGCACCACTGCTGGTCTGGCCACTCAGTGTAGGTGAGGATTAGGGGTTTAGCATAATAAGATTACACGGCCAGTGAATGATATCAAGAGATCGTCCATATGCAGCCGCCTGGTTTTCCATGGCACACCGCAAGGGTGTTTGGGGAAAGTGTGTGTGTGTGTGTGTTGGGGGGTGGGGCTTGGAGTAGGGGGTTGTGGGGGGTTGCTGGGAATCAAACAGGATTGATAGGAAAAGAACAGGCCGCTTTCAAATCCTAGATTGGATCTCCTTCCCCCTCCCTGAATCCCCATGGGCATGTTTTGGGAGTCCCATCTGATGTGGAGGAAGTAAGGGACCCCCAAATTGAATAATAAATTACAGATGGAAATTAACACCAGAGTCAGTCCTAATCCAGGATTACATGTAAAACGATGGCACTGGCAAACAAAGGGAAGTCACAGATGCACAAACATGGCTGGGCCACGCAGCCATGTGGTCCCACATGTGTTCAGCGGGGGAAAAACAGGTCCTCCTGTTGGTCCTTCACCCTTCTCTTCTCTTTTTCTCTTTTGCTCTATCTATCTTTTTAGTACATGTATTTAAAATATCATTTTATCTATACCTGAGGAGTAGGGTTGGGCGATATGGACTTAAAAATATATCAAGATATTTTCTGGTTTTTATCACGATATCGATAACTGACGATAAAAAAGTATATTAGGTCTACAGTTTAACACAGGGTTCATACAGGTGCCTGAAAATGCTTGGGTTTTAAATGTTGCGTTTTCAAGGTTTAGAAAGACACTTCTTGAAAATTTTGTAAAGGTAATCAATTGTAAATTAATTGTTGACAATAAATATTCACCTGACAGAGTTGTTTGTGTAGTCTATTCAGTGGAAATATAAATGCTAACAAAACATTTTCTGACTATCGTATTTCCCGATATGACAAAAATTCCTATTGTGGGAATTTTTTTTGACGATGTACGATAACGATAACGATATCGCACAACCCTACTGAGGAGTTCGTAGTATGTCATCCATATACACCCCCATGCAGCGGTCATGAATATAATGGACATGGTGGTCAATGCGACTGCCATCTGAGTCAATAATCAGGGTCATATAGTTCACTCACAATCCTCTCTATCAGCTTACTGAGTGAGTGTGCCAGGGCAGAGAAGGCAAACACCAGATTTACTCTGTTAGGCAGCTGAAGAAGATTCAGAGTATTGATTTTAATGCACCTAATTCAAACAAAATTCTGAAGAATTTGGATTCTGCACATTTTGATCCTCCAAAAATTCTTTATGACTTTTTCAAATTTTGTCTAAAAAAAAATCTAAAGGCTCTTGTATTTCCGCAAAAAAACAAACATTTTACTATACTTTGCAGCCTCAGACCTCAAAGATCATACGGGTCATAAGGCCAAAATAGACATGAGAGATCAATCCAATACATGAATGCCACTAATTATCTATACTGCACTATGACAAGTAAAATCACCAAAACATAAAATAGCCTAAATGTTCTGTAATGAGAGCTCAAAATCACATTCTGAAAATACCAAAGGGAGCCCAAGGATGGGAAATTAATTATCTAGCACTTTTATGCAAAGCCGATAGACATGATTATTCCCCTGCTTAACTAGCTGGCCTACAGCACCGCCAGGGAGTTTATCATCATCAATCAGCGCTTGCAATGCTTGTCCTAATACACTTCCTCCCACAGACTTGACATAAAGACCATGGACAGCCTACAGCTATACAACACTGGCAGATTCCCCTGGAGTCTAGACCCCCACACCTCATTACACACACACACACACACACACACACACACACACACACACACACACACACACACACACACACACACACACACACACACAGGCGCACACACGCACACCCTTGCAGATTGATTCCTCAAAAGTGGCTATTGTAAAACACAGCCCAGTCTATTCACATCAAACAGTGTGTTGGTTGGGGTTGCCTGCGAGAGATGGGATGGGCGATAGGGTGATGATGAAATGGGGGGGTGGGGGTTTGGCAGTGGGGGTGTCGGGATTCAAAAGGCCTAGAAGGCTTGTAGTCAAGTCATTACAGTCTTCAAATTAGGCAAACATGAGGAGCTGTGAGGTTTGGCTTCAGCGTCAGACTTAAGAAGATTACATGGGCCCATCCCATGTTAAATAAGACAGTGCTCCCCCGAGAGCCCAGATGGGAAGGAGACGTAGGGGAGCAACCCCCCACCACCCCTAGCTCTGCTCTGCTCTGATCCCCTCGCTCTGGGCAGCAGAAGGCAGCTGAGGGTGGCCGCTGATGGCTCTCTTTGTGCTTGCTAATATGCTGTGGGGTTCGGGGTCTGTGGACCATCCGGGAGGTCCTATTCTAAAGCTATCAAACACGGCGATCAGGATTAAGCCTGCTATAGTCAGATGAGATACAGTGACACCTGTTTGGTTAAACATGAGCAGATGTAAACTGAAAAGATCAAGATCACCCTTGCCCCCCCTCCTCCTCTCCACCACCACCCCTTTCTCTCACACACACCCGTCTCATTCATTGCACACTAAGTACCATGAATTGATTGCAATAAAATGAATGCAAAAAAATAAAGGCAAGTCAAGCAGCTGAGCAGGATGAGGTTTTGATGAGTGCAAAGCTATCAATGTGGTAGGTCAGCCTTAGGCAAACAAGGCATGGCACAACACTGCATGGTGCAAGCTGCTTTTTTTTCTCCTTTCCCCAACCTGCTTCCCCCTACCATGGTGTGGAACATGGTGTCTCACCTTTATTGTTTTGACCTCTCACTTGTTTGGCTTTGAATGAGAGAGAGAGAGAGAGAGAGAGAGAGAGAGAGAGAGAGAGAGAGAGAGACTTAATCAAAAGAGCAGCACACAATCGGCTCACAAGCCAGCTCCAACAGCGCTGATTAACAGCTGATCTCAATGCATGCCAACTAAAACATTAAACGGAGCCTCATTCAGACAGTCTATAAGTAGCTATCAAATCAAATAAAAATCAACAAGCACAGCCTTTATCTCTTGCCCTTTGGATTTCCACTGCTGAAATACAAACGAATTGGCCCTAAAAATATCTTAAATATAAATTGTGTGTTTGTTTTAAGAGAGAGAGAATGGGAATAAAACAGCCAAGGGATCTGGAAGAATATAACTTTTTAAAATGGGAGCCCTGCCTGTCTACTTGAACATGCATCGAAGACTATTACTTTCCTTTCAACACTAAGCAAACAAACTAGGGAACGCGATGCTAATCTTGCTGCCCTCCTATCCTGTGCCATTATGTTCTTGCAGCAGGCTTCTCCTGTGAAGACCAGAGTGATACGGAAAGCCAAACAACCCGCTCAGGAAACGCTTGACATGTTATGACTGTGGTATTATATGCCCCAATCAGATACACAGTGATAAAGACTGACATAGTAGAAATAACATGCAGCCAACGTGTTTAAAGGAAAGGAAATAAACAATCATTTTAAAAGCACTACCTACTAGCAGGACTACTGCATGCAAAACAAATTATGACCTTTTTTCCATGACAACAAGCGACAATGTATTTATAGGTTTGAGCTACTCCTCTCTGAGGGCGATTTCTTTGTCATTCCGTTCAGCCTTTGTACAATGTTGCATTGTCATTTGTTCCCTCGATTTGTTGCGCCCCTGTCGGCGCATGTTACACTCAAAAAAATGCTGTCAAAACAACAGTGCTGTTTCTGCTAAAAGCATTTATAAATGAGCAGTCAGCCCTCCAAAACAGAACCCCCCTCCTCCTCCTCCTCCTTCTCCACACCACTAGCCCCTCACATTTCCTTGTGAGGCTGATGGGTCTCGGGCACAGACTGCAACACCACCTCTGCAGTCTGTTTTGGGTCTAACTGACAGGCGGAATAAGAGTCAGCAGCGTAACCTCAGCGTCCATCCTTTTGCCTGGGGGTCAGGCCGGGTGCCTCTCGACTGACCGGACTCACATGACATGGGCATGTGGACCAGGGGAGGAATTATGAGCCTAATCGTCTAGTGGACTGGAGGAGAGGCACTCTCTTTCCCTCTCTCCTTCTGTGCATTTCATCTCATTGTAACCTAATGTGTGCCTAACTGCCCTCTCACCTGACAGAGCAAGACCAGGGGACCTGGGTCACCTGATGTCCTGACCAGATGAACGATCAAGCTGACCCTATGGGGATGGAAGAATATATAAAAAAAATACACATTCTTAATTAAATATAAAACAACGCAACACTTTTGTCATAGTGTACAATTACCACTACAATGTGATACATGAGACACCTTGAATTTTTACCTAAGCATTTTAGCCTCTATACTCTGATAGGTGATGTGTAGTAGCTTCAGATAAGACTCATTATGTAAACAATACAATAGATTAAGAAACGATATGCAGAGACTTTCCATGAATAAAGTTAATTGTGAATGCCTGCGATAGGCGAAAGGAAGGGCAGAAAGTTCAACTCTCATTCACTGTGAACAGGGGTAGCTTGCATGATAATTATCTGATATCATATTTTTCACGAGCAGTCGCACAAGATGTATAACGTTAGTAACCCGTGTCTGTCTGTCTGTCTGGTAGGACTTTTTACAGAGAAGAGCCATTATCTTCTCGCAAAGTGATTTTATCCTACATTACCTAACAGCAAGTTAGCTAACGTTAATGCCCTTAGCCAACTAGGATAGTGATGTAACATTTTGTAGGTTAGTGTTAGGTCCTTCGAACCCATATAAATCTACTGTAACATATTCAATGTGTTAATGAGACAGAGCCGAATGTTTGCATACAGAAGAGTAGAGGGGGGATCACCAACTCACCTTATTTTATTAGACAGCTAATGTTAGCAAGGAAAATGTGCATTTACCCGCATTTGCCGAATGCCGTTTACCTTTAACCCTGCGTCAGTCCTCCAATGTCAAGTCCATTGATATTATTGGTTGAGAAGCCGCAGAACGAATTATAATTGGATGGATTTAGGGCGAACCGCCTACTTACTTTGTCAACACGGAGGCAACATGGCGGCTCCCATCAGGAGCATGAACAATCCCTCTGGCATAACTTGCAATACAACCAGTTTTCAAAAGAAATCCCGCAGCAAACTTGTTTCCATCCCAGGGACAAGACCTTCTGTACAAAATGGACAGCTTATCGTGTCAACCGGTGTCACGTCTCTCGACTATGTGATCGGTCAGTTTGTAAAGAAAAGAGATGGTTTGCCCATCCAGCGCTAACGTTAAGTTAGCCCCCACGCCGCTATTGCTTTGAACTGAATTGAGGTGGCCGTAAGACAAAAACAGTGATTAAAATTTCTAAGAAAGTTTACCTCCTTTACTTTATTGAATGAATAAATTGTTGGTTGTATCTCCGAACATCTTATTAACAGGTTTGACTGTCAATGTAGTAATCTTCCGAGTAAATATTCCGAAACGTAGGTTACAATGGCTTTTATAAATCACTGCATTTTGACAGTCGGTTAAACAACATCAATAACAAAAAATTAAAATGTATTAATCTAAGTTGACAGGCTGTATGCAATGTAAGAAGCTTGGTATACCCTACATTTTTCTGTCAGACTTATCCTGAAGAGTCGGCGTTCTGTAACGTTATCTCATAGGAAGACATATAGGCCTAACCGTGTAACGTAACACGGAATAAAAAAGATGCATGAGATAGTGAGAATAGAATTAGCAATAGAAATATGTGTGGTAACACTAGTGAGCATGGCTGATTTATTTAATTAATGAGAGGGCAGTGGACCACAGCTTTCTAATAACTCTTCTCCCTTCCCTACCTATCTCATAGGAGGCGGCCTGGCTGTTGGGACTCTACTACTTATTGGTAAGAATATTGCTGAGATTCTGTTGTATAGTATTATGTATACATTTAATCTCACACACAATCTACAGTGCTGTATTTCATTTGATTTGGTTGATGGAATAGATCATTTAGTATGCTTATTTGCTTGTGCCTGTGATTTCCTCTGCATATCAATTGGCAATTGGTGTGTCAAGGTATTTGAATTAGCCAAACAATTTCAAGTGAAATAGTTAACACCAAAAACCTTCTTACTGAGTAGCCTCAGGTCTTTGTAGTAAATATTTGGTTTTGTTGTCTCTGTGACAAGGGACATATGGCAATGGGAGGGTTGAAGTGCTGACCCAGATATCCCACAGTGTCCCCCCGGTTCTCCCACACTCTCTCTCCCTCTCCTCCCCATCAGACTTCACCCCTTCCCTCCCAAATTGAAGTAAAATAAATAAAAAGAATGAACAAATGAGCAAGAGAAGGGAGAGAAAAAAACATGTACTGAAAACATGACTGAAACCTTTTCCTTTGGGTAAAAAAAGAGAAAGGAAAAACAGGCTCAGCCCACCTCATGGCTTTCGGCAGTGACTGATCTGTCCTTGAGTCCTGTTGTTGTGTCTCTCCTCCACATCACCCCCTACAACTGTCCTCCGGACAGGCTAATAGCCCCCGCAGGTTTCATTTGTAAAGCCACCATAGAAACACAGCCACAATAGGCCCCCATCTCAAGCTGGCCCATTTGGGTGCCTTTGTCCTGGCCTCTGAAAGCCACAAAGCACTGCTGACCTAGAAACACATCAATAAGAAAAGGGGGGTGGGAGGGTGGCAGTAGTAGATTTTTGCTGATGACAAATTGAGGAGCAGTGGTATTTCCTGGGCTGGTACTCGTCAACTGACCCCCGGCATCCGTAGGTGAGCTGTGGGGAAGCGGGAGGAGACATTCCCGAGATGCTCTAAGTTTTGAGTCGGCCCGTCACTCCCCTTCCCACCCATCCAAGGGCTGCCGGTAGTGTGAGAGGGATGGGTTACTGTCAGTGTCTTTGTGTGAGTGTCTCCTGTCAGAATGCAGACAGGCCTGTGGACACACACACACACACGCACACACACTCAAACTCTCTCTCTCCCACCCTGAGTTGCCTCTGACTGGAAGCTTCACTGACAAGGTGGACAGGCATTTGTGATGTGATATGTTTGAGAGGCAAGGGTATGTGAGAAATGTCCGTGTCTCTTTGTGTGTATGTGGAGTAGTGTAAGTGATAGTTATTATGTAGAAACAACAGACATACTGTATATGCAAATAATGTATAAGAATTTGAATGACAATTATATCAGCAGATTTTGAAGGAGATAAGAGGGATAGGCCGGAGACCAAGTTAACAAAACAGTTAACAAAATTCAGAACAGAGTTTATTTACAATATTTACTAAATGCCTTGAGCAGAGCAGAATCAGACCACCATTAGTGCCAGTAGTGTATCCAAAAGCAAATAGCCACTGACACAGGAGAAAAACGTAGACAGAGCAAGGAGCAAAACAGCAGCAAAAACACAATACTCCACCTTATCTGTAATGATGGGAACAGCAGTAGCAGAATGAAATGAAAACATACCTCACTCATAGAAAGACAGTTGAGTTAGGCCTAGCTGAAACATGAAGACTGCATGCTATATGGCTATGCAAGTAATACATGATTCCTAATCCTTCAAGATGGTGATCCTTTGCAATAGCAATGATGAATGGAATTTGTTTCAACCAAAGTTCAGTTTGATTCAACCAAAGTTTGAAGACAGACAGTGTTGTTTTTGTACATGTTCTCATGAAGCCATTAATCACACTTAAACCTGGCCATTGTCTTACAGTACTCAGCGGTTCCATTAGAGGAACCTAAACAGCTAGGCTACTCTTAGAGGAAGCTGCATAGAAAGGCCTGTATAAGTGTTTGCTAGTGTAGTTTTTCTGCTTCTTTATAATCTTTTACCACAAACCACAGAACCTTTACCAGAGTCATCTGTTGAAGAGACAAAGCTATTTCTACCCTCAGCAATTTGTTTATCACTTCTGGGCATGATGTGGTGGGCTGCCATAGTTACCAATGTGGATTGGAGAGCGAAAATGACACACAGTTTGGATCTGAGCAATTTTAATATTCTGGTGCAATCTGCAGTCTTGTAGGCTGCAGCCAATTCAGATCAAATGCTGATCTCTCTGACTCACTATTCGCATAATGCTGCAGTCTGCAGTCAAACTGCAGTCTGAACACAGTCTTAGTCACCCAGATCAAATTCAAATTATTAATGCTAGCCCACAACATGCATCTCCTCCCACCTACTTACCAGTAAAAGCTCTCATATGGGGCTATATTACCCCTTGACTGCTTTTTTTCTTGTCAAAGGAATGTTGTCTGCTACTGCCACCATGTCTTGTGTGTAGTGCTGTCAAACGATTAAAAAATTTAATCTGATTAATCACAAAATTTTTCAAAGATTAATCGTGATTAATCACTTTTAATCGAAGCTCATTTCCTCCAGTAAGAATTTGGATGCTAGGGTATGTTGGATCCTTATTTTGCCCTGTAAAGGCCCTGATACTGAATAGTTGGCTTTGTTCGTCTCAAATGGGGCAATTCACACCTGTCCCCTACCCCAAAGGATTCCCCAAACATGTTGTTGGACAGGAGCTAGGCCATAATCTTTGTATAGTTTGACTTGATAACCGTTCCATTCCATTCTGAAATTTAACATAATACATGCCATGAAAGTGGAACCATATCCATCAGGATTAATCTGAGTTAATTTTTTTAATCCAAGTTAAATTTTTTGGATTAATCACGTGATTAATCAGTTAATTTTGCCAGCACTACTTGTGTGTGGTTCCACTCTGGTGAAATGACCGACTGAGTGCTACCAGAGCTGGGGCATCCCTGCCTATCTTCAATAAGCTCTTGGGATGCCCAGCTCTTCTGAGAGCAGTTCCTATGATAACACATACCATGTACTTCCCTACTCCCCCCGTACCATCATCCCTCACGCTGGGGACTTCAGGGGCATCAAGGGCACCTTCCATATCCTTGTGCACTTACAGGACAAATCCAGACTGATTCAATCCATAGCCTTGTCGTTTGAGGCCACTGAATGCTAGAAAAAAAGAATAAAGGATGAGAAAATTTGATACAAAACGGACTGTATCACAAACCATCAGCTGAGTATGGGGCATACGATGGAGCATTTTCTCGTTCATTTTGAAAAGGGCTATGGATCGAATCACTCTGGATTTCTCCTTTTCCTCCCCTTCTGCACCCTCCCCCTCTGGCAGTCTTCTGTTCCTAACATGTGGTGGTTTCATCTGCAGTGTAGCTTGATTGTTAATCCTCTTGTAAGTTGCTCTGGAGAAAGTGTCTGTTCAATGCATAAATGTAAATGTAAAGGTAAACATTACTGACAGACTGACAGGAGGAGGTGGATTTAGATCAGCTGGCCTGCAAGCTATTAGATGAATATCTGTCAGGCAGCGTGATTGCCATCAGAAGTGGCTGTGAGTCTTACCTAGTGTGCCGCTCATACTGCATCAAGGTGTTAGCTTGTGGAAATGTGTTGCTTTTGATCTGCCTGTCTGAACTCTACAACTTACCTTGACTTTACCCCTGCCGCAAATCTAAGGCTAAAATTCCCATCCATATCCATCATTGTAATTTGTCCAGTGTGCTTTTGTCTCTTTGTATTGTATTCTTTTCTTGTGTGTCCTGAGATGTTGTTTCTTTTTCCAGAGGAAGACCGATATGACAGCTACTCACGCATGCTGCTCAAGTACTTCCTGGCCGAGGGAGTGGTGTGTGGGCACGAACTCTTTGTGGCATCAGCACAGGATAGTCCAGATGAGATTCTACAGGTACTGTACCCAACATTACTTCTCTCACTTTTCCTGTATCAGCCACACTGTCTACAGTCAAGGTAAACAGTACTATGTTTTGAGCCCTAGCTGAGTTTATTCCTATGCTTTTTTTTTTACCCCATATACCTTTTGACATTTCAGGAATAACCTGAAATACAATGGTATCCTGGGTTAATGATTAGACAAATTATTCTAAAAATGTATTCATGCACAAGTAGTGGTGTTTCTTTGGCTATCTTGTCCTGCTTTGTCATACTGATCAGAGTTATTGCTTCCTCTCCCCAACTTTAGACACTTAGGGATGCTGCAGGAAATGTTGGGCCCCCTAAACATGAGCATGATATTAAAATGTGTCAACCCCCCCAACCCCCCTTGTCTTCCTTGTAGCTGCCTCCTTTACTCCATGACGAGCCTTTTGGCTGTAGACATTTCTCTTTTTAGTCTGGCCTTTTATTTGCTTCTCTCCTCTAGCTTTCTCTTTTCAATCTGTCCAAAGTTTGCTCAACACATGACACTCCCTTCCTCTTGGTCTTGCACATTGACTTTCTCTCACTCACTTACTCACTTTCTTGCCACTTTTTCTTTGAATTGGGCCTATAATTGTGCCTTTAATCCAATCCCCTCCTTCTCCTTCATTGACTTTTCCCTTTTCTCTGCCTCTTTCTCCCTCTCTCTCTTTCTCCCTCTCTCTCTTTCTTCATCCCTCCCCTCCCCCTTGTGGGAGCCCCTCTCCACTCCTCTCCTCTCCTCTCCTCTGCTCGTCCCTTCCTCTCATGTGTAGTCACAGTTATAAAGAGCGGGGCCCCAGAGGGGCCGCCTCAGGTGAGCGTGTGACCAGCTCGGGGGACTCACCTCCGCGCTCTAACAGGCATTACGTTAATGACACCGGACAGGAGCGCGTCCAGCGCCGCCGCGTGATTGGCCCCCTGTCACACCGAGGTTAATGAGGGCCCCGCTGCCGCTCGCCAAAGACAGAGAGAGAGAAAAAAAAACTGAAAAAACAGACCCCCTTGCTAATTTAAGGTGTTATTATTTGGGAGTCAGTCACTTGTTTTTGTGTTATCGCCTGGGCCTTGAGAAGATTCTCTGGGGGTATGTTTGTGTGATGTGTGTGTGTGTGTGTGTGTGTGTGCGCAGTAGCTGGCTTGTCTTTCTCTTAATTTCATCTGGTTTCTTGAGTTGCCACCCCCCACCCCCACCCCTCCACTGTGTTGCCTGTCACAGACAGCTTAGTTAGCACCGTGGGGCCGCGTGCAGATTCCTGCTCATTTGTAACAGAGACAGTACACCGAGTGCCAGCCTAATTGATTTGTGTTTCACCAAGCGCCTTCAGGGACACCAGAATGGCATTTTTCTCCCAAGGAAAACAATAATTACACCTGCTATATAGTCTTCTCTCCAGCGCCTCTGTATCAAAGCCATTTCTGTGATTAGGGTTGTGATTATAATTAGATCTAAACGTATAGGTGTTTTGACAGTGTTTAAGTGCATGAATTCTTTCCATTTGAATTGAAAAACTACATACTTCATTTTTCATTTTAGTCTGACTTTTCAATATTGTTGCTTACAGTGCAACAATAGTGCATATTTGCCTTGCTTTAAAAACATATTTAGTAATTTACAGTATGAAAATAAACTACTGTACCATTGCCAGTATTGATCCTGAAAATGTGTAATCTTAAAAAAGTGAACCAAATAGTCAACACACTTTTAATGCACAACTAATCAATTAGGTTTTAGACATTTAGTACCGTAATTTCCCGACTATTAGCCGCGGCTTATACATTGATTTTGCAGAATTTCTTCTGCTATGAGGTTAAAACAGGGGGGCAGTTAATATGGTGTTAATATGGTTTTGTTTTTCTTAACTTGCATAAAACACTGTCCTGCGGCTTATACACAGTGCGGCTTATATGGGGGAAATTACTGTACTACCCTACTTGAAACAAGAGCTAACTGACTTTTGTTATTCTTGTAGTATGTATGTCATAGGTCTGCTGTGAATATTCAACGACATGGATGGTTAGATTCAAGTACATTTAAGTTGATTTCTTATCACTGCCATGTTTGTTGTCTGCAGGAACTTCCTGCTCCAATCCTTGATGATGTCACTAGTCCTCAACCGGCTCAGGAACAAGCTCAGTTGCCTGACCCAGACAGTGGAGACGACATGAAAATCGCCTGGCGCTACCAGAACCTTCCAAAAGTCCAGGTAAATTAGCAATCAATGTATTTTCATAAATAAGAAAACCACTATCTATTCAAATGCTTTTTATGCGCTGCTATCATCTCATAGGCCATGTGTCTTCCAGCACGATGTGGCCGACACACACACACACACACACACACACACACACACACACACACACACACACACACGCCCCTCCTGTTCCACTGTGACGGGATTTGTCTTCAGTAATAAACATATCAACTCCTGTCCGTAGAGAGCTGTGAATGAGGCCTCGCTCCCTTCTTTCACTGGCCGTGCGGATTACTCACGCTTAGCTGGTTCTAGGTGCAGCTTTAGGCCTAGGGGGGCGCCAGGGTTGGGCCAGGGGTATTTGGGGAGGGTGTAGGGGGCACACTGAGTCCCATTTACCAGCAGCCTGACCCATAGCACGGGGCCTTTCTTCGCCCCTGAAATCCCCACACAGCGGTGTGGGCTGAAGCCGCGCCACTCTCTTTCTTCCGGCCGGAGGAAATAAAAGCCCCTCCCACCCCCTCCGGCCCCAGTAATCCATATCTCTATGGGGATTAGGAGGACACCAGTGAGTCCCCAGAGATTTTGGCACTCTCTGTGTCCATTCATTCAATCTTTTTCCCATCTCTGTCTCTCTCTCTGTCTGTCTGTCTGTCTTGTCTGTCTATCTGTCTATCTATCTTGCTGTCCTTCTCTTTTCCATTTCTACTCTTCCTCACTCGCTTAGCATCTTTCTCTCTTTTTCGGATGGAGACACTTACGCTCTGTCTTTCATTCTCCATATAGATACATTTGTACAGCCTCACCACCACCACCACCTCACCCCACCTCCCACCCCAAACAAAACCTCACCAGTTACCTTTACAAAGCACAAATAAAACCCTGAGGAGGATTTGCATCCAAAATCAGACCCCCCACCCCTACCTCTTTCCTCTGCTTCTCTTGCCCTCTCACCCAATCTCCTCCTCAATGAAGACATCAGATCAAGGTTCAGCCAGTCAAGGCCCACGCTGAAGTGTTAAGGGGGTCGACCTGAGCGACCCCCAAAGCGAGGATGAGCCCCGCTCCTCACTTTATCCACGCAGGTTGGGGCTGGGGTGGCACAGAGCACCGAGGGGGGTCACTGATCCCGATCAAGAGTAGATTAGTGACTCCGTTCACAATGCAACGCGTCAGCTCATTAGAAAATCTGCCCTGGAAAAACTTTTCCTTTTCAGCGCGGCGGAAAAGCATCTGCCTCCGCTGAGGCCTAGCATTCAGGAGCACAAGTGCCTGTGCTCCTTAAGGAATCGTTAAAGAACATTCTAGAAATGCTTTAGTGGAATTTGAACAGAGGGTAAAGAAATGATAATTGCAGCACTGAATAATTCATTCTAAGGCTGCAATCCTAGTGATCCTGATCTCACTAATACATCTAATACATCCAAACAACAGCCATCATTTGAAGAGAGATTAAATGACATTGCTGTATATCGTCGTCGTCGTCATCGTTACTGTCATTATTTTACTGACCAATGAAACAAACTTTTCCAGACTGCACTGGCGTCCTCCGCAAGGTTCGGTCACTACTATGACGTCTCCAAGACGATGAGCCCAGACATGAGGCAGGCGGCAAAGTGCCACACATTCTACCTTCCGGAGCAGCCTCCATCTGAATCAACACCAACAAGGTACTCACATCCAAAACAATAACCAAAGTAAGATGGATTATATGTGATTTCTTACATAAATTATCTCAAGGAAAAACCCAATGCTGGTGGTACTGTAGGTATAAGAATGACATCTGATACAACATAAACAAGTGAAGCTTCGTTGGCCCCATTTGTTAGCGTAGGCTGCTATTTCGCTATTTGGTCTGCAATGTACCAAATTCTCACACCTGCTGACAGCACACAGCAACTTAAAACAACAGGGCTACTGGTTGCTTCCCTTCCTGTTTATTTTTTGTGATTAAATTGTGATTAAGTTTATTTTATTGTGCTTTGGAGGAAGACAAAAATAGAAAAACAAAACGCACAAACAAGACCATCATCACCCCACTTTTAAGTGGAGTACTAAAATAAGCCTGAAAAAAAAATGATGAAAGATAACTGCAGACGTACATTATTTGGCCCCCAAAGAATTGGTCAACTCGATCACTAAATGTATCTCAGCAACCACAGTTTTGAGTTTTCCTTGATTTAGCTAAGCTAAAGAGTACTCCAGGTTATCCAAATAGGATCACAGTACTTGTGTTTAGATGCAAATGACAGTTGTGACCATTGTGGTATTCATGCTTTTGTGACGTGACGTCTCTATCGTAAATGGTCCTTGGTATCAGTGGAATGGGATTTGTGTTGGAGCTTTACAATGTTTGGTCAGCCAATAAAGTTGCTGTAAAGCCGACGTCAGGCAGCGTGCGGTTGGCCAGTTAGCCCTGGCTCGTGAAAACGAAGTGGTTTGAGGTTTGGCAATCCTGTTCAAACAGCGTGGCGCGTTTGATGTGGCTTTCGGGTTGCTAGCACGGCTCTGACCGCCACGAGATGGGCAAGGTTTTGAGAAATGAATGTCTCTTTGCATTAGCGCACAAAAACCCCAAATGCGACGGCCAGGCAAACAAGGCAATCTGGAGTTTGTCTTTTATGGGGATGTGAGGTGGTGGTGGTGGGGGGGGGTCGCTCTCTGTGATTGTATTTGTGCAAACAGAGCCTTTAAATGGCAGTATTTATCCTGGCTGCTGCATTAGAGTACCCTAGCGAGGGGATGAGTGCCCCGCGTCACTGTTTGCACTGGCAGGTAAGTGTGTTCCTGTTCCTGCCCACTTCCGGGGGTGCGAGTGGGTGGTGGGGTGGGGGGACGGACGGACGGGAAAAGGGGCATCAGGGACGGACGCTCTTTCCACTGTCACCCGCTTGTGATGGATGCTGCTGCAGGGATTGGTCAGATTGTGCCTGCTGGATGCTGTCGTAATTGCCCCCTCCACTTCCCCTACCACCCCCACCCCAACCCCCCCACATCTCACCAGGTTACAGCGGCAGATGTCAGCCAAGACAATTAACCCAATTTGCGAAATGCATGCAAAGAAAACAATATCCACTCCAAAACGCCATAGTTTTATGAAATGGAGTTAAAATATGTTTATCCGCATAATTACAGTCATTTTCATCCTTTTTGCTCTGAATCCCCCGTGTCAGTCAGATGGACGGAGGGCCTGTTGTGAAGGAGGTGAATCCTCTCCCCTTTCGCCCGGTGACAAAATAAGCCCCATGTTGCTTTCCGGCCTGTTAAGTCGCTCCGTTTCCCTGCGTTGAGTAATTGCCACAAATTGCTCTCCAGGTGATGTCGGAGCCTGTTGTTTAAAAGATGGAGAGTGAATAGCGCGTACCCCGACGCCTTCCCCGGGTGTGATCTTAATTA
>JAODXP020000010.1:14423443-14435943 GCA_027497455.2 Sardinella longiceps
CTCTGTGGTAAACAGGAGACAGAGGCACACACACACACACACACACACACACACACACACACACACACACACACACACACACACACACACACACATAGGGCAATATGCCTCCAGTCTGCTTGTAATTATTAGTCTTTCCTGAGGAGTGTGGTAGCCCCAAGAGAGGTCCCTGGCCTCACTCTTCCCCGAACACTGCAGCTCCAACATTGACCACTGGGACTCAGCCTCCAGAGAGGCAGCCCACTCTCTCTCTCCACACACACACACACACACACACACACACACACACACACTTCGCTTTTCACATGCACACACACACACATGCTTTCTCTCTCTCTCTCCTCATACACACACACACACACACACACACACATACATGTCAGGGACAGGGTTGTACAAAATTCAGAATTTTATGAATTCGCTAAATGAATTTGAAATTTCAAATCAAAAGAAAATTGAATTGATTTGGAATTAGAATTACAGGAAGTGGAGTTTAATTCATTGCAAGTTCATTTCACAGACAGAATGCAATATTTTGACATACATTTTACTGTAAGGAAGTACAGACACTAACAATTAGTACACACTCCCTTCATAATGAATAATTACCAAGCCAGCTCTGGCTTTCAGGTCTCAGCTCATTTTAGTAGCGTGTACTACAAAATGTCCTAAATGTTTGGATAATCATTTGGAACTTACTTAGACTTAGACAAAGCAAGG
The DNA here is from genome assembly GCA_027497455.2 of Sardinella longiceps. Lineage (NCBI taxonomy): Eukaryota > Metazoa > Chordata > Actinopteri > Clupeiformes > Clupeidae > Sardinella > Sardinella longiceps. Next base: position 14,424,164 of record JAODXP020000010.1, read on the forward strand.
TATTCTGGGAAATGAAGTACTGTCCTTTTTTTTGTATTTGTGTGTTTTTTAAAGGCCCATTTACTATTATGTATTAAGTCCATTTGATAATATCTGCTTATTACACGGCTCTTTATAATGCTGTAGAATGCTCCATTCAGTTCAATGGGACTTTCCAATGTTCTACGGTCTACAGCCATCTTAATCATTAATATTACTGTTAAAGCAGTGATAAACTAGCCTGACATAGCCCGCCCATAATACGAATGTTCATCCGTATCCATGGTCTGGGAACGGTCCTCTGGGGCGTGTTTACATCGGTAGAGAGTCTACCGGCCAATAAGCGAAGCTGATTAGACGAGCTTTCCAATCGTTTCAAACCAAGAGTGAATGCCCTCCCCTCCGCAGTATAATCGCGTCAGGTTAAAGAACCCCCAGACCATGAATACAGATGAACAGCAGTATTATGGTCGGGCTATGTCAGGCTAGTGATAAACAAGGTTGCATGTTAAAAATATCTACAGTAGTTAGCCGTGTAATAAGCGGGATAACGTTCGGTGAGGCGACAGAGTAATGCAATGCATCCCGATGCGTTAGCTAATGCCATATAGTTTAGTTTATACTATATAGTTTAATAGTATATAATAATATATACCATAAAGCTTCATTTTTTTACACACCTTCATATGTAGGCTATTATGAATTATTTGAATTTCCTGCAATTTGATTTTGAATTGCAATTCTGGTTCCTGTTTGCAGAAATTGCAAGAATTTGAATGGAATTTAGGGGTCAGTCTTAATTCAACACACCAGCACTGCACACACACACACACACACACACACACACACACACACACACACACACACACACACACACACACACACACACACATGCACACACATTTAACTTCACTCTTCACATATACATGCACACACAGACTGCTCTACACACACAGTCCACACATCACATGTGCATAATATATTATACTTCCGTGGGTTACAAATTGAGGAATTCTGTGCAGTACTTCAGTACTGTGCAGTCTTGCACTAATTATGTTTTAGACATGTACTCTTTTGCCAGATAGAGAGATAGATAGATAGAGAGATAGATAGCATAGATAGATAGATAGAGAGATAGATAGATAGATAGATAGATAGATGATTCAATGAAAATTGTGAAATTGTGAAACTCAAATATAGTGATTCAGACCGAAGGATTTCGCTTGCTGACAGCATCCAGAGGTAGAGGGAGTGGGAGAGAGTTAGGGGAATTTCATAATGCACACTGGTTGTTTGCGTCTTCTCACCCAGTTGCCCTCGCTTGCTGTCACTCACCGTCCGGATTAAATGCTTGACATCATCAAAGCGAGCCGTGCTCTGACGTGCTTTTGGCAGGCCAGTGGAATGCCCCGTAGCTCAGAGGAGAACATGGGCACAGACACAAGAATCTCCAGAATGAGTGCTCCCAACACACCAGCACTGTGCACTGCGCTGTTTACATTTGTTGGACTTGTGCTCATTGAGTATATGAGTTTGTGTGTGTGTGTGAGAGAGTGTGTGCGTGTGTTCGTTTGCCACACACATACTCAAATGTACTTGTGGCTTCCTGGTACTGTACATCTGTGTGTGTGTGTGTGTGTGTGTGTGTGTGTGTGTGTGTGTGTGTGTGTGTGTGTGTGTGACGTGTGTGTGACATGCCGTCTCACTCTCTCACTGTTCCTGAAAGACCTTTAATTTATGCCACCATCACTGATGACCATCTGAATCTCGGCCTCATTACTGAGAAAGAGAGAGGTACTGATGAAGAGAGAGAGAACCTGGAGCTCATCTCTACTTTACTCACTTTGAGATACAAACACACACACACACACACACACACACACACACACATACACATACTCTCTCTCTCTCTCTCTCTCTCTCTCCCTCTCCCTCTCCCTCTCCCTCTCCCTCTCCCTCTCCCTCTCCCTCTCTCTCTCTCTCTCTCTCTCTCTCTCTCTCTGTTTGTGTTTGTGTTTCTGTGTGTGTGTGTGTGTGTGTGTGTGTGTGTGTGTGTGTGTGTGTGTGTTCATGTCATCATGGTAACAGGCATAATGCCATCATTCCCACATTGGCCGCCCTCTGTTCTTGAAGCTCTAATGACCAAATGCTAACGTGACACACACACACACACACACACACACACACACACACACACACACACACACACACACACACACACACAGACACACACACACACATGCTTACATACACATATACATGTCCTACAGGACATTGTAGAAAAAAAGCTAATTGTACAGTGAAATGGCTGGAGAAGGAAGGGGAACCGGCAGAGCGAAATGGATGAATGTTGGTTAGCAAGAAGAAGGAGAGATGGAGAACATGGAATGAGAAGAATATTGTAGCGGAACACCCTCTTCTTGGAAAATGTTTTTGGCGAAGGCCTGGCAGGAGCGTTGGTCTCGCCCTGGAACAATGAGGTTTATTTTTGTTAGATGCTGATGATTGGCAAACACCTCGAGGGGCTTGAACGAGCAGCACAGTGGACACGAGCCCCACGGGACGAGCAAAACCGCTCTCTGACCACCACTCTTGAGACGGAGAGTGAGTTAGAGTTAGAGTTATGGACAGTAGACAGCTTTTTGCTGTTTGAATTATCATTTTTATCAGAAAATTTGTTTTGATGCCATATCCAAATAAATGTTGATGACTTATAGTCATATGAAGGGTGGATAGGTGCAAGTTTTATTCCGACCAGCCATCCAGGATATGCATTCCATGCACTCTAGGCACTATGCAGTTCTGGGTGGGAAACCAGCTCAAAATAAAAGCAAACCTAATTGCAGCATGATATTGCTAATTTTTTTGCATTAGCATGTTCTATTAGTGCCAGAAAGACTCACCTCCACAATTTTTGCACTTTTTGTTAGAGCCAGTCACTTTAAAGCTAAGTTTGAAATCTGAACACATATGTTGTGGTGATTTTTTATTTCTTTTGTGACTAAGGAGGAGTTAGCCTGGCGTCCGTTTCCCAACTGCATAGTTGCTAACAATTAAATTAGCAACTTAGTGAGTTGTCTATGGGAAGTTGCATTGCAACCAACTTAGTTAGCAACTATGCTTTTGGGAAACAGACACCAGATGAACAAAGTCATGTGTTTGATTCAAAACTAAATACCGTAGTCAGTCTCCCAGACTTGACTAAAGTCTGATAGTGCTTTAAAACATCAGAGGCGAATCAAGTGATGGCCAAGGCTCCTTAGTGACCCTGCAGAGGAACACTAAAATGGCAGCGTTCCCAGCAGAGAGACCAGTGCAGGTCAGACACTCTGCTAGTCATTGTAGGCGCTGGAGAGAGGAGGAGAGGAGAGGAGAGGAGGGCACAAGCCGTACCCAGGCCCCCTTGGCCAGCGATGGACCATCCTGTGCCAAGAATGCGCTGGCTCACAAGCCAGTAGACATTTTGGCTCTTTGGTTGACAGGTTCTTTGTGGCTCTGTCAGGCGTGGGCTCTGATTGGTCAGTGGTGTCCAATCACGTTTGACCGCAGTGTTCCGATTAACCGTGTTGTTGAATGGGCTCGGCTGGCCTGGTTGTTTAGGAGAGTCAAGTTGTTGGAGCGCTGGGTGACCTTGACTCGGAGACAATAGACTCCACTCACCCACTGATGAAGTTATACAGTGATACCACTGAATATTCACATGACCCATGGAAATTACACACCAGATTAGAGAAAAAACATGAATTACTTGCTTAAAAAGTCTTGATTTAAAGTTTGCAGACGTATACTTTTCCCAAGAGTAATGACTTAATTCAGGACTAACAGAAATCATTATTTGCCAGAATAGGCATTTAAAAACAACTGATTTTGTTCAGAGACTCCAGGCGATTAGATTTGCTTTGGAAGCACCTGGGATTTCCAGTGTTGCCACATTATAGTTCCATGTTGCCAATGGTCAGAATGTGAAGGTTTGCATAATAAAAATGTATAGTAAATAAAAGAAGTGATAAAATAAAAGTATCTGATAAAAGTGGTTGTGGTGTACTTTTTTAGATTTTGTTTACATATTTATTTATTTTTAAATCATTACATTACAATTATTTTGGTGGGTTAGTGTATTTAAAAAATGTGTTATACGAATGTAGTAAAGTAAATTTTGTTTTAACTGTATGACTACTCAGAATGACCAAACTGGTTGGTTATTAGGATGTAATTCTTTAGCCCAGCCTTTAGCCTTTCAATTGATGTAATGCCTGCACTGTACCAGCTTCAAAAGTGTGGGTGTGTGGGTGTGTGAAATACATAGTTAATAGTTACGTAGTTAATCGCGTATTACAGTTAATTACAACAGGTAGTTATAAATTATATATGGTCGATAACCAAAATGTATTGTTGTCTATATGTATTTATGCAGTTGTAGCATGTGTTTGATAGTCTATGGTGTATGACACATATTTTATTTCATTATTGTTATGGTGTGTGTGAACTCTCAATTGCTTAGTTTGTTTATTGTTGTGGTGTGTGTCAGTCTAAGGTGCCTAACGTGTAATTTGTCTGTTGTTGTTGTTGTGGTGTGTGTAACAGTCTAAGGTGCGTAACGTCCTGCGCCTGGGCCTCCACTCTCTGGGGTCGGTGCTTTGGGGTGACGACCTGTGCTGCAGAGAGAACCCCACCCACAGCCACTCCCTCCCCACCTTCCTGTACGCACTCCGAGCCCTGTTGCGCTCCTCGCTCTCCGTCGCCATGGTCACCGTTCCTTCTCATCTCATACAGGTGCGTATGACCTCTTGACCCCTATGTCATGATATGTGTATTTGTGCATGCATGTTTACTACATGGACAAATACACAAACAAGGAAAACAAAAACGAAGAAGAGGATATGGAATAGAAACAAAAGTTGGTGTCCGTTTCCCAAAAGCACAGTTGCTAACTAAGTTGGCAACTATGATAGTTGCAATGCAATTTCCTATTGCCAACTAACGAAGTTGTTAACTGGTTAGCAACTATACTTTTAGGAAACGGACGCCAGTTTCAAATGCAGTTTAACAGACATAACAAAGTCTTATTCTAATTTAATACTGAGGTTTTGATGTATTTTCCTCTCTAGTTTATGCTGTGGTTCAGGCACTTGGTCCTTCCCAGAGGAAGTTTGACACTGCCACTCTAGGAGATGGGGTGGGGATGGCATTTGGATTCTCAAACTCCTCCAAGATGCGTGTATGTGTGTGTGTGTCTTCTTGACCATTGATTGTAATGAGAGTTGGAAGTCAGTTGAGAGGCATTCAGATTAGAGGGATAGATGCTTGTACTCAGACCATAGAGGGACTACGGTATTGTGGCCTCTAGTTAGACAGTATACAGTAGAATACATATTTGTGTATTTCTTCTGTTTGATAGTGTGTCTGCGTGTGTATATGTGTGAGTAGATGGTGTGTGTGTGTGTGTGTGTGTGTGTGTGTGTGTGTGTGTGTGTGAGTGTGCGTGCTTATTAAGTGTATGCATGAGATGGGGTATATGTATGTGTGTAGATGGTGTGTGTGTGTGTGTGTGTGTGTGTGTGTGTGTGTGTATGTGTGTGTGTAGATGTGTGTGTGTGTGTGTGTGTGTGTGTGTGCGCGCGCGCACGCCTGTGTGTGTGTGTGTGTGTGCGCGCATTAAGTGTATGCATGAGATGGGGTATATGTATGTGTGTAGATGGGTGTGTGTGTGTGTGTGTGTGTGTGTGTGTGTGTGTGTGTGTGCGCGCGCCTGTGTGCAAGTGTGTATTGGGGGGTTGGGGAGCATGTAACGGCCCAGCCTGGTTCTGCCCCTCTCGGCCCCTCTCCTCTGCTGGGGCCCACTGGCAGAGCCGGGGTCATCTGTCGGGGCATATGGCACGCTGTGGCTACCACAGGGCCTCTGCAGACCCAGTGGAGCCTCCCCCTCTCCCCCATCCTCTCCTCCGCCTCTCCCCCTTCTCCATCCACTCCCTAACCCCCATCACCACCACACACTCTTCTCCATCCATTCCCTCTCCAACACCACACGCCACTCTCCCCTGCGCCTCCTCTCTCTCTACATCCCCCCCATTTTCCAACACTCCTCCTCACCCTGACATCCTCTCCCCAGACCCACCCCTCCCTTTCACTCTCTCTCTCTCTCTCTCTCTCTCTCTCTCTCTCTCTCTCTCTCTCTCTCTCTCTCTCTCTCTCTCTCTCTCCTCTTACCCCAACCACGTCCTCTCTGCCATCCTGCCTCTAGACGTCTCCCTACACACACACACACACACACACACACACACACACACACACACACACACACACACACACACACATACCTCCCCTTCTCCATCCCCACCCCATCTCCATCAGAGAACCCCCCCCCCCCACCACACACACACACACACACGCACACCCTCTCCTCCCTTCCCCATCCAGCTCCAGCGCGCCCTCTGACCCCCATAAGCCCCTGTAATTACCCATCATGCCCCTCGCTGGCCGGCCGGGGTCACACAGGTCTCAGTGGTGAGGGGTCATCCTAACTGGCAGAGAGGTATTTCAGCGGAGAAGGTGAAAGGTGTGGAGACGCAGAGCGAGAGGGAGAGACACCGTTATACATACACAACTTACATACATACTCAAGGCCATAGAACTGTCCAGAATTTTCTATAAGATATAAAAGTATTTATCTATCTAGAGTATACCTATCTTCTTCATAACAAACGCATTATGTAACGTTTATAAATTTTAATGTCAGACATTTGACAGAGATAGTTTTATCGAAAGATAGTTTTATCGGAAATGACTTCCCGTATTCTTAGGGGATGCATTTTATTTGTGGTTTTATCAGTTTTCTTAGCATTCAGTAGCCTGTGTGCATTAGGCTTTGAATCAATGACCCCTATCTGTGGACTTCCATTCTTTATAGCCGTTCCGTACTGTGCTATTGACCGACTCGGCCTCCATTTTTACTTAATGATTGGCAGATCCCCTGAGGTCCCGGCAGCCAGCGGGATGATAGAAAGTGATAAAGGCGTGGCCCACTCATGCATTTTTAATCCGGCTGCGCTGGGCATGCGACGCGCAGGTCTCTCTCTGAAAGCCTCCCCGACGCAGCTGACGAGGAGTCACAACCCACCTGAAACTTTAATCAGAGGGGCCCGCCAGCGCTCCGCCACCGCCAGCATCACTGCCAGTGCCTCTACTGTTGCCACCCAACCGCCCGCCTGCCACCCGCAACCACCTTCAAATACCCCCACCCCCCACATGTGATGGTTCAACTCCACACACACACACATACAATACACACACGCACATACACACACACACATGCGCACACACATACAATACACACACACACACACGCACATACACACACACACAAACACACCCTCCCCCATATTGAGCCCACCACAGGAACTCTCAATGCCCTGGCCAACCAAATGCTGACCTGGGTTAGGGATGGCCAACTGAACAGCTGTCCCAGGAAGCCTGGGCCAACTCCCCAGGCCGAGTGAGTGGTGGAGGTGGTGAATCTGGAAATGAAAAGATAGAGGGAGAGAGGGGGAAAGACAGAGGGAGGGAGGGAGGGGGAGAAGTGTATGGAGGTTGATCAGTACAGATGATGTTTTTATTCAACATTGTTCCAACAGTTTCTACCCATAGGCCTGATTGAGTCCTTTTCTAGTCAAAGAAGTCTGATGGAACATGGAGTGTTGTAGTGTGTGTGTGTGTGTGTGTGTGTGTGTGTGTGTGTGTGTGTGTGTGTGGCATGACGTCGTCCCCTTAGTTCTGCTTGGTTATGAAAGCCCCAAAATGAAGTCTGACCTCAGGTTAATTCCCAGCCAAGGTTATCCAAGTTCAAATCCATGTAACTTTCTCAGGCCTCCATCAATAATGAATCGCACTGAGAAGCACATCATGTTAAGCTTGAAATAGGGATCCCATTGGAATGGAATGGGGCTGCAGTTGTTTAACCTCATTCCACGGCCCAAACACACCGCAAGCCTGGGTTAGTCCTCCTGAAATCACAAAACAACTGATTCTCTTCTATGTCAGAACAGAACACCCTCACCATCCCTGACAAGAAGCCTTTGCTGCTGCTGCGGCCGCTCCGAGAGAGTTTAGTTTGGTGTCGGCGAGCTTCGCTCTGCTCAATACTGCATGCAGAGTGTGGCGTCGTGATGCCACATGTGTGAAGTGGCTGGGCTGCATGTGTGAATGCGCTGACTGAGCCAGTCAACCCAGCAACCCAGCCTACACACACACACACACACACACACACACACACACACACACACACACACACACACACACACACACACACACACACACACTCCCCCTCCCTCCTCTCTCTCTCTCTCTCTCTCTCTCTCTCTCTCTCTCTCTCTCTCTCTTTGTCTCTGTCCTGGTGTCTCACCCCCTCACGCACGCATGTTGTTCGGAGATGAATAATTCTCCCTCCTCCAACCAACCCCCCAAATAGTGACCCAGGCTTTAATTCTGTCGGCGAGGACTGACCTCGCATGTCCTCTAAGTGGCTGTGAGAGCGGGCAGAGGCCCTCCTGAATGAGGCTCCACACACACACACACACACACACACACACACACACACACACACACACACCAAAAAAAAAACAAAAAACTAGGGCAAAATGGAGAGGAGTGCAAGAGAGAGAGAGGAGGGATGGGGCTGGGGTGTGTGTGTGTGTGTGTGTGTGTGTGTGTGTGTGTGTGTTGGGGGGGGGGGGGGTGGATGAGGGGGGTGGAGGTGTGTAGGGGTGTGTGGGGGGGACCAGGAAAAGAAAAGACATGCGGGCATGAAAACTGCATTAGGCCTAGGCAGCCTCCACAGAAAAGGGGGGCATGTGAAATATTTAAGAGTGGTGCAGGGATTAATTTTTCAAGGAGGCTTTTCTTTCTTTCTCTCTCTCCCTCTCTCTCTCTCTCTTCTTCTCCTCCCTTTCCCTCTCCTCTCTCCTATGTCATCACTCTCTCTCTCTCTCTCTCTCTCTCTCTCTCTCTCTCTCTCTCTCTCTCTCTCTCTCTCTCTCTCTCTTCTTGGAACTCCAACCCCCGGCTGTGTTGCATCGTTTCCAGTAGGGGGAGCTCTGCACTACTCAGCAGCCCCCCTCCCTTTCCCATCTCCAGCTTTCCCCCTCTCTCTCTCTCTCTCTCTCTCTCTCTCTCTCTCTCTCTCTCTCTCTCTCTCTCTCTCTCTCTCTCCCTCACTCTCTCTGTTTATGTGCTGTTGTTCTATCTCTCTCTCTTTCTCTGCCATCCCCCACATCTTTTTCTCTGCCTTCTTGTACCCTTTGCCTTGGTGTGAGTCCTTTCACCATCTGTCTTGAATGTGTGTGTTCAAGTGTGTGTGTGTGTGTGTGTGTGTGTGTGTGTGTGTGTGTGTGTGTGTGTGTGTGTGTGTGCATAAACCCGCACATCTCCACGTGTGTGTTCTGTGAATGTTTGTCTGTTTGTGTACTACACAGGACTGCCCCATCCCAAACACAGGGACAGGGAGAAGATGGACTGTTTTATTATTCTGAGAGGCTTACAGTCTCCCTGCTCCATAGCTCTCCACATCCCCTAGTTTTGGCTGATCTGAGAACAGTGAACAGAGGAGGACGAATGTGAAATGAAATGTTTAGATTGGGCAGAGGAGCTTTAACATAATTGGTCTCCGAGGCCTCCGATGTAATGCAAGCTGATTAGATATTAAGTGTGGCATACAGGCTAGTGACTTCATTCATGAGAGGAGCCTGTGGTTTGGCCGGTGAGCTGGGGGCTTTTTGAAGCGTCGCTGAAGAGGTTTGTCCAGATTTGGGCCGTATGGCGACACTCCATGAGTCGTACGGCGGGAGGCAGGGACAGATTTCAGACCGTGTGGAAGTCAGCAAGTCTCTCTCTCTCGCTTTCTTTCTCTCTCTCTCTCTCTCTCTCTCTCTCTCTCTCTCTCTCTCTCTCTCTCTCTTCCCCTCTCCTCCGTCTGTCTCTCACTCATTTGGTAAACAATGAGATCTTGTGTGTGTGTGTGTGTGTGTGTGTGTGTGTGTGTGTGTGTGAGTGAACTGTGTGTAAAGGCTAGCTTTTCCTAGCATGTGCTGTAATACTTGTAACCAGTAAGCAGTTCTATGTGAATATTTCCTGTGGGTTTCTATTGTGCTCCATCCATAAGATGTCATAGCGGTGTTGTCATGGCTGAGTCTTTGTGCACTTTGTTTTCTTTTTCATGTCTGTGAACTCTTCTGCACCCCACTCCAGTAAGGTGACTGAGTCACACCACAGGCATCACAGCCCCCTGTGTTACTCTCTCTCTCACACACACACACACACACACACACACACACACACACACACACACACTCACTCTTATGTGCTACACTCCTCTCAGCTCTGCCCGTAACCCACTGGTTATGGCTTCAGTACCAGCCCCCTGCCATCCTGCACCGGAGGGTGTGTGTGTGTGTGTGTGTGTGTGTGTGTGTGTGTGTGTGTGTGTGTGTGTGTGAGGAATGGGAGGCGGGGTGTGCAGCCTCTTCCAGTAAATCTGACTCGCTCCGGGCCCCACTGACTGGAGGTCCCCCTGATTGTGTCTCAGTGGTGCTGGCCGTCAGTGGCCGCATGACACTGGCATTCAGGTGAAGTGGGGCATTTGGGGGGGCAGAGTGGCATGCTGCGTGGCATGGGGAAGGGTCATGGGGCACACACCTACGTGTGTCGGGTGTCATGCGGCGTAGCGTGGTGTGTGTCGTGGTGTGTGTCGTGGTGTGTGTCGCAGTGTGTGTGGCGAGTGCAGCTCCTGGCAGGCTGGCCAGTCTAGTAGAGGGGAGCTGTGTGTCTCCCGGTGTCTCAGCGCAGAGGTACTGATGACCTAATTTAATTTCAGCAGCCCAGGAGCAGCCGCCGCCTCGTCAGGAGGCCCTTAATTACCTGAGCCCAGCTCCCCGTCAGCATCTCTCTCTCTCCCTCTCTCTCTTCCTCTTCCTCTGACTCTCTCTCTCCCTCTCTCTTCCTCTTCCTCTCTCTCTCTCCATCCTACTCTCTCTTCCTCATCTTCTCTTGCGCCCTCTCTCTCTCTCTCTCTCTCTCTCTCTCTTATTATACATGTCTTTTTTTCTTCTCTCTCTGTGGGTTCTCTCATAGACTCCTGTGTTGTTGGCATCTCTCCCTCTGTACCAATGCTGTAGATCAAGCCCCTCCATAGTTTAGCATGCGTCTCGCTTACTCCTCACTGTCTTATTTATTTGTGGTTCACACACACACACACACACACACACACACACACACACACACACACACACACACACACACACACAAACCCCTCCTGTCGTCCTCCTGCAATCTGTATCTCTCACTTTCTCTCTCTCTCTCTCCCTCCCTCCCTCTCTCTCTCTCTCTCTCTCTCTCTCTCTCTCTCTCTCTCTCTCTCTCTCTCTCTCTGTTCTTCCAGAGCCGAGTGCTAATGGGCCGTATAACCCGACTCAGCGACACGGCCATCGCTTTGGAATCATTCAGAGGCTCCGAGAAGGAAACCAACCCGCTCTACAAAGACTACCATGGTGAGACAACAAGCACACCCCCCCACACACACACACACACACACACACACACACACACACACAGACACAGACACAGACATACAAGCACACAAACTCATATACAAGCGTGCGCACACACACACACACACACACACACACAGTCACACTCACACCTTCTCCCCCCTTTTTTTCTCCTCTCAGTGTCACTCTGTCTTTCACACACACCTGCTCTCCTCTCTTGTGTCTGCTCCTCTCCTTGTGTTTCTCATAGACATCATCATCATC
>JAODXP020000010.1:14440943-14450943 GCA_027497455.2 Sardinella longiceps
CCCCTCCCACGCACACATACATGCACACACACATACACACACACACATACTCTTTCAACTTCCAATACCCCCATTTTGTTCCACACACCCCAAAGAAATGTGTAACATAACCTCTCCAACACTCTGACTAAACAAAACTGTAGACAACAAAGCACTGCTAACACACACACACTCTCACACACAAACTCCCTCTTTTTCTCTCACACAGACACACTTTCACAAACTCTCTTTACACACACACACACACACACACACACACACACACACACACACACACACAACTTATCCATTAGCACTAGGCCGGCCTTCTAGAACCGCATCAAAAGGTTTGTCCATCTCTTCGTTAGGGCCCCGTCATTGCCTCTCATTATGTTACCTCCTTGAGAGCTGTTAATAGTTAATCGTGGCGCCTATTGTTTGGGAGGAGAGAGAGAAGCTGGAGTACCTAAACCTCCCATCCCCCCACCGCAACCCACCCCACACAGACCCCCCCTCGCCCCCCTCATAGGCCCATTTCACACCCCTCTCCACAGACACTTGAGCTCTGATTTATGGGCCGCTATAAAAGTCAAGGTGCTTATCCTCCATAGGCGTTTAATTGCCTAAGCACTGCGCCTGAAGGGCCCTTGGCCTCTTCACTGGGAGTGTATGGCACTGCATTAACGCCACTGCAAGTGCCCAGCTAGGGGGCTTGTCTGGCCTTTTGTCCGTCTCTCTTTCAGGGCGGCTGCTGGTAAGGTGGTCCTGTCTGGTCAGGACAGAAGCTGACCATATTGAGGGGCAGGGAGGGTTGGGTCAATGTACTATCTTGAGATTGACTTTAGAATGGGATGTAGGCTGTAATCTCAAGGTTGACTTTAGAATGGGATGTTGGCCGTAATCTTATCTTGTGCCAGTCCATTATGGGAATTTCATCATATAAGTCCCAGGGAATCAACAGTTGGATTAATAGAAGTAGAGTTTGATATGGTTTAGTGTCAGGGGGCATGTATGTCTCAAGACTGGACCAATCAGCTTTGGCTGGCTATGGCGGACTGTGGCGATGTCACCCTGATTGGTGCTGACACTGACCTATTTCTCAGTGCCAGTGGTCAAGGTATGGCGCTGGACGGCCCGACACTAAAGCTGCCAGACAGCAAGATGAGTAAGGCACCAGTGTGTCTCCATGGGATTGTGTGTGTGTGTGTGTGTGTGTGTGTGTGTGTGTGTGTGTGTGTGTGTGTGTGTGTGCGTGTGTGTGTGTGTGTGTGTGTGTGTGTTTTGGGGGTGAAAGGGGGCAGGTGGAGGCCATGACTAAGCCGGCCCTCACTTGGGCCCCTAATCCCCTGGTGCCCCCTCACCACCCCAACTCCGTCCTCCCTGCTCTCCTCCCTGCTCTCTCCTCTCCCCGTAGCCTCGTGTCCACCTTAGATCACTCAGCCACAGGGTGCTGAGCCATAGGGTCAAGCCCCCCCACTCCTGTCCCTTCTCTGGGTCACCCATGACCACCTCTTCACCTCTGACCACATCTCCGTCAGGCCTAACTGACCATGGACAGGACCTTTTCCCAAAAGCAGCACATCCAGGCACAACATCAAAGTCGTTGAAGTATAAGAAACGGACTGACGTTCTCGTCCTCTTTTCCTGTTATCACCGGTACTTTGTCTTTATGGACCGTTGATCACATATTATTTTTTTGATTGCCTCTCATGTATTTGCAGTTACTGCCTCCACAGTTATGCAGTCTGTGCCTCAGTCTTATCATACAAGCACATTTTGACAGCCACTGGACTCAAATACATTTGACAGTAATTCAGAAACTATAATAGGAGCCAATTTGTTCTGAAATGTTGAATCGACTTAAGGAACTTTCTGACGAGATTTTGATCTCCGTCTAGAGTGTGGGACTTTCCAGCCTGCCATCGTTTTTCACCAGGAACAGAGTCTCTATTGTTTATCCGCGCCTCACCCTGACTCGGATGCTCTGATTGGCTGTCCCCAGTTCACACATACGGGCGCCGCCGACCGGCACATGCCGATCGTACCTGCTGAAAAAGAGCGATAGAACGATCAGCCTGCAGGTGGGAGTTTAGAGGAGCTAGATGGCTGGGAGTAAGGTAGGGAGGGGATGGTTTAAGTCTACCCAAAACACCGCCACCGCCTTTGAGGAACGCCGAAGGGGGCCAGAGTCTACGTTCCAACCCGTCTGCGTGTCTTAGCCTAGCTTTGACCCCTACTGTCCCGTGTGCGTCGGGACGCTTTGACTGACAGCAGAGATAGCGATCGGGCGGTGACGTTTTAGCTGGGCCTGCTGAAGGGCCCACACAGACTAGAGCCAGCCAGCGCTACAGCTAATCACTCACATTCAGACAGCAGCCCTGCGCTAGGCTAGTCACTCACAGCCCTGAAATGTGCTCTCACACGCGGTGAGCTGGTCCGTAGCTATGCAATCTATTTGTAGCTCTTCTTTCTTTTTTTCACCCTCTCTTTGTCTGTCTTTGACACACACACATACACACACACACACACTCATGCACTTTCAAACCTTCCCCTGACCTTCTGTGAGGTGACTCGGCATTTGCGAGATGCTTGACGCGTGAGAACAAGAAGTTTGATTGACAGGCCCCGTCGGTGCTGGTGCTGGAGCAGGCAAACTCCTGACGGTGACCCGGTCACACGCAGGGATCGGCACGCAGTCCCAGCACGATCACAGAGCCCAGAAAGCAGAGCGAGGAGAGGGTGCCAATGCAGGAAGCCATCCAGTCCAAACCGCAGCGCTGACACCCATCACCAAACTCAACACTATGGATTGGCAGAATTAATTTGTCTAAATCGCGCTACACAATAGCTTCTTTTGTTCACTCTGGTGACTCTACGGCCTTGAATCATCAGTTAAAGCTCATCTCTGTTGTTTGAGTCGTTTATAGTCTTGTTGCAATACCAAAACAGTTTTGATGGCAAGCCCTTTATATCTAGTATACACTAATACTGGCACAATCCCTTAGCACAATCCTTAATTAAAAAAAATTAAAAAAAAACTTTTTATCAAAATAAATGATTTTCTGATCATTTTGTTTAGATACAGTATTGTTAAATGGTAAAGTGTTTTCAAAAGTGGGGGGAAAAACACTAATGCATAAGTAATAGGGAAGCATAATTTCTCATTTTAGCGCATCACTGTACTCAATACTATTGGTATTGCACAACACCATCAGGCTGGTGTTATTTCAACAATGACAAAGTTAATTCCCTCTAACTCTTAAATGCAGTGTAATTTAGATTTCACACCCTTGGTGTTCTTCGTGCAGCGTTTGACACACACCAGCCCCAGTGCTATACTGTATGTGCTGGCGAAATAGCTCACACACTGAGAGCTTTCTGCAGGTTAGTCTCCAGTGGTCGTTTAAATGACAGCTCGGGTTCAATTGGCGGTTGATGAGCAGTCAATTAGGCCTATTGCCTTTAGGGCAGAATTAACCCATGGCCCTGTTGGAGCAGGTTGAGGGGGTAGGTGTAAATCTGTGATTAGCTCTCACACCTACACACGCAACTGCACACCTACACACACACACACACACACACACACACACACACATACAGAGAAAAAAACAGAAACATACACACACATACTCACACACACACACACATTTTCAATCAATCATTTTCTCAATATGGACTGATGCAGTCATCATTGTGTAATAAATTCAGCAAGTTTTCCGCTCACTCACTCTCCACTTGCCTTACTTACCTCATTTACTTACTGACTCATTGTGCTCATCAAATTTTTACACACCTCCAACTTTACCGGTGTGGACATACACGAACGTACTTTACTGGTCATTTTCTCACATGCTCCTACAACACACGCATGCACACTCACATACACACACGCACGCAAAGTTGTCAGTCACTCACTTGCTCAGCATGGACTCATACATTGTGTAATGTACTGTGGTTGTAACATGATTTCTTCCTTTTAACTCAGTCTCTTCCTCATTCATTTTAACAGAACGACACATTTGTATACACCTACAGTACTCACACTTTCATGTACACGTGTAAATTCACCAACCGCTTTTTACCACATACACGTGTACATTCACCAACGGCTTTTTACTGTCATTCGCTCACATGCTCTGACACACACACACTTACACACACACACACACACACACACACACACACACACACACACACGCACGCGCAAACACACACATGAACTCAGTGTTGTCTCGTTAGTCTGAGAATGACGGGGTCTTCACCTGTGGATTGGGCGAAGAATGTGAAGAGGCATGTCTATTGCCTGTGCTCACCCCACCTGTATGACACCCCCAGACTGGAGGTAAGCTCACCTTAGGGATGTCTGAGGAGCTGGGATGGGGGGGGGGGGTTGGGGTCTGGGGAGGTTTGAGGAGTTGAAGCCTGCGAGGAGGACGCTCTCCCCAGGATTTGTGTCAAATTAACCCCGACTTAGCCAGGGTGAAACCAGGGAGCCCGAGGACTGATGGCAGTTAAACGCTTATATAATTTGCATTTCCAAACACCCCCCCCCCACCCCCACCTCATAGTCCCACAACCATACCTGCCATCTCCACCTTCACTGCTGCCACCACCTGTCCTTACTCTGTGCCAGTTTCTTTGGAATGGGCTGGTTCTTGCGGTTGTGGAGGAGGATGTTGCTCAAGGAACATACCGTTTCAACGACGGAGCCATCGGACTTTTTTTTCCACTTTTTCTTCCTTGACAAATAACAACAGCGCAGCGCTGGCTAATGAAATTAATGTGTCAAACCTGACTCATCAAACGCCTTCAGCGTGATGGACACATTCCGCTCGGATCAGGCTTTTGTTGTCGTGTTATTGTTGTGAAAGCTTGCCTCCTCGGGCCCAATCCTGATTGATTGGTTGTGTCTGGGCCAAGGCAGTGTCAATCTGCTCACTCGCAGCTCGCAGCTCTGCACCACTGTTCACCACTGGTTGCGTTCCTCGTGCACTTTCACCCCAATCGCTGCGCTCAACAAAAAAAGGGCCTTCCTCCGCTGGCAAAGAGCCGATCCAGCCGCACATTTCAAACGCACTTTTATAACGTGACGTTTAATATAAACGTTATATTCCTCTGCCAGAGGCCTGAATAAAGCGCTGTACAGGAGAAAAGGTTGTCACTCGTGGTAATGCTGCTTGGAGTAGATCATTCAAAAGTTCCAGATCAGAAAGAGCATGCAGTGGCAATGCCAGGGTTTATCTCTGTGTGCGGTGTTACTGTGTCTGCAGTGCATGGTGACGAGGGCCAGAGAGAGGGACACAGAGTCACCAGCACAGCTGCAAGAGTCGGGATGTGTGTGTGTGTGCGCATGTGTGTGTTTGTGAGGGGGTGGGGGGGGCTCCTAATGGGTGCTGAGCATGCTAAGTGTGCTAGCTAAGCAGCGGGGCGGGACTGTAGCTGTGTGTGTGTGTGTGTGTGTGTGTGTGTCGCAGAGTCTAAGTGATTTCCAGGTCAGGTTTAAATAGACTGGGAACTCGTTCAGCAAGAAGCTGGCCGGTGTAGAGGGGATGAGAGGAGTTTCAAGATAGATACTAGGCAGAGTTGGTCTTCTGAGCACCAGCACCATGTGCTGGACAACCCCTGTTTGTGGTCAACTGCAGAAGGTATGGGTCTTCCGTAGAGTGGAGTCAAGGGGCCTAATGGGTGCTGAGCTGTATGTGAGTGTGTGTGTATTCATTGAATTTTAGACGGAGCATTGTCTGTGTTTTGCTCAGCCCATACTATCTTAAAACATTGAGGGCTTTCGTGCTTCACATTCCCTTCTAGAATAGATTAACTTTTAATCTCCATTTATTAAGTATTCCATACATCTGTCTGAGCCGCTGTGTGTTGTGATCAAAAGAGACGCTTAAGATCATACAACCAGTAAATAATTCATCCCCCTCTTGGCAATGACAAGGTAATGTTCTATTATGCTGCATTTTCTTGGGATGGGGTGGTAGAGTTTGTGTGTGTGTGTGTGTGTGGGTGTGGGTGTGTGTATGCGTGTCCGCTGTCCGTGTGTGATGGGTCTCGGCCATGGCGCGGCACGCAATGTGATCCCAGGACAGCCCAGTAGCCGCGCCCCTTGTGAGAGGCCCAGCGCTATACATCAGAAGGACATGCATAATTCAGCCTGTTTTCACTTAAGCTGGAGCAGTGACTGCGCTGGTGTGAATACAGTCCTCTGCAGGTCATGGAGCCAGTGAGCCATCAGGCCGGCCCCCACCACACGGGGTGTAGTAACACCAGCGGCCGATACAGCTTCTAGAACCTACCGTGGCAGCAGCAGAGGCAGCCTCAGACACACACACACACACACACACACACACACACACACACACACACACACACACACACAATCCATATTTCATGCTTCAGATGGATAACTTTCACAAGAAGCCCAAATAGCCCAAGCCCACAGAAGTGGTGATGGAGGCTGTATGATGTGACTGTAGTGTCACTCCACACATGGTTGCTCTCTGTGAGTCTGCTTGATTGAGCAGACAGAAACACGAGCAGCGCTTGTAAAATCCCTGCTCTTTCCTCTTTATTTTGCTGAGGTGTCATGTTGACAACATGGCTTAGCCTGAAAGAGGCAAAATGTAGATTATAAAGTTTAGTGTAGTCTATGTAATATACTTGATTAATTACTCTTGAGTTGGAAACTAAAGAGAATAAAAAAATGTTTTTACATCTGTTATTACTTAATTTTAAAATATTTTCTATTTTTACTTCTGCAAGGTGTAGTCTGGCAAAGACATTCCCTACAGCTCCACACTGTTAAATTGTGTGTACAGAGACAAATAGCTACAGTATACAGTATATATTCACTCTACTGAATGAAATGTCAAAGAGATAAAGGCAAACTAGGCAACTATTTCAGGTTTATTTACCAGATTCTTAGTCACTTCAATGGTTAAATGACTCATTATGGGATGAATGGAGGCTTTGTCAGCCGTCTATAGTTTAGATTTCACGTTTGTTACACTTGCAGGTTCTGGGTTGGAGGAAACAAAACTGAAACTGAATATAACCAAAAGTGCATTTATTACTGGCTTGTCAGTCAATTATTGTCAGAATACTGTCATTACTGGTTCCCATTCTTTGGTTTCCAAGTAAATCCGCAAGGATAGGTAAAAATGTACAATATCTTTGCTATTTCTTGTTAAAAATATCTGCGGCTTTGGGGGGAGCTCTGGAGGTAATAAATTTGTAGTCTTGCCTGGTATGACTTTGAGGTGAAACAAAGTGGAAATGTCAACCTTCCTACACACACAAACACACACACACCCCGCTCCTTACCTGTGTTTCACCTGACCCTAGTTGTGTGTGTGTGTGTGTGTGTGTGTGTGTGTGTGTGTGTGTGTGAATATGTGTGTATGCATGTGTCTTATGAAGCCATCATCATCAAAGGATGAAGGCTAGAGTTGCAAGTGCTTTGGCTTGTGTGTGTGTGTGTGTGTGTGTGTGTGTGTGTGTGTGTGTGTGTGTGTATGGACTCTGTCTTTAGGGATCACTGGGTCTACTCCTCTGGCATGGCCCCTCTGTTAAGAATGAAGACACGGGCCACCTCTTCTGGTTTGCTGACAAATTCAGCTAAGGACCCGTGAAATACGGAGCTGCCTGTCAAGGGGAAGCATGACAAAACAGCCTTGGAGCGCTCCGATTGGGCCGAGTCCTCAGTTTGAAGCGGATAACTTAAGTAATTACAGTACATTAAATGTGTGCATATTTCTGCATATCATTATTATATTTCCACGTTAATGAAATGCATGTGAGCAGAAATATGTTCTGCAATATTAATGCTTATGCTTAAATCCGACCTGTTGGTCTACTTAGAGCTATGTTCAAAGGGAGCAATCCTCATGTGGACAGCCCTTCACACAAGTGACAGTCCATCTTGTCACCAAGAAGTTTCTAACTTCTCCAGAACTAAAACAAACCCTGTTTTTTGAGAGTCTGGAAACAATTCTGAAAGCTGTCCCGAAAATGAAAAACAAAACCCTAAAACAACAACAACAAGAAGAAACAACCATCACTTTCGTTCTGGTTATAGTTCAGCATTGCGAGCTCTGGCTGAACCAGGCCGCGGAAGTGAGCTGTTAAATCGGTTAGCGCTGAACTCCGCTCCGGCCGGGGCCACGTCTCAGCAGCCATTAGCACCAGCTGCTCCCTGAAGCGTAGCCACCATTCAGGCCAGATTAAAGGAATAGGATGGGGTCTGCCTGCGCCAGGGTCTCTTCTCTCCCTTTCTCTCTCTCTTTCTGTCTCTCTCTCTGTCTTTCTCTCTTTCTTTCCTTCTTTCTCTCATTCCCTCTCTCTGCCTTGGCATGATAGTGACGGTGCTGTATGCTTTAGACTGTCCCTCGTTTGGCACGATGTGGGAGAGTGGCACTTCTGGGGCTGTTTTGGGGGTAAATGCTCCTGACATGCTCTCATCTGCAGCCTGCCACATAGTAGGAATCAAAGGGGGATTGGGGCTGTTGTTTGGTTGGGGTTGTTTTCATCTGCACTGTCCTCGTGAAACATGTCTCCCCCCACACCCTCTGAGCCTGTTGGTCAGGCTGGTGACAACCTTCCCAGGGAAAAGATGAAGTATAACAGAAAAGGAGTTATTTCAGCCTCATTGTGCCAACACGGAGCGCACGCCAACATAACACACTACAGGTTGTTGCAGGACAGCAAGGAGGGAAACTTTATGTTGTTGTTGTCTGGTGGAGCACAGGCATCAGCTTCGAACCCCCAACTCCCCCCCCCCCCCCCCCACCCCAACCTGGTTGGAGTAGGGGGTGGTAGAGGGCACAGGACCGGCTGGTTCAAAGGTGGAATTTTGATCCGGACTAGGAGGGGAGACAGGCTCTGCCATGCACTGCACTGCTCTCCTCTCCTCTCCTCTCCTTTGCTCCGCTTCCCTCTCCTCTCTTTTCGCTCCTCTCCTCTCCTGCTGGTGGCTTTGTGTGGCCCCGGCATCTGCGCTAAAAATAACTTTCCCACACTTTTCACAGCTCTGGGCAAGAGCGAGGGAGGTAGAGGGGTGGAGTCAGCAAAGAAGGCTGAGGTGCTGAACTTGCCTTAACTATCATAACAGTAAATAGTCCAGCCATGAAACATCAAAATTGAGATTGTAAAGACTATGGCTATTTCTGATAGTGCCTACTACTCTACTGCTTATTGGAGGGGTGGCTAAACCTATGTGTAGTAAATATACAGTATGTCACACTAACTTAGAAGTTAAATAGGCATCTTTTATCAGCAGATTATCTTTTTAAAACATGTGTCAAGCTTGTATCAATGGCAATGCTGTTCCAAATCACTGATGAGATATTATATTAGATCAGTGTAACAATGGACCAGGTTTTGTATATAGGCTTCATGGCCGGCCGCTTGAAAGAGATTGGCTCCCGGGCTTTAGTTTGTTGCAATAGGAGTAGTGCAAAGCCAGTGCTATGCCATTGATAGATTTTATTTTCAATATCAGGAAAATCTAACCTCATTTCATTAAAAGTGTACAGGTACTCATTTTACTAAGCAACAGCTGTAGTCATACATTCACACATTCCAATGACACCTCCCAGCCTATGCACACGTGCGTAATTCAGTGCAGTTTGCAAATCTGCAAGCAGTATACGTAAATATTGTATAACACACTAAATATTATGGGTTATTATTATTATGAAATTATTTTTATTGTTATTGAATATTATGGGTTATAACAACATTCGTGTTTGTCTTCTACATTCAGTCTTTACGTATTAACAACATATGGTGTTGCTCTAAATGTTGTCGTCTGTCCATCTGTACTGCTAGCCTTGGCCTGATCTGCTCCTATCTCCTATTGTCTTGGCAAAGGAGGAAGAACATCATTGGAACTTTCATTTAACTCATTTTAGCCCTATTTGAATTCATGAGGTGCCTCTTCAGGTCGTAGATGGTATCCCTGCCCCTTTTGAATGGGG
The DNA here is from genome assembly GCA_027497455.2 of Sardinella longiceps. Lineage (NCBI taxonomy): Eukaryota > Metazoa > Chordata > Actinopteri > Clupeiformes > Clupeidae > Sardinella > Sardinella longiceps. The sequence goes on from JAODXP020000010.1 coordinate 14,450,903, forward strand.
CTGAATGTACCAGCTTACTGACCATCAGGCAAGATGGGGTT
>JAODXP020000010.1:14453443-14473443 GCA_027497455.2 Sardinella longiceps
GTATGCATATACACATACAGAAATACATGCACACACCCTCCCAATTCAGCCATTCAATGCACTCCTCAACATCTTCTATTCTTACTCATTTGCTTGTTAAAACTCTAAACTTCTGTATCCTAGCTTAACTCGTGTCACTCACTTTGAATCTACACTCCGTAGTCTACGAATGTTTTGCAATTAAATTTTAAATCTACAGAAGTCCACTAAACAATTATTCATGCATTCAGACAATAGCATAGGTAATTGTCAGCGAATGGGTTTGGTTTACCAGGTTGTATTGCCAGAGGAGATGTAGCCAGATAGCGAGCGTTTGGCCGCCCGACTGCACCTATAAAGCATATCCCTTCTAGTGATTACCGCATGGCTGCGTACGTCTCCTGATACATCTGTCCTCAGACTGGTGTTAGAGTGGCCTGCTCGGGATTCTGGGCTATTTGAGCCTTCATGTTTAGTGGGCAGGCAGTGAGCTGATGGATTGCCTGCGCTTAGGCAGGGGGCACAACAGGACGTTTAGCCGTATCCCTGAGCTACGCGCTGATGCCTCCACTGTCGCTTGCGCTCCGCTGTTGTCACAGCTGTATCGTAATTGCCATCGTCCAGAGCAGACTATAGTCAAAAGTGTTAACGCCGTGAACGCATGATGACACTAATGTGTGTGTGGTGTATTGTGGAACTTAGCTTAGCTTACGTGTGAGTGAGCTTTAAATCAGCCCATAGTAATGCATAAGTGTGTGTTCCTCTAATCTGGAGAGGGTGGCAAGTAGGTTCTTGATTGACAGCAGGAAACTGTGGATGCCAAGCTCATTGTCCTCATGGATAATCCAGCATGCCTCCGTGCAGTCTGGATTCTTTCAAAGTCAAGTTTGCCATTTGAACGTTCCCTGCTGTAGATTAGCCCATAGTGTGAGTACGAGGCACGAACACAGCTAGCTTTCCTTATTAAAGGTTTAATGAGGTCCAAATTATTAACTACACAGGCCAGCCAAAAGACATGAGAGGTTTGAAAAGACAAAAGATGACAGACAGTTTTGGTATATGAGCTCTAGTGATAACCATCAATAGCATTGTTGCAGATGGTAAACCACTAATAGAATCCATAAGTGTGTGTGTATGTATTTATATTTCAGGCCTGTGGCACTGGCAGAGAAAAGCAAGCGAATGTAAACTGGCACAAATCCAGGCTAGTCATGGCTGAGTCAGTGCTTTGGTTAGGGGTGCATTTACATTATGTATGTCGCTAATTCTGCCTTCACATCAGGGCGCAATGCATGTGTGTATAGGCATGTGAATGTGTGGCACCTGAATGTAGTGTATGTGTGTAGTGTGTCTGTGTGTGTGTTTAAGTGTGTGTGTGTGTGTGTGTGTGTGTGTGTGTAAGTGTGTGTGTGTGTGTGTGTGTGTGTGTGTGTGTGTGTGTGTGTGTGTGTGTGTGTGCGTGTGCAGCAAGTGTGTGTGTGTGTGTGTGTGTGTGTGTGTGTGTGTGTGTGTGTGTGTGTGCGTGCGTGTGTGCGTGTGTGTGTGTGTGTGCGTGCGTGAGGTGTGTGTCTCTCTTGGGTAAATTTGGCTGGTGAGGTTGGGTGTGCTATGAGCTGGGTTTGCGTGCTGGGCCGGAGAGGAGAGGAGAGGAGCTGAGCACAAAAGCATGTGTAGCCGTGAATATGAGAGCAGGCATTAGCGAGGTATCACTGGGGCTAGAGTGGTGCTCTCTCCCTCCCTCCCCCATGTCCTTCTCTCTCTCTCTCTCTCTCTCTCTCTCTCTCTCTCTCTCTCTCTCTCTCTCTCTCTCTCTCTCTCTCTCTCTCTCTCTCTCTCTCTCTCTCTCTCTCTCTCTCTCTCTCTCTCTCCCACTCTCACTTAACTCCCTCTTTCTTAGTTGCTCTCTTGCTCTCACTTCATGCAATGTGCTTTTTACTGTATTTGCCATCAAGGCTGCCAGTTCTGTGTGTGTGTGTGTGTGTGTGTGTGTGTGAGATTCATCTTTCTCTGAAATACAGAACAATTTCCCACAACTCTGCTTGCATGTCGACTTCTTCCACCATGAAAAAAAGACTCGCACCCTTTCGCACTTTGTCATCTGTGAGTTTGTTCTCTCTCCCATCCAAAAAGATGAAAACGACGAAAACATCTCTTTGATGGCACCTTACCAAAGCCTTTGATGGACGGCACATATTTTCAGTTATGTTGTTGTGCGCTTGGAGAAAGCCCTCATATGCCCTTTTCACAAAACATCTCTGGAACATTCATACACACACATTGAATTTTTGTGTGTGTGTGTGCGTGTGTGTGTGAGCTGGAGGCGACGGAGCCTGGAGCTCTGGCACTGGTGAGAGGTGCACCTGGTGCTTCCGTGGCTCCTGGCTTTACGCCTGCTAGCTCAGCAGAGCTACTGTACCTGACCCCACCCAAACTACCCACCACACACGCACACACACACACACACACACACATGCATGCACACCCGTATCTTGAACCTGTCCTAGGTGTGTCTCTGCAGGCTTGTTCTCAAACACTGCAGTGGTAATAGGAGAAGAGTATGGCCTTTTCTGAACATAATGATTAACAAAACATAACTTTGGTCTATCATGCCTTTTCTCTGTTGTCACAGAAAATGTTTGAAATGTTTGATCTCACATGGAAGCATGCACACACACAAAGGCACACACACACACACACACAAACACAAGGGCCGTCACCAGGCTCATCCTGTGGAGGTGATACACTTCCCCTTGAAGAGAGCTCTGGGCCTCAAGCCAAAAAAACAAGAAGCCGCAGAAAAAAGCCACTTGAGCTGGAATCCTGTCTTAACACCTTTTCACTGTCACAGAAGCCACCAACATCACCCCATCGGCCCTCTCTGCAGCGTGCATCGGTCCCTTTGCACGCTGAATAAACCCGCTTTGATTGTTTGGATCTCTCTTTACGTCCTGCACAGAGGGGTTTATATTTCCTCCACCCTTCCCGTCCAACCGTAGTAGAGTTAGTACTCATTACAGAGGAAATAGAAATAGTCTGTTGTGTCTTAATTACCAGCAATGAAGCAAGATTGAGTTGTTTCCCCATAATATACACTGTGACCTTTTTTTTAAGCGTTCGGAAGGTTTAGGGATTGGCGAATGCGATAAAAGTGATCAATTTCATGAAGTATGCACCATTTAGCCTGACTTCCGTGTGAACTAGGGGCTTGGTTTGCGAGGGCCTTAAAGCAGAGCGTAAATAGCGTGAAGTGTATTAAACTGATTTATTCCTTCGCAGCTTCCTATTATGTAGCTCGGTCAGACTGTCTGTGATTGCCTCCCTCTTATCAGTGGCTCCCTATTAAGAGGGATGATGTAGGGGGCCAGTGATGCTAAATTCATTAGCGCGACACAATTATGGCTCGGAATTAAAGCCGGCGTAGCAAAAGAGTGTCTTCGCTAAAGGGCTGCACTCTTTATGGATATGGATGATGGAGTCTGTACCTTGGTGTGGTGTGGGTGGAACCTCCTTGAGTTAATAGGGTCTCTTTATCTGTTCCCCAGTGCAGTGCAGTGCAGTTCACAGTGTGATGGTGGAGCCAACAGGGCAGCTCAGTGTCCATTGTCCTTCACATGGACTCTGATTGTGAGGAAAAGTCAGTCCTCGTCTGGTACACATCGATGATGAAGTTGTTTAATATGATTGACTTTAAGACTTGATGCCCAACCTGGAGACATGTTATTGATAGTGGATATCTTCAGATGTCTTGAGTTTGTTGCGTAACTAATAGATTGATATATAGCTGTTAGATAGACAAGGTCACTATAACATCTGTTTACAAGTGCTCTGTATTCTGGCTAACTAAACACAGGATGCCCAGTGAATGTCAGTCTGTTAAAATGCGGTGGAAACATTGATCTGACTCAACCTGCATCACCAGACACTCCATTACATAACCTGGAAAAAGAAAGTTCACCCTGAACCTGTTCCGGGGAGCCAACAATCATTTCTACATTTCAACATCCTTTTTTCTTTGGAATGATATCTCCAAATTTTTCCAAAAAAATAGCAACAACATTGAACATTCTTACCAATTGATGTGAATTTACTTGCCAACCAAAGAATAGCACCTATGAATGATGATTTTTGTATATTACGCTGACTGTCACATTAGTAGTAAATGCTTTTTTGGTTGTATCCAGTTTCAGTTTAATTTCCTTCTACCAGGGCTTTCATATTCTGTGTCATACTGTATGAGATCCTTGCTAGAGGCAGTTGAGACATCCTTCATTCATTCATTTTGAGCATTGATTGGCTGTGACGCCTGTAAATTAACCTAAAAATGTTGCCTGCTATGACTTTAATATATCATTATATAGTGTATAGGTCCCACATATCCATTTTCAGGTGCACTATGGTTCTGGTGTGTTAGTCCACTTCCAACCAGCTGCCTGTCTAATGGCAGCACTGAGTGTTTAGAGCCCAAGACATGGCCATTACCTCGACATGATGAATATGATGAGCCTGTTTAGTATTCTCACAGAATACACTGCTCTCTCTCTCTCTCTCTCTCTCTCTCTCTCTCTCTCTCTCTCTCTCTCTCTCTCTCTCTCTCTCTCTCTCTCTCTCTCTCTCTCTCTCTCTCTCTCTCTCTCTCTCTCTCTCTCTATCAGATGAGTGGCCTTTCCCTGTGCCTGGCTGCATGTTTAGCTTTGAATTGAGAAATACTATCAGATGAGTGGAGAGAGAGAGAGAGAAAGGGAAAGGGGGCACGGGGCGGGATGGCGCTGTTGGGAGCGTCTCATCTGTGAGCTTGCTTTCCGGTTGACGAGGCACGGCGCGCCTGTTCATCATTACCGGCGGCACCTCTTACCGGCACTGGAGGGAGGGAAGCGGGGTGGTGAATTAAAAAGGAAAAAAAAAAATATCATCGAAGCAGAGCCATGAGCACCAAACCCTGATTAAGATGTAAATTTCCCCTAATTGGGATGTAAATTCTTACATTTAGATGAAGACATCAACTGTCAGTCTGCCGTGTTATTTATTTTGGCCACCTCAGTCCCCAAGGTAGAGCAGGGGAGGGTCCGTGCCTTATTGGAGATGAGACGTCAAACATCTGGGCAAAAAAAAGCGTCTTTTGTCCCGCTCACCGCAATATCCACCATTCACATCCATCCACCTTTTGTGTGTTTCATTCTTCCCTCCTCACACCCACCCATCACCCAGCAGTCGTGTCTGATACAGTTGTTCCTGAGGGACTGGGGGGGAATTTGGAATGAAAATTGGGTTCATTCAGTGCCAGTATTTTGCTTGTGCATCAATTACTTCTGCTGAATTTTCCTCAATGCAAATAAGGCTGTGGCTGGTGAAAAGGGACGGCGTGTATGCGAAATAATTAATTTCCCTTTTGAGCGCTGAGGAGGAGTGGGCTAACAATTTGACGGAACCTGCCAGGAACAAGCAAACTATCGGTGTTAATTTAGTCATTTTTGTGGCAGTGGACAAATTAATAGGCTGCTCCCCACCACCCCACCACCACCCCTATTCGCCACTGAATCTATGGCCGCTGTGGGACGTCTGCTCCCTTCTTGAGTTCAGGGGTGATTGGTCCTTGTGGGCCAGAAATCAATTAAGCACACTGGCTGAGTTTAGTGTGCTAATCAACACTTATGGGAGGGGTGGATCTGACTGATCAGCGTTGCTGGCTTTCTTTACCGTACATGATGTTCTTTCATTCAGCAGATAGAAATAAAAATCTTTAAGCAGTTACCATATTTGACAGAAAGACATCCAAATTCAGTCAAAATGAGAGAGGCTGAAGACACTGCTTTTGAGGATTGAAAAACAAGTCAAGTTAAATTATGTAGTAAATCCATTGTTGTTGTTATGAAAACATTCGACGGCTTCCCATGCTCCGGGAACAATACCAAACTCTTCAGGATGCTTGATAAGTGGGAACTTTCCAAAGTCAGCATCTTGCGGCTCTATAGCAAGCCAGTTGTGTTGCTTTAGTGGAGAGGTCTTTGACTCCCCCCTGACCTCTCTGCTAAGCCCCCAGGGCTGATGTAAGCCAACATGCCCCGCTTTCAGTAATGCTTTGAGTCGAGCTGAGGATGGTCCGTTGGCCCTGGAGGTAGGGCCTTGTCAGGGTTAATCCCCTGCCTGCCTGCCTGCCTGCCTGCCCAGAAGAGGAGACATGTCAGGGCTGGAGAGCAGCGTCCAATAGGAGGGCCAACGAGGGGTCAGCGTGGTGCTGATAGAGAGAGTCTCATCTCCACAGACTAAACTAACAGAATTCTCAGTGGGACTCGCTCCTCTCTGAGCTGTTTGGCTACTTGGAGTTGAGATTCATTGTACATGGAATTGGTTTACACAGTGATTGGTTGTAGTAGAGATTGTTTTACTCATTCATTGGTTGTAGTAGGCATTGGTTTACACATTCATTGGTTGTAGTAGATTACTGGTTTACACATTCATTGGTTGTAGGAAGAATTGCTTCACACAGTGTTTGGTTGTAGTAGGGATTGCTTTACACCATAATTGATTGTACTGTAGTAGCCATAGGTTTACACATCCATTGGTTGTAGTAAGAATTGGTTTACACAGTGATGGGTTGTATTAGGGATTTTATTACAGTACACATTCATTGGTTGTAGTAGGGATTGGTTTACACATAAATTGGTTGTAGTAGGGATTAGTTTCCAGAGTGGAGTGCATAGTGGACAGTTAATTGGACCTCTGGTTGGACAGTAGATTGGTGTGATTTTGCACAATGGACTGTCTAGTCATTTGTTGGTCCCTTTGGATCCTGTCAAGTAACCTTTGTATTGTGTTATGTGATCCAAATGCAGTTTAGCATCCTTTTGTACATTTGGGTACATAGTGCTCTAGTTTAGCAACAAAAAAAACAAAAAAAACTTTCCCTTTCACATCCAGTCACGCACAGCCATAAAAAAAAATACTAATAGCCCAAGCGTGCGCCTCAGGATGCCACATCACATTGTTGACATTGCTGCCCTTCCTTCCCTGCTATGTTTCACTAGGAAACTATGTGCTAGTGCTCCAGAGGGTATTACTTTTCTCACCAGCCAATCAGAGCTCAGAGTTTTTGTTTGTCATTCTTCCTCCTCAAACTCCTCCTCTCAGTCCTCGTGGGAAAACACTGTTTTGAAGCCTGTTGCATGCCCAGGTGTTGGCCTCGGCCTTACCCAGATGCCTGGGTGTGAGAAAGGAGTGTGTGTGTGTGTGTGTGTGTGTGTGTGTGTGTGTGTGTGTGTGTGTGTGTGTGTGTGTGTGTGTGTGTGTGTGTGTGTGTGTGTGTGTGTGTGTGTGTGTGTCGAGAGTGTGTGTGTGTTCGAGAGTGTGTGTGTGTGTGGATGGTGGTGATGGTGGGGAGCCTCTTGTCCTTCCAAGTGCTCGGCAGAGACAGGTATGTGGGCTATTTAGTGGGATGTTTTCCCCTCGCCCTGCCCTTCTGGCCACGCCGCACCGCTGCCGGTTTCCCATTAGCTCCTCATAGCAGAGATGCTGCTCGCCTCATTCCTGTCGGGTTGTACCTGTCACCTCCACTCGAGCGCTCGCAGGCTGAGATGCCCTCCAGCGGCCCAGTGCCCGTTAAAAACTGGCAGCGCGCCCATCATCGAGGAGAGAGAAGGGGCGTGGTGGTAATGGTGGCGTGCGTTTCGGAGTGGCATTTGTTTGTGTGTGCGTGTGTGTGTGTATGCAGGGTGTTTGGTGTTTTTGGTGTCAGGCATCCGCTGGCATAAGCTCTCTCAGAGTGGGTGTTTCTGCCGCTCAGGTGAGATGGAAATGGGTGTGGCTTCTGGCCAGGTGTCTCTGTGTGTATCATCCTCCATGGAACAAGCAAGACCTCAACTTTGCCGAAGCGGGCAGTTTTTTTTACCACCTCCTACACAGAAAAGAATAGAAGGAAGGGGGAAAAAATGCAACCACCACCACTAATTCCTGAAAACGACCTTTCATTTCCCACCAGATAGTATACATGTATGTATATGAGAGGGATGCCAGCACTGATTAATGTCAGTCCTCATTTGTATTGCCCACCATAATGTCACAACTGTCTGTCTGTTTGCCTTCCTGTCTAAGACAGCGAGGGAGTTGGGGCAAATAAAAAGGCCAGAGTGTGACGCAAGTGTAGGGAAGATCCAAGCCATACACCAACCACCACCGCCAGCACCCTAGGCACAGGGGTTGGCCTACCTAAATAACCCAAGGACTCCTCCAGCTCAGACAGAGAGAGAGAGAGAGAGAGTGGGGATGGGCTTGTGTGGGCCCTCGGGCTTTTAGGTCACTTGTTCACTTGTGAGCCCCGTGGAGAGGCAGACTGTGGGAGTGGGAGAGGCTGAAAAACGGTCGGAAAAAAGGAGGGCAGGAAAGAGAAAAGGGAAAGAGCGAGGGAGTGGAGTGAACGAGAGTGCACTCTGAACATCGATAATAACTGTATACATCCACCTTTGCCCCGCTTTTCACTCTCTTCCCCCCCCCCCCCTCTCTTTCTCTGCATCCCCCCATCCATCTGAAGCACTGGACATGTGTGGCGATGCTTGCTGTATTTGCCTATTGTCCCAGAAAGTGCGGCTCCAAAACAAAGATAGTGTATTCTTAATGCTCAGAGGATTAGGCCAATTAAGCTTAGCGCCCGCCAACAACACTCGCACCCTGATGCGTCGTGTGAAATGTACCAAGAAAATCTGCCTTCGCCACTCTCAATCGGGGTCTGGCCGAGCCTCGACAGTGCTTTCTTCTTTTTCTTCTCTCTCTCTCTCTCTCTCTCTCTCTCTCTCTCTCTCTCTCTCTCTCTCTCTCTCTCTCTCCCCCTGCTTTAAAAGACTTCTTTTCCTTCCTCCTTCTTCTCACTCGTTATCCCCCCTTCCGCCCTGTCATTATCCAAAAGGACTTTGGATATGCATACGAATTGCTCCCAAAACGGGCGCCCCTTTCTTCCCTTTGAGTCTATATGTGATTGTTGTTGCCAGTGGGTTGTGTGTATTTGTTTAGGGGTAATTGGTGGGGGAATCAGGGGGCAATGAAGTGTATCCACTCATAGCCGCTCCCCTCCGAGGCCGTGGCATCTTCGCGACGGGGCCGCACAGCGGCAGCCATAATGTCTATTTTATACCCAGGTGGACAAACACAATCACGGGCCTTGCTCGCATTGTGGCGGCCAAGGGGTGTTTTGAAGCGGGTCACAGACTTGCCACGCTGTAAGAAGTGTGTGTTGTGTGCTTGTGTGTATGGTGGGGTGTGTGTGTATGGGGGGGGGGGGTGCAGTGTTTATTGTGTGTGTGTCTTCATCACTGTGTAAGTGTGAAAATGTGTGTGTGTGTGTGTGTGTGTGTGTGTGGCTGGCTGGCTGGCTGACTGGCCGGCTGTGCAGTGGAGCTCGAGGAAGACCTTTGAGTGTCTCCAACCCGGTTGCGCCCTGCCGCCACCCCCCTCTACACACACATATACACACACACATACACACACTCACACACACACACACACACCCCAGTGCCCTCCCCAGCCCTCCACAGCGCCCCTAATGATTTCACTTACACCTCCAGTATTTAACTCTGTCAGGAAAAAGCAAGCAGTCCGCTGCTCATAATTTACATGTCATTTGCTGCCTCATATTGTGTGAAATTCAATTGCACCGCTCACACTGTAGCCAGCACATGGCTTTTCTCTCCCTCCCTCTCTCTCTCTCTCTCTCTCTCTCTCTCTCTCTCTCTCTCTCTCTCTCTCTCTCTCTCTCTCTCTCTCTCCCTCTCTCCCTCTCTATCTCACTTTCTCCCTCTCTCGCTGCCTTTCTTCGTCTGCCTCTTTTCTTTTCTCTCACTCGCTCTCTCTTTTCTTTGGTGGATCAGAGTTCACAGCAAGCCGCCGACCTAAAAGAAAGTAGGTTGTCACCCCCCCCTCCCTCTCTCCCTCCCTCCCTGCAGCACACCGTGTCACCCGCCTCCTCGTGTGAAGCCGTCACTCTTTGGACACTTAGGGTTGGCCTCTTAGATAGAGGCATGGTGGCATGCCCCCACCACATACAGTACAATAGCAGTTTATTTGCACATTTGTTTATGTGCTTGTTTTTTTGTAGTTGTCACTGCTGTTGTTGTTGATGTTTTTGTTGTCAGATAGACGCTTGCATTTATATGGTATTTTGAAAGTATTATGGGATGTGGAGGCCTTTGATGCTCCTTTTAGTGGGCTTCTACTGTAGCTTTGTTGTCATCGTTTCCATCAGCTGGCCCTTGACATAAACACTCTTCTACTACTTCTTCTTCTTCTTCTCCTCCTCCTCCTCCTCCTCCTCCTCCTCTTCTTCTGCCTCTCCAACACCCCCCCCCCACCCCCAACCCCAACCCTCCACTGCAGCCTGAGTCCTCCCCCCACACACCCTCCCCTCAAATGAAACGGGCCGCCCAGCAGTAATTGGAGCCTATTCGGCAGTCTCCTGCAGAGAAGCTTCAGAACTGTAATCCTGCCCCCCCTCACACACACTCACTCACACACACACACACACACACACACACACACACACACACACACACACACACACACACACACACACACACACCCCTTACCCCAGACAACCACAACTCTTCTTTTGGCCTGGCACTGTTCCTGACCCATGTCAAAAAGCTCAATTCATTCAGTGAGAAATGCAAATGAAGTTGGGGGGGTTGGGTTGGGGGGATAAAACAAAACAAAACACATGTCACTAGCTCTCTTTGAGTATATGAAGACAAGTCTTTACATTTCCTTGTCCCAGATTAAGGATGAGACTATTTGATGATGAGGTAGGCAGCTAGTTGCATTAGTAACATGAATGCAGTCATGATTGTACAATGGATGTAAGTCATACATACATCCAGATGTCTGGAGAAGCCCTCTTTGTACATGTTCAACTCACTTTGTCAGCCATTCCTGGTTGAGTTTAGCAGACACAAAAAATACTTTTTCGTTGTTTTATTTGTGGGGAGTTTTCTGAGGTAAAGCCTGTCTGACAGAAGCCTAGCACCTGAAGTGATGCCCGCATCCCCAAAAACATCACCACTAACCTTCAGTCCACCTCGCCTCGGAAAGCCCCCCTGCTCTGCTCCGCACACACACACAGCAGCCAGCAGCCGCCTCTCGCCTCACCAAAACCAGAGCTGGCGCTCATGGCTTGTTTTTTTTTTTGTTTTGTTTTTTTTTTCTCGGTGGCCTCTCTAACTTCCTTCTGGTGACGCTTGCTTGTTTCACCCCAAAGAGACGGATAAATATTTATCACAAAAAAAAATGTTCTGAAGGTGAAATCCTGTTTTTGTTTTTATTACTTTTACATTTTTTCTCCTGAGTGATGTCATACCTTGATCATAAACATAAATAAAAACAGTTATCCGCTCATTATGAAGCAAATGAATCTGCTGTTATCCTAAAAATAAAAAAAGACCCAAAAACTCTCCAGCACAAATGTGATGAGACAACTCTCCTGTGGATTGCAGGACCTTGGGGAAAGAGGTAAAATGGGGGGATGTGAAATTTCTGACAAGGTGGCAGAGGTGACGTACTATTGCATTTGACATCCTCCCCCCTCCAGACCCTAAAGGTGGCTGTGCCGGCGCCGGCCTCACCTAGCCGGGAATGGGCTCCGCGCGCCCGTGGGGACAACAGCCAAACAGGTCAAAGAGGAGAGGCCCAGAGGACAGAGAGGGCAGAGAGAGAGAGAGAGAGAGAGAGAGAGAGAGAGATAGGAGAAGCATTTTTTCTACCTTAGTCTAAAGTCAAAGAGCTAACACACCAACTAAACTAGTGGACTTTGTTATGTTTATATATACAGTATAAGACCAATTTACGATGTAATACTTGATTTAATTTGAAAAATAGTTGATGAACTAGACCTTACCATACTTTTCTCATTTGTCAGGAAGGATCTGTTGTGGAAATGTCACCACCAAAGACAAACTCCTCCATTTAATGCAACATCTCACATAAAATTACCAAAAGTGAAAGTAATGCTGTGTGTATCCTAAATTATTGGCCAAAGTAAGTCCATATAGCCAAAAACCCAACTAAAGCACATGGTTGAAAACCTTGGTTCCTATGTGGAGATATCAAACTAGTAGATGCACAGTTAGAAGGCCTCTGTCCACTGTAGCGTAGGCTCACCCTGCTGCTGTGCCCCTCCTGTGTGGGGATTCTCCCTCTGGCACTGCCCTTGCATTCACAGCTCTTGTAGAGGGGGTATTGCACTAGCTGCAGGTGCTATAAAAACACAGCAAGCTGTGAAAAGGAGGGGGGAGGTTGGCTAACAATGCCTTTTATACCGCAAACCCAAACGGGAAATAGTCTCATTGATATACAGTACATTGCATGCATTTTAATAATCATGTTAGTGACACTACTGAAAATGGATAAGACCCTAATGTAAATTTTTAAACAAATGAATGGCCTTGTATTAATTTGTTTATTTTTTTTGCTCCAAGGCACCAAAGCCTTTCAGTAAATGGTCTCACGCAGTTCCCTACACTTTTAGAAGGTTTCCAGACACTCTAGATCCCCTCATCCAATGGTTCCTTCAAAGGTTACCCCTAGGAACTTATTTTTTTCTCTGCAGGTCCTATTTTTAGTCATGTTTTTCCTTGCCATTTAGCTCACACTTTTATCCTAAAGGGCTTCACCATCAAGGTTATGCACGCTGAGTGTTTTGTGCCTTGCAGAAAATCATAGGACGTCAGTCGAGTGGCCACCAACCAACACTGCGAGAGCCCCGGTCTGTCCCCAGACCAGATGCATTCACTGCCGTACCTTTTAGTTAAATATTTGACTAAGCCTCACACTGTCGCCATCTTTGTGCTGCAAAGGGTTGCGAGTCAGCATGGCCGGATAGAGGAGTGCAGCATGCCTGTTCTTTTGAGGGGGGTTACCACGGGCAACAGCTTTCAGCGGTGTTGCATGGAGCACCTTGTGTGCCAGGGCTTTGTCCGCTCAAGTGTTGTCCTTATGTGCCGAGCGCTTTCTTTTCATTTCTCCTTCTTCTTCCTCAGTCTGTTCTTCTTCTTCTTTTTCTTCTTCTTCTTCTCCTTCGACTGTGGGCAGTAACAGCCTCTGATGGATGGCACCAATTCATTAGGCTGAGAACAGACACTTCAGCCTACACTACAACCTCTGTGTTCTCACAGCCACACACACACACACACACACACACACACACACACATAGGCAGACAAACAGTTCTGGTAAGTCTTTTGAATCTTACCTCTAAGTCACTACCTTCAAGCAATAAAGACACACGGACAGCTGTATCAGGGACTTGGTTTTTGTGTCTAGGACAGCTTCAACAACCGGCCCCCCATCACTACTTTCCGTACTGTGGGGAAGCCCACTGCCTCAATGGGTTTGGCGTAGGGGGGGGTGGAGCTGAGGGCTTTTGCCAGTCACTCTCTCTCTGCTCCTGCATGCCTTGCCACAGTCTCCTCCAGAGCCTAGGGCTGGGTGCTGCTGCAGTGTGGCTGATTTAACCCCGTCAGCCTCAGAGCCAGCCTCCTCTCAGCTCCCATGGGTGCATATTGCATCATGGAGAAGGATGAACACCATACAAAAACAGGCACACATGTACATAGAAAGACAGACACACACACACACACACACACACACACACACACACACACACACACACACAGACATGCTGATATTTTTTACTTCACTTGTATGCCAACTCGGGTACTTGTGCACACAAAAACACGCCAAAAACATGCATGGATATAGAGGAAAGTGAAATCTTTCAGTAACAAGCACATTTTCACACCCGTGTGAACATGCATACAGACTTGCACAAACTACGCTAGTGGATGTCCCAAATCTCTAAAACCTGCGCTACGGTACGCACTCCTGCACCTGAGAGGGAAAGCTGCCGTGTCCTCACCCCCCTCATATCTCTGTGTTTGGCTCTTACCAGATTCCCTGGCACAGTAACCCACAGCCGACCTCACTGCAGCTGTCATACAGTACGGTTTTAAACTGAGCTTGAACTCCATCTCTCCAGTGTGTGGAGAGCATTGGGGAGGTGGTGTGTGTGTGCGTGTGTGTATGTGTGTGTATGTGTGTGTGCGTGGGGAAGGGGGAGGGAGCCGAGGGTAGACTGGTTTTTGAGGTGGCGTAGTGCCAGTCTGTCTCCATGATGGGCTGCTTGTAAATACCACCATGTCATGCAATGGGGTCACTGCATGCTCTCAAGACAGAGTTATGAATAAAACATAGATGGGGTGTGTGTGTGTGTGTGTGGGGGGGGGGGGGTTGCTTTCCTGTTATTGTCTGTGGTCACTGGTAGTGTGGCAAGGGAATCAGAGATGCAGTAAGCAGTGTGGTGGGGAATGAGTTGCCTATTGGTACCTGCATCAGCTGGAGTGAATGCACTCAGACACCAGAGGATATGATGTATATGACCCTAATATGGTACAAATTAAAATGTCACAGGTATTAAACAGAGCAGAGCCCTTCTCCATGGTATATTTGTTTTTATCAACATACAGTACTGTACATCCTCAGAGTTCAAGCACTTCGTATTTTATGAATATTTGTGGTTGCTGTTCATAGCCTAGTTGCCACATTTTGGAGACTGGTTTAATTACAAAAATAAAAGGCCAAATTCTCTTAGATTTTTAGATTTAGAGATTGGATTAGATTTTTCTGGAAGGAAACCCTAAAAAAAAACACTTTGATGGATGAAGGAAATAGGGAATACATTACCCAGAGGTCCATGCCAGGCATAAACATAAATAGTTTAAAAAGCCAAATCTGAAAGACTGTTGAGGCAGTGGTCCTCCAGTGGTGCTGTCATAACGCATGGGGCCGTAGCGTCTCAGGCCGACCTATCGGATGTGAAAGCGCCACTTACACGTGTTTGTCCTCTGCGCCTCGCGACCTCCTCGGGCCATGTCTGACCCTCGGGCGGGAACTCTCGCCTCCATGACGCCAGCTGGCCGACCAACTTTTCCTCAGGGTCCCTATGCCCCCAACACTACTACCAACCACCACCACCACCATCACCCCAACCCCCAACACACACTCTCTGACACACACACACATACACACACACACACACACACACACACACACACACACATCTCCCTGTCCCACCTCCAGCACATCCCATACCCCTCCGGACCTCTCGTACAGCATCACACTTCCAAACGCTGCAGAGGAGAGCGGATGGAAAATCCCATCGGAGGCCCTTTTTTCCGACCTCCAGTCTGTGCCCCCCGCAGACGCTGACTGCACTGGACAATCCAGACCTGCAGGGGACGTGCTGCTTGTGGGGTGGGGGGGTGTGGGGGGGTTGAGGGTGGGGGAGAGGTGGGGGTGATGATAGTGATAGTCATACTCTAGCTAGCAGGAGCCGTTGGTCACTGGCCACAGCGGTCATCTCATGTCCCTCCTCTGTGCTGGTCAAGCTGCTAGCACTGTGAGGCATTTAAATGGCCGTTTAATGAACACGTCTGGAGAACGCCAATGTGGTTTATTTCCCATGCGAAAAGCTTTGGCAAATACCATGCGCTGCTTTTGGCCTGTTGTTTCCTTTTGTTTGTTTACTTTGTTTCCTAGTGTAAATAATTTAAGTGTGCTTTTTTTAAGTGCCAAAGAGTAATACCCAGATCACATGTAATTACTGCTCAGAACTCCGTGAAATCCATCATGTAGAAATATTTCATAACTCGACTCACAAAGTCCTGTTAAGACCTGCATAATTAGAAATTCAAGTTTCTTTCCTCCACATTAAGTTCAAGTCAAGCATATAGAAATTGAGTGTGAAAAAATATTTGTCCTTGGGAAAGAAACTGAAAAAATGAAAAGCAATGATGGGAGCAGGGATCATCTCTCAGACTTTGTTTGACCTGTCAGATGCATTATGGGCCAGGCAGGAGATGCATCCTCTCCCCCGTGTCTCCGTCTGTCTCCTGGAAGTCTCGTGAGCGAGCTGGGCGCTTGCAGTCAGGTGACGCAGGCTCCGCATGACCTTTACCGGGTACAGAGCAAAAGAGGCGGGGCCCTTCACCTCCCCCATCGTCTAAGCTGATATCGGATCCACCAATCCCCAACCAGCGCTATTGCATCTCATTCAGAACTTGCCGAAAATGTTCCTCGCTGACTCTTATCTGTTTATGATATGGAGTACTTGAGATCCTTGAAGATTTTGGCCGAGTTTGATTGAAGTGTTACTATTACAGATACTATTGCTACTGCTGCCTTGCTACATTTCTCCAGCACTTCTCAAGATCCCCAAATCGCTCTACAGTGGAAGGAGAACCTCACTAACCACCACTATTGAGTAGCACCCTCCTGTCTTTACTTCCTAACACATGCACAGTTACTCTGTCAGTAATTCCTGAGAAGTGGATTTGAACACTTGGATTTGTTTTGTTCATTGAAGAGAATACGTTTGATAGAGACCATCATTAAGAGGGATCTTTATATTCTCTACATTGTGTGCAGTGAGTGCCTGAGAGGGGCCCTCAAATGGCCCTTCTGCATTGAGTGGAGTTAGAAAGCTGGGCAGTGTCTATGCAGTGGCTGCCTGAGGCGTGTGTGTGTGGGGGACTCCACTGCCAGGCCAACTGCACAGAAGCAGGAAGGGTTTAGACTGAGGAGGACAAGCCCAGGGATCAGGCTCACGTTACGCACCTTTTAAAATCACTAAATAGAAGGAAGGTGAAGATTTGTGTCCGCTTTTGTTCCCTAACGAGAAGGGTTAGAATTTCACAAGGCCATCAAATGTTTTGGGACTCTTATGTAGATGCAGAAGAATTCTGTAAGAATGCAGTAAGAATTCTTTATGGAAAAGAGCAGAAAGTGGCTCCTTCTTACTGCCTTGGTGGGCATATTTCTGCATACATTTGGATAACGTTTGGAGACGTATAGATGGAATTGATCATTTTGAACCGGTTCTGAATTGGAATTGGTTCTCGATACCCAACCCTACATGCATTTCAACCTAAACAATGTATGAGTCCTCCTGCCATATGACAGAAGTACAAAGAAGCATGCATAATTTAAAATACAGTTGATGGAGACATGGCAAACTAAGGCACACCACTTTCAGATTTATTTTGCCTCCTGGGTTCTCCAAGAAAGCTGCGATGTACTTATGAGAATGTGTTAGCGAATTAGCTAAGCTGATTGAAATCAGACCCATCCTGATTTGTCACCACTGGGCATTAATTGTCCCAGAATGCTTTTGGGTTTTGGAGTTGTCGGTAAGACTCTGTGGAGTAATTGACTAATGCACCTAATGCTTTTGTAATTAGCAGAGTTACGGACTTTGGAATTTCTTTGATGGAGTGCTTTCAGGATTTCCCCCACCCCTCCTTTAATCTCCAGTTGGATTTGGGAACAGTGTGGCTATTTTGATTTCAAATTAGAGATGCTAAATGGCCGTGAACACGTCTAAATCGAGACAATCTTTCAGATCTGACAAGTTCTGACTCCCGCTCGGTTGGCTAGCTCTCAACTAGCTCTGTGTCTCCTTTAGCGAGGTCCCTTCTGCTCCCCATAACCCCTTGTTATGTGAGATGTGGGAGCGTGAGAGCTTTAGAACTGTAATCACCTGAAGGGTTTATATTGTCCATTGTGTGTGTGTGTGTGTGTGTGTGTGTGTGTGTGTGTGTGTGTGTGTGTGTGTGTGTTTGATTAACCCTCTTAATTAAAGCTAGCCCTAAGGTCCTTCTGGAGAGACCCTTGAGTTGAGTATCATTTCAGGTGCTTAAGGTTGCTGCAGTGCTTTGCTGCGGCCGGTGCCCATGGCCAGGCTGGCTCCATGGTACAGTACTGTTGTGATGGAGAGACCTTTAACCCTGCGTGCCAAGCCTGGACAGAAAGGGGCATGTGCCCCCTGCGGACTAAGGGACCAAACTGACCACTGCTAGAGTGTATGTAAGAGCTTATCACCCGGCGGAATGGAATACTGTTTTCTGATTGGCTGTCAGGGTGTCCGTTAATTCTCGATAACAGGACACCTGAGGCATTGTTGGGTTAAAAAGCAGCGTTTTTTATCAATGCTCTTTAGAATGCAGCCTTGTTGATCTTCTTTCATATGAAAATAGCACCCCAGCCGAACAGGATACTGTAGCTTCTTTCAAAACGGAGCCACATGTGTCTTTTATGTTTTGAACACTTGCTTAATGTCTATACATTTTACTTGCAACCGGGTGATAAGCGGGATAACGGCCTTCGAGGGGTCCCGATATAAGAAAAATAATGGACTTGGTGTCGGCTGCGCCACCGGGCTGTTCATAGCCTTCGCCTCGTCCATTATTTTTCTTATATCGGGACACCTCGGCAGCCGTTATCCCTTACTTATCACAGTCTAGTTCATCATATGTATTGCACAAGCCCATTGGACAGAGAGAAAGCCTTTGGTTTTCAGATTCCAGAAAAGTACCAGATGCTTCTGTAACCTTTGTGTAACTTCTTACACTAATTAGGTGCTTTCCAATTTCCTTGAAGCTGCTTAACGGCTGATTTAATAGTTAGAGAATAATATTTGTCCTTTTGGGTCTGTCTCTTTTTTGTTATTTTTTTGTTCTTTGAAAGTGAAAGTTTTGTGAGATAAAAACAAAAATACCCATGTCTTGTTTGGAAGACACTAGTTTCAGTAGTCTCTTGAGTCTTCTGAGCTCCCAGGCTGTTTATCCCACTCTGGGTTATCCATCATCGATTGGCCCGCTATCAAGGTTGCCGATACCGGATTGGTTGTTTGTAGCGGGATGACCTTCCCTTTCAGCACACGCTCTGTGCAGACAAAAAAAGCTGCCTGGGTTTGTCTATAGGTGCGTGTGAGTGTGATATTCTCTCTCTCTCTCTCTCTCTCTCTCTCTCTCTCTCTCTCTCTCTCTCTCTCTCTTTTTCACTCTTTCTCGTTTTTTTTTCTCCCCTCTCCTCCTCTTGCTGTTGTTGATTTTACCTTGTCCACACCGAGGTCTACTTATGTGCTATTGATTTGGCTCCTCCAACTTTCCGCTGCAGTGCACTCAGTGGCATGCACTCGTGGCTTGATCAATGCATTATTTCTCTTTTTTACTCACACTCGGCTGCCTCGGAGACATGAAAGGTTACGTGGCCCTAAACTGAAGAAAGCAGCTTCTGGAGGCTGCCTTTGTGAGGACGTGTGTGTGTGTGTGTGTGTGTGTGTGTGTGTGTGTGTGTGTGTGTGTGTGTGTGTGTGTGTGTGTGTGTGAGAGAGAGAGAGAAAGAGTAAGAGAGTTAGTTTAAGTACTTTGCAATTTTATTTCTGAGGCTTATTTATTTGGCTTATTTATTTTATTATGAATCCACCCATAGCCCTGTTGTGTCACATTGCTAACAGCGGAACAGCAGACAACGCAAACTGATGAGGCCATGAAAGGCTTGCTTTCATAGCATTAGCTATAAGTTCACATATTCGGTCTGCATATTAACAAACACTGCCATCCTTAAAGAACAGGGATGTGGACTGATTGATTCCGGATTGTCCCTTTAAGATCTCACTAATATTTGCTACCACAGCACACAGTGCTAAGCTAACCCTAAGCCTATCACACCATCATGTTGTTCTCTGGATTTTGACACTCAAGAGGTATCAAGTGAGACACAAGTTGCTCATTAGTGCATTGACTCCTTCCTTTTGTCCTTTGCAAATTCCACACTAACTGCACTGAATCTTATCTGTCCTTTAGAGTTAACAGATTGCACAGAGGAATTACATTGTCACAGCCTCAAAGCGAACTGCACAGGGTCTTAGCAGCGGTAGCTTATCCCGACCTGAAGGGGGGACAGCGCTAGCACAATGACTTAGGATGAAGAGAGGAGGAAAAGGCCTTAAAAAGAGAGGGAAGAGCAGCGGAGATAGGGATGAGATCGAGGAAGACGATACAAGAAGAAAGAGAGGGAGAGAAGGGGGGATGAGAAGGAGGATGGGGAGAGATTGAGATAGGAGAGATCAGACCAGTGCCTTAGCCCAGCTTGTAATAACAGGGTTTTCCTCTGATGCTGGACACACAATGGGGGCTGCGGAGGTCCGTCAT
>JAODXP020000010.1:14478443-14528443 GCA_027497455.2 Sardinella longiceps
ACATCATTTGTCACAATTGTCGGTAGCTGTTCATCAATCACATGGCAAAGTGGTCTAATTAGACGCTAAGTAGCACTTAATTCATTGTGGTAATGACTGACTTATCATCTGAATCACTCCCTTCTGTGAATTAACTAGTGTAAATATTCATCAATCAGAGCTCTCTAATCATATTTATGCTCACCTCCTTACACAGATAGTATTACCTGGAGGTCTGCATGGACAAACCTGCGAAGGATTAAGAAACATGTCACCACAGTTTAGGAGGGGAAGTGTTGATGAAGACAGAGATGCACTGTACTTACGCTGGTGCGTATGTTGTGATGCGCTGTTAGAACCACACCATTACACATTTCAATCAGTCGGAAGGGTGAGGAGAATCTAAATGGCAAAGCCTGTTTATTTTTATTTTATTTATTTATTTATTTTTTTCTGTGGACTCAAATATGACTCTCAGTGCAATGTACTCAGAAGTGATCAGGAGTAGGCATAAAGGGTTAATGTTTTGAGATTTACTGAACCATGTACACACACACAAAAAAACACATACACACACATTGCATCCAGTACATACACACAGTTGCAGCAGCAGCAGCTTGTGTGAGCTGAGGTGTTGTAGCGAACCACTGTCACATGAGCAGAACAGTTCCATTTTGGTGTCTGTCACGCTGGCTTGGTTTACGTAATCCGGCTCTTATGTTATCGGCCATTATTAATCAACACGGGCTGAACATATCCTGCGTACATGAGAACATGGGCTGGGACGGCAGCATACCATCTGGTTTGATTGATGCCCCGGTCGCCCTCCTTACCCATATTGTCATGTGTGCTTGTCATCTTGCACCTGCAGGAATCTTTTTTAATAACCTCAGTGGCATGCACTGTTGGCATTTCACATTGTGTGAATCTTAACTATGTACATCCACATTCTTTTGTCTGTGATGAATGCAAAGTATTCAATTAATTCTATCCATGGGGCTCAAAGCCAGGTTTTACAAAGGAAATCTAAAAATATACATGTGTTGGTTTGTAGGCCTTTGCCTGGCAAAGCTCGGAGGCATTTTAGTCAGTGTGTTTTAAGGTAAACTATGTCAGTCAAATTGGGGCATAGGTTATAAACAAAACTATGCAAATGATAAAATTCTTTCTGTATTGACTTATGTTGTTCAACCTGATCCATCTTTGTTTGTACCTGTCATATGATGAAATACACATCCTGCCCAATGTCTCTACACTGTTTAATCATCAAACATCAGCAACTATATATGCCTGATGAAATATAATAGTATTATTCTTTTGTAGTATTATTGTCAGTAGCCTATCTATCTTAAATTGCTTACATCACACACAACAGCTTAACATGAAGCTATATGAAGTAGACTGACCAAGGCTGCAAGTGACGGTGGGAGTGTGTTGGAAAGAGTGAGAAAGCGAGAGAGAAAATGATGAGAAAATTCCCACAATCCTTTAGTGCTGTGAGCCTATACCTGACCCAGCTCTGGCCCAGGCTTCCCCTCTCTCTCTCTCTCTCTCTCTCTCTCTCTCTCTCTCTCTCTCTCTCTCTCTCTCCCCCTCTTCCACCCTCCCCTACCCCCCTGCTGAGATAGCAAGTGAAGCAAAATAACTCATTCTGCCACACAATCGCTCCATCGCTCCCCCAACTTGCCCAGGGCACAGACTGCTTTATCCCTCTGCCCCCCCTCCCTCTCTCTCCCTCTCTCTCTCTCTCTCTCCCTCTTTCTCTCTCCCTCCCTCCCTTCTCCTCCTTCTTTTTTTAAAACCATCGTAACTCCACCAAAACAAGGGCCTGCGCTGGTGAATGGTTTGGCCTTTCCATTGTGCTTGTGTTTTTTTGTAGTGCTTGTGTTGTATGGAGTCGGTTGGTGCTTTTGTCTGTGAAGGGTTTTTTTTGTGTGGTTATAAGGTGGGCTCTGGGGTTTGGGTTGTTTCTGTGTGCTGAGGCTTTGAGAAACACCATTAGATCACTTGGAAAGGATCCTGTTTGAAAATAGTTCAACCCAGTGCCGTTGAATTCTTCATCTGAGCAACACCGACAACAACTGTGTGGAAATGGCAGTTCTCATCAAAGACGCTTTTTGTTTGTACTGTACAAAATGTTTTTTTTATATTTTTCACAAAATACATTTAGAAAGCTCCATTTTAAATAAAATTCAAATTGAAATATTTAAGAGACAGTGTAGACCTTTCTTTCTCCCAAAGCATGGAACTGACTCGGAACCAGGACCCTGAAGCACCCATGCCCCAGGTACACATCAAAATGCAGAACGCAAAGCATGATAGACATGGTCTTCAATTATAAATAAGAGACTGCGTGATTAGTCGGCAGTCAAAAATGTACTCGAAGCCATTGTAATAGAATGTAAAACAAATGCTTACAAAAAAAGCTTGCAACACAAGACAAATATATATATAAAAACAAAATGTTGTGTAAGAGTTGGAATACAAAGGCTTTGGTCTGTTTTACAATCAACAATGGTTAATTCTGATATGTACTTGTAAACAACTGCCAAACACTTAATGTTTAAAACTCTGTCAAGCATTTGTAATCATAATTATAGGAATTAAATATTTCTAGTTGCACAAAATTATTTGACAGCATGACACTATAATACAACTATATCTAAGAGACAACTTGTACCTTACCTAAAGAAAGGTTGTTTTTTTTACAATGCATGAAAATTTGTATAAAATGTATAGAATATTCTGGGGGCAATACAAATGAAAGTAACTTTTTTATTGTAGAAATTATTTAGGGAGATTCCTAGGGAAGACAAATACTTACAATTGGACATAAACAAGTTGGATTATATCAATGCCACAGCCTACCATTGAGCAACCATCGTTCCACCATACCCTCACATTTTTTCTCAGTAGTTATTGCTCAGCACAGACAATTTGCCCAAACGCAATCTACCCAACAAAACTTTTGCACTTGCACTTGACCCGAGGTTTGTTACAACCCCAAAGCAAAATGATATTACTTGACAATGCCACTGTTTATAGAATACACAATGTCTTGAAACGCAACCAAAGATAAGGACAAAAGCCAATATGGGTAGGTTGGAATGGGACATCCTTTAACCAACATTTCTTTCTCTCTTTTTTTTTCTTTTTTCTTTTTTTTTGGAGAGGGAGTCAGACCAACCAGTTGACAGATAAATGGGCTTACAAAGTGTCTTTCCCTCCAGTAGAACTAGGGTGATATGCATCTGTGCAAAAGTCTGGTAGAGGTTCTTGATATAAGTTTACTGAAAAGCCATGGGACAGTCGCTCAGGGTTCCAGCCAGTGTAAGCTAACGAAAGACCATCAAGGTTTCCCAGCTGTCCGTTCAGAGTTGTTCTCATGTTAACGTCATAACATACAAATGGAACTATAGAAATACACCAAAAAGATGGAAAATGAAAAAAAAAATGTCGGTACGCTTGATTTCGTTTGTTTGTTTGCTCTGTTCCATGAAAAGGCAAGCCAAGTGTTTTTTTTTCCTCTCTCTCTCTCCGTGTTTTGCCTTTTGTTTTGTTTTCTCTTCTTCAAGTTTTCACGAGTCCCAAAAGTCACAGAGCAGCGCACAATCTCCAAACAAAATTGTCCCCTCCAGGTCCTCTGTTGCCGTTGTCTGTCTGTCTGTCTGTCTGTCTCTGAGTGTGTGTGTGTGTGTGTGTGTGTGTGTGTGTGTGTGTGTGTGTGTGTGTGTGTGTGTGTGTGCGCTGACATGTACATTGAATACTGCCAGAGAGAGAAAAGGAGAGAGTGCATTGCGTGGTTATGTCTCAGAGGCTTGGTGAGAAAGTCAGAGGCTGAAGTAGCTCTTCTCTTTACTGTAGTCTTGACCAGTACTGAGACATGTCAGGCTCGCTGCCTGGAACTTGGACTGGGACAGATACTCCTGGGGAGATGAGTCCTACAGAGAGACAGATGGGGGGGCAGAGAAGAGAGCCTGTCAGTCACCACAACAGAAAGCACAATTTTGTAGGCTAGTTTTTCTTTTTTTTCTGTCCCAATATTGCATCAAAAATGAAGTGTATGTGTCTATATTTTATAATACAGACTATTTTATTACATATGATTTATGTTTGTTTGTTTTTTTATCTGAAAATGACTGGCAAACTCAACTGATTATGGTTGAGATAAATGAATAGTGCTACTTGTGCTACTTGTGCTAAGCTTACTGCCACTTCATTTAAGAAATGCAATTTTGGGGATTTCACCCCAAATTCTTTCAAGGAAAAAATCATTAGGCTGTTTCTCATGAAATGAACCTAATTTACAAGACATACCAGATGGTTGTATTCATAATGCAGAAAAAAATGTATGCAAATGAGTTGTGTTCGATTTTCATATCAGATATAAGCCCAATACAAACAAGGGAATGGTAGTAGGTACAAAACATGTGATGTAAAATGGTACATGGTAAATGAATCTACATATAAACATGCATGCATAACTGTACACAATATGAGATGAGTGATGAGGTGTGGGTTTTTCATTAGGGATGAGAGGAATGTTGCATATGCATGGACTGAAAGACTTTCACGTTAGCCTATATGGCAGCACCCTCTCTAATTAGGATGTATGGTAGCATTTAAAAAAAAAAAAAGTAAATAAATAAAAAAAATCAGCGGCAGAATTTTTTCACTATCATCACCAAGCAGGTCAACAAGAGGTTCTTTTTCTGCCTACCTGTTGAGGTGGTACCAGAAGGGGCCATTGATTGGCTGTTCATATGTGCTTGCATATGAGGGGGTGTGTACGTTTCGTAGCTCCGCCCATTCACAGACGGACTCGTGGGCAGCATGCAGGAGTAGGAGGATGTCTGGCTGGGCTACAAACAGAGAATATTGCAATTAGCCGCCGGGTATGTGCTAAAGTACAGCTCTCAAAATCACTCTGCCACCTTTAACCTTCTAACATGAGCTGCCAAAAGGTGAACTCTGCTATGTTTGTGCGCTTAATGTCTTTTATAAACCTACAAGCTAACGAGTTTCCCCAAACGCAGTCAGGAAAAATAATTCAAAATGCCCAGGTTAGCGATAATGCTTGGTGATGCAACGTTTTAGTAGGCCTACCTTAGGCCTAAAAGCTTAGCCTATTCCTTTCTGCTAACTTTGGTCACAGGTATCACAACACATCCAAGGACAAAGAACACGCACAAACACCAAACACAGTAACGTTACACTAGCAGCTAAAATGAAGGGAAATTGCCTGTGGAAAACTTACTTGCATAGGCAGGTTGTTGGCCATTGTGAAGCTTGGCATGGGAGGCAGCCCGCTGTATGTGTTTGTGAGGGCTGTGTCTGATCTGCCTAACATGGAACCTGATGTAAAAGACACTGTGAAGACAAACAATGTTGTGTCAGAGAATGTTGTGCCCAAAATGTGCATTAGCATAGGCCCAGGCCTTGGCCTACATCTGTCTTATATTTGAAGCAGTCTATTTGAAACTTTCATCAGAGCAGCATAATTCCTAATATTCTGTTAATTAATATTCTATATGGTGTCAAGCCAAGCCTAAACATGTACATAATTAGGCCAAATTATTTTTCATATTTCTTAAGTGAAATTTGAACTCTGTCCACACACAGATTGAGTGATTTGCCAGGGTCTGGTCCCTGAGTGGGCTAACCTACCTGGTGTTGTGGGCTGTGGGATGGTCTGGTAGACACTCGTGTTGAAGCTGCTACTGATGGGGATGTGACTGGAGGGGTTGCTTGCCTGCCGACGCTGATTCCGCAGCTTCTCCTCTCGCCTCCACTTTGCTCTCCTGTTTGAGAACCACACCTGCGGACAACATCAGAGAAGACCTGGCATCAGCCTCTGACACAAGCTTCCAGATGTTACTCTGTGTGATGGAATCTAGTAGGGCATGTGCCCTATTTTTGATGCTAAGTCAGGTAGGATATTATTATCACTCACTTGTATTCTTGCCTCTGGTAAATCAATCTTGGCTGCCAATCTTTCTCTTGCGAAAACATCTGGATAATGAGTTCTTTCAAACTCTGGTGACAAAACCAACAAATATAGTTATTATTTATTTTTCATGTGAATATATGTTATAATTAGTTCAAGGCTGGATTTTTTTGCCTTGCAGATGAGAGTTTGTGAGGTACCTTTTTCAAGGGCCTCAATCTGCTCTTGTGTGAATGACGTCCGATTTCTCTGCAACTTTCTCTTCAACTGGAGCCGCAACTGTGTTTCGTCTGAGTCCTCACCATTGGAGCTGATGGAGTTTGTGTTTTCCCCTGCACCATCCTGCTGCTGACATCCATCTGTATGGCCAAAGAGAGGACAGTAGGGTAGGTGAGCATTAAGTTCTTTAATTATGTAACCCTATTGATGTATGCAAATTACATTTGCACATCATTTGGAGTATTGTTTCCAAGTCCTGTCAAAGAATGAGTTAATGTGGGAAAATACTGTTGTGTGATGAGGACAGTGTCTTCTCTGATCCTTTATCAGTGCTCAACAATGACTATGCGCTCAAAGGGTGAAGAGAAATGTGCAGAGATGCCATGAGACCTTTTCAGACTCAGCAATGTTTAGAAACCTAAACCTTCTCTTGCTCCCAGAGTACAACGATTCTTCAATACCATTCACCATATGGGTATTCGTTGAGCCATTGAGGTGACCACCAGCACTTGAATAGAGAGGGCTGCTTTTCATCCTGACACAATGCCGCGGGAATAAGGGGAAACCATTAAAGTTTGAACGGAGATGGCCTGCCAAAGTTTTCGTGGGCAGAATTCTCGAGTGTACACAATTGGAGGCGTCGACAAAAGGATTCTCTCAAGGCGTGCTTTGCTTGGCATTGTTAAACACGAGGATCCAGTCAGCCTAGCTTTCAGTTCACTGTGTTAACCTCTACGCACTTGTGTCATTAATCAAAGTCTCCTAGGCCGTCCCGTTACATGCCACTTTGAATGTAGCAGAGCTGGATTTAGCTTTTTTGCTAGAGCCTACATTTATCCAATTCGTGAATTATGGTGCGCTTTCGTGCGCCTTTGTGGACAAAATTACGTGGAATTGATGTTGCGTCTTATTTTTTTTTTTAACTTTCTGTGTTTTATATACTAAAAACATTATTCAACTCAGTCTCATTTAGTGCCCACTTACAGAAATAATTGCTAAGGCATTGTGTTCTTTAATGTGTATTCAACATTAAATAATTTGTCCTTGGTGTCGTAGGTAAGGGGCTATAGCTGTGGACTGATTCCCGGTATTTGGAAAGCAGGTCTGTGGCCCTGCGATTATGTTGTCCTATGTGGTGTGGTTCTCTCAAAGGCCTCACATTTGCAGGACTAATCCAGCAAAGGACCGCGTTCTATTTGTCTATACGTCTGACAGACTACTTACGCTTCGTTTGGGATTTGTTTTCCTTTTTTCTTTCAGTAAGGGGCTTGAAAATAAAAACCATTCTTTGGTATCACTGTGTCTCAATCAGCCAAGCGTAAAACACGACGAACGATAGAACCAATTGCGGCACCTTTCAGCTGCAGAGAGTGGATCAAAACATTCTGAGAGCGCCATTAAAAGAATGTGTTCAACTCGACGGATTTGGGGAATCTTGTGGGGGAGAGTGAAAACAGTCTAGCAGTTTTCGTCTTAGTCGCCTCTCCCCAACTGTCCATTATATTTTCAGTTGCGTGGCAGTTGTCAGATGGGGACCATATTTGTTTCCCCGTGAGACAGAACCCTGCCGTATGCTTGTAAGGTAATGCACTCTATGCTGAAGCACTGTTATAAACTCAAAAGCACGTTGGGAAAGCTTACCGTCAAAGTAGCCTAGCTGGCGGGCCTATTAGAATTTCACATTAAACCACAAGAAAAAAAATGAGAGATTTGCTTATTCAGACTGGGCAAGGCCTATACTGCAACCTTGGACCTATATCAGCATTAAGCAGTTAGGCAAAGTAACATAAAGCTGTTTTGTTTGTTAACTGTTGGGTGTATTCCCTTGTAGGTTTGGTGTCATTTGTACATATCTAGATGTAGCTATTATATTTAAATGGCGATTTTCACACTTCTGATCAGCTATTATCTAAGACTTGGCCAACTTATTCTTATGTGTTAGTGTTGATTGGTGAAAATTGCCTGGTAGCAAAGTTTATCATTTAGAAAACGGTCTGTCGTGGCCTGTTAAATAATATTTTGTTACCATTAAACCGGCGTGTGTATTGGCGCACTGTGCCATGTCGTGTCCAGAGGTCTCCGGTGAACATTTACTCTCCAGCTGTCTCCTCCATCTAGACGCCTGTGCATGTTGTATTAATGAGAGACTAAACGATCTCTAATGAGCAATTACATAGCGACGGAGCTGTTCCCACAAATTCTTGCGTGAGACAGAATCATCCTTTGTACCGAAATCCCGCACACGGTTTCTCCGCTTTATCTTACAGTGGTGGGGGCGGATGACAGGGGCATGTGGGGGCACGGGGTAGGGGTGCAGAGGGCGAGTTGTTGGATGGACACCTATTCTGAAAAGATGGACAGTAGTCACGCAAGTCCTCTGCAGAGACAGAGGCGGTATTGAGATGGATGATTAATTAGAGATTAATTGGTGGCGAGGTGAGGATCCTGTGCAAATAGACGAACTGCGTTTGAGTTGAAATCTGTATCATCAAAGCGTTGCCGTTGGCATTGTAGGCACATTTATTTACATTGTATGTCTACACAACTACAAATGTAACATTGTTAGAAAATACAGTAATCTCGTTATTCATTCATTCATTCATTCATTATTACATGTAAATTAGTAAAACATGACATTTGAAAATTATTCGCTATATGGTAATTAATTACAGTGATAATAATCTACCATTGTATAGGCCTGTATTGTTACAAAGTAAATATCAATTGTGTTGTTATTAACATTTATTTATTTAGTATAATAATAATAGGCCTAATAATAATAATAATAATAATAATAATAATAATAATAACAATAATAACAATCATTGTTTATTATTATTATTATTATTATTATTATTATTATTATTATATAAAATATAACAACCATCAAACCTCACCTTGGTTTGGTTGTCCGGGGACAGAAGTTCCAGGGTACCACCCCGGGCGGGTTCCCCACGTGCCCGTCTGCCCGTTGAGCATTCTCAGCTTGTCGTACATGCCATCTGCACCCATCTGTTGCTTCTCGCTAGCCAGGTTGCGAAGGACTCGGTTTATCGATGACACCTGAAAGACATCAACAAAAGCACCTTTCGTTCAAGGCCTTGACAAACCATTCCAAACGAATGACATTCTTGTTTCAATTATTATAAAATGTAATGTGTATAACAACAACAATGCAAATAATAATAATAATAATAATAATAATAATAATAATTAAGCTAAAATTCGTTTCAGTCTTATTTAAGTTAATACCAATTGAAATTGCCAAGGCGCTATAATGTGGTATGGATCAGTGGCCATCTAGTGTGAAATCATTTCAGGTGGTAAATTGAATTAGCCATTGTAAATAACTGTCTGTGAACTTACACTAGGTATATTGTCGTTTGTGCACACGCCTTCTGACAGTAGTCTGTCGCGGATTTCCCAGGCGAAAATTGAGGGACACTCCCTTTTGTACTGTGCAATTTTACCGACCACTTCGGGCGTCGCTACTCGCGGTTTGCTACCTCCAATTGCCCGTGGTCTGATGGAGCCAGTCTCATAATATCTGCCCAGGATCTTACTCACGCACCCATTCGACACCTGGGTAGAAAACAATAGGCACAATTCACATACATTATTTAAGACAACTGCGAAATTTTGAAGTATGCGTCAAACAATAATACGCTTACGTGTTCATTGTCCAGCACTTGGACTTTTGCATCAACATGCATCTATAACACAGAAAATATACCTTAAGCTAACAGAATGTGGAAACTATAATAGACTTTGTAAAGCCATTTTTGTGAAAATATCCAATATGGGCGGATCTTAATTGGATGTTGACAACACTGGAGGAAAAGTTATTACCGAAATACCAGTGATGCTCAAAATCAGAATAAAACTTTTATTTTCTTTAGTAACAAATTGATAATCTTGGTATTTAGAGATAACTATATATATATAGGCTATATATATAAACGCCTCCGTTAAAGACACTGTAAAACAAATGGTTACCTGCAGGATCCTGGAGATGTCACACGGCCGCGCACCGCTGTGAGCGAGCTCAACGATTTTCTGTCTGGTTGAGTCCGGCAACGGTCTTCCGTTAACAAATACACCACCGAGCTGGTTCACGCCGCTGTGACCTGAACACAGACACGGAGACATTGTCGAAAAATTTAGTCGCCTGTCATCGTAACATCTTAAGTAGGCTATGCAAAAACAAAGAAACATGGTTCCATAATCTTTGATCTTTAGGTAATATGCAGATATGACAATATTGATACATGCAGAAACATAACTGAGGTTAAACATCAAGTTTCAACATTGAGATGAATCAAAAGTACAAGCATTGCAATAGTTAAGACGTGGGTCTACATAATTGTAAGTCATGTCTTAGTCCAAGTCACTAGTACTTGCATCTAGTCATGCTGTATTCAATTCTGCCTCCAGTAAATGCATAGGCTACATTACTCATCAAGGATAATCCATGTAAAAGTCTTTAACATACCAAACTATGTAAAAATGAATGCTCACAACTGAAAGACATACGTACCCTACTGTCAGTAAATAAACATGAAGCGCAAAGTATAGTATTAAAAATACAACTGAAACCGAAAACATTCATAATCTCACCAAAAGCATCTGTGCAGCAGTGACAATACAACGTCCATAAAGAAGCAACTCCTTAAAGCATTATAAAGTTATTGCAAATTAAACCAGGAGGTATTAATTAGCAATTAATTGAGTACCTAATTATTTAGATCTCACAGCGATAACAAAAGTCCAATGAGTGAAAGCGATGAGCCACCAAGCCTTGAACCGAATCAAACCGAAGCCTCCCCGGTGTGCCTGCGTCTCTGCTCTTACTCCCTTCCCCACTGACGCCCACCGTTAGTTTGACTCTGGGAGCGCCAGCTCCTTAGCAATAAATAAGCTCCAAATATAGAAGAGGGGGAAAATATGATGAGCCTGCCTGACATTTGTCTTTAAAATAAAGCTAGCTGCACGTCAAGTTTGAGCTTAATTTCTGGAAATAGGCGGAAGTCGCCTCGGATCATGCATGGAAGGCTAATTGAAAAGATCAGTTGGAGCACTTGTGGCAGGCATGTCACTTTATGACACTGCTCTGCTTTTGAAAATCGCATCGTCACGACAAATAGTAGCATGATAAAACGACCCTTTCTGTCTGCATTTGGATATCACTCGGATAAAATTGGACTCTACTAGTTTACCCTTCAAGGGAGGCTTCATTTTAAGGTAGCTAAGGGCTATGCGCGGGTACGAGGGCGTGAGCGCGCATGATTCTTAACATATTAAAACTGACATACAGTGTTTTTTCTCCTCGTGTTTGTATTTGGCAACAAATCCTGCAGCCGCTACAGCCCCGTTGTGTTCAGGTTGTGGGTTACAGCACATGGCAGTAGACTCCACTGGATATTACCATAAAGCATGCATTTTTTTTTTACAAGCTAGTAACTTGCAAATGAACTAATTGTCAGAATAACGTAAATACATTCTACAGTGACCCTAGTTGAGATTTAATGTGTAATAATCTTACTTAAACAAGGTCCAGAATAATGGGAAATCCATTATCATCCTCTCTATCTTCTGTAATTCCCGGATTAGGTGGATTAAAGCTCTTGGACATAAGAGTAGCTGCATTTAAGGTTTATTGGCCTTGAACTCTGTTCCTTTATTTATGATATTCCAATAAATCTATATGGTGGATAAAAACGTCTGATAAAATAACGCATCAAATTCCAAAGCACAAAAGGTCAATCCTTAATCATCTTGTAATTCCCAACGGTGTGCGCTCGGGATACTGCCCGGTGGCGATCATTATGCGACTTGTATTTTATTGCTCGTCGGCTAATGGGAAAACATATGTCGACAATTTGGATGCTCCCCACCATATACACCCAGGAGTTAAGAATACAAAGCACTGGGAACCCGCCGCGACCTTTAGACAATCCCAGGGCCTCATCAGACTGATATCTCCAGGACAACTCGCACCAGAAACCACACGCCGTAATATTGCACCCTCCTATTAACATCCATTCAAGGCCAGTGTTTTGTTTTGATTGACCTTTCGACAGAATACAGAGAAACCTAGCGCATTTCCAGCAAAGAAAAAAGCGAGACTGTGAAAATTCAATGAAGCAGCTGTGGCTAAGTCTCTCTCTCTCTCTCTCTCTCTCTCTCTCTCTCTCTCTCTCTCTCTCTCAGTGTGTGTGTGTGTGTGTGTGTGTGTGTGTGTGTAAACATTGCACTGGCAGGGCGGAATATACGCAACCATATCACAACACAAGTAAATAATTCCACACACCTTCATCACAGACGTCATACACCTCTTGTCCAGCAGCAAGAGAAAAATGTTCATATGGTTATTTTACCAAATCTGAAATACAACAGCCTCGCACAAGCCTAATTTCCCTCTCCATGGAAAAGTAACACAATTAAAACATAGCACAGATATATGTAAATATCATTCAGCTGATTTATCTCTGGGAAGTCACTCAGTGAACACCAGAAGTCCTGGAAATCGTCTTCATAAAATAGTCTAACGCACATTTCCCATATTTTCAGCACTGGCCCTTTCTGCAGAGCTTATCAGTTATGCGACTTGGCAGCCATTGCCAACGGTAATGTAGACAGCTATGCAATTATTTAATACCAAGTCAAGCAGAAAAAAATATCCCCATTGCTTCTCTCTCACCCCTTTGATTACGCGCATGTTGCGCATGTACATGTCAGTGGATGGTGCTGAATAAACAGATAAGCAATACTTCTGCCAGGTATATTTCTCAACAGTCTGTGTAGGCCAGCTTTGACCAGACCCAATGAAAGGCCTGTTTATGGATATAAACGAGACCATGTGCACATATTCGCTTGGGAGGCCTGTATGCCCCTTCTTAACCAGGCTATTTGCAATAGGCCTACACACTGTAGTTACACTTACAAAATTTTCGCAAAATAAAATTCTCTACATCATGCATGACAACCATGACAGCGTAAGCACATTAACAACCATCATAAGAAGTAAATAAATACACCCATCACCTAAAGCACATTAAAATAACAGAATGGCTCGCTGTGGCACGGGTAAACATTGCATCTTTAGGTAATAATATGGGTAGCCGACATTGCGCATGAGACTTTCATGAGTGTAGATGTAGCGACAAACAATTACAACATATGTAAATGTACTTACTGTTCTGCATCATTGACGCCACACCAGACTCCCACGTGGCTTGATTGTGGTATTCTATGATTAATACAGAAGAAACGGATTAATGGAGAGTACTCCATGGACACGTTCCCATTTTAGACAAATAATTACATCTTTAACAAAACACGTATTTTCTTGCTGTTTGTTCTTGGTATTGGGTTTGAAATTCGAGGGAATTGCGGATAATGTTTTGATGCACCAACACCAAGGCGGCATATGTGATAATCTGATGTTTTTATTTTGTTTTTCTCCGTGCATATTTGAACTTGCCTGGAAATAGAGTTGATTGTCCGCTTTAAAACAATTTAGCCCTTCATCTGCCGCTGACTACTTATTGTCTTCCTATAGGACAAAGCAAAAGAGTATATTAGTAGGCTACACCCTTGTACAGGTTTATGTTCATTTTATGAACTGCATTGTTTTCGTGTATTTGGCTCTTCTTTTTTTTTTGGTTCATTATTTTAGCTTTCATGTTGACTCAAATGTATTGCTGTAATCACTTTATCTCGCACACTGTTGTAGCTTCATATATTATTTAATTGATTAGTTCCGAGTTGAGAATTTTAGACATTCTGCCATGCTATATGGCTGTATAGCTAGGGTGTCAATCATTTTCTAGTGGTGTGCAAACTTTTTACAGGGCCCCGTACTCTTTAGATCTTCTCTTCAAAAGTACAGTGACACACGCTGTCTACTTCGCCTCAGTGCTCTGAAAAGTAGGAACGGGAGGGGGTGAAGGCAGGCCAACAAAGCCTGCTGGATCCCAACAATGCGGCCCTTTCTTCAGTCATCCCCAAGCCCGGCGTGCAAACCTCGGCCTGCCTAACTAGCAACACAGCCTCCCACTAAACGTACCAACAACTCTAGGATACAAAGAGCGCAGGGCGCCCAACCTCCAAGCAGCGAGCATACCCCCACACCAGCATCACTGTCACAGTGATGGCCGTGACCTGGTGCCCGCACACCAATGTTTTTTTGTTTTGTAACGTTTTGGGGAAATAGAAAAGTAATTTCGCGTTATAAATATCTGGAGGTAATTGTGTAACTGGTGAGTTGTTAGGGGTTGTAAAAAAAGATACAACAGCACAGTAGGGCGCTCAATTGGGAAAAAGACAATTGCAATAAAGGACCTATTCAGTGACATTGCTTAAAAAGGGGGCCAGTGAAGGAGTCTGGACTTTCATTTTCTCCCTCAGCACAACCCGTTGAATGCTTTCTTCTCTTCAATCTTGATTCGCAAGTGTAATTCATGCACTGTTTGATGTTTTTGTGTAAAACATTTTTGACATTAGCCTAAA
This sequence comes from Sardinella longiceps, assembly GCA_027497455.2. Classification (NCBI taxonomy): domain Eukaryota; kingdom Metazoa; phylum Chordata; class Actinopteri; order Clupeiformes; family Clupeidae; genus Sardinella; species Sardinella longiceps. The sequence goes on from JAODXP020000010.1 coordinate 14,493,100, forward strand.
CTTAGGCTATTTATTTAGAATATCATAGTAAATAAAGTACAATAACCTGTAATAGCCCAAATAAATTTTACACTTTTCTTTTCATGGAAAGTACACAGAGAAAGATTTTTTTTAAGTAGGCTAATAACTTTCTCCCCGATGTTAGGCTATCAGCTTACTACTGAGAGAATTACAGTATGTTCATTTAAAATAATGTTTCAGCATTTTAATTTTCTTTCATAAAAATGCAGTCTTGCTGTGGTGTCCGTGAATGGTCTTCTGCAACCTACTTTACTGAAGTTGAGCATTTCCCTTGTCATGCTTTCTTCTCTATTCGTGTTGCTGTTAATTATTTATTCTTGGTACCAAACTCGGTCGATGTTGTTGTATTTAACTAGGTCTAATCTGCATTTCTTTCCCCTCTCTAATCCTGAACTACAATCGCCTTAATTAAACATGCTTATTCAGGACACAGTATCCTGCAGTAACAACATTCATATGCATACATACATCTGTATCTATACAATGGCACCGTAGGAAGTTACGAGCACGGTGTCATTTACATGCAGTAATCATCTTAGTGTTATCTTTTATTTAGTGATAGCTTAGTTTTCAACTTATTTGTCGTCCATCCCCAGCCAACAGTTTAAGAAGTAATTAGCGTAAAACTATTCCAGTTGAAAGATTAAAGCTAATATTTATATATTGTCATCAATGATCTGATCAATAACCTATCTATTTCAGCATGAAGCCTATTTGAAATATGGCTAATGTTTTTTTTTTTTTTTTTTTTTCTTATCACCGTTTGACATTAATTGACATAGGATATGCTATAATATTTAATATCGGTCTACAATACCACCCGGATTGGACTGCTAGCGAAACCTCGTCATTTACCATAGAGGTCGCTTTTTAAAAACATATGAAAATAGCATTTGTTTTATTTCTTTGTAAACGCATGCAAAGAACAGAAAAATAACAAGGCCTTGTGCGCTCGGGAGTGCATTTCTAGAGAAGGCGCTCGGTTGAATCGCTCGGATGATTCAAACTGACACCTTTCCTCAACGGGTCATTGCGTCCCCATTCTCCATACTAAATACAGTCTAGGCCTAACGTGACTTTTTACTCTTCGCTGTCATAAATAAGCATCAAACTATCTACAAACACCAACAACGCCTGGTTAAAAAAGAGCAAGAAAAGCGGGTTAAACTTAGCATGGTAAGGAGTCTTTTCATTTAGTAAAAGAATCTTCAACAAGACTAATTGTGCTCAGGTGGTATGTTGCCGACAACGGAGACTACTGCTTCTATAAACTTCAGTAAGCTTTAAAAATATTTGGTAATAATTGTTCGAAGTTGGTCATATTCTAATGATAATAGCACTTAAGTGTTAGCCTACATCAGAAATGCCTCAAACAGTGTTGCACTGTTTTTTTGCAATGCGTTAACAAACTTTTAGGAAAGAGACTGTCAGCACTCACCTTTCTGAGGCATCCTGCTCCACCGCCGAATTCCTTCTTGCGAAGTTATGCTTAATAATCACCCAGTTGTAGTGCTCTTTGAAAAATGCCCTTTGTTATTTTAGGTAAAAAAAAAAATATTTTTCCCAAGTGTTGCAAGTGAAGAGGGGCAATCCCTGCGAAGGAAACAAAGATTGACAGTGAGCGGAGATGTCAGAGAAGCCGAGTGACCGAGAATGTGCGCTCGCGTGTGAGTGAGTGAGTGAGTGAGCGAGCGAGCGAGCGAGTGAGTGAGAGAGAGAAAGGGGGGGAGAGAAAGTGAACGAGAGAAGAGGAAGTGGGGGGAGAAAGAGAGAGAGCACACCTATGTTGATGATGGTACAAGTGTATTAATGTATGTGTTCCTGGTCTCGCCTCCACGACTCTTCACTGGCCCATTAGCGAAGTCTGACCTCTGTCATCACCTCCCAGCAAAACACTTCCCTGTGCGCCTCTCGCCATAGCGGGAAACGGGGCCGAGCCAGAGAGAGAGAGGCGCTTCTCAAACCCACTAATCAGCCCACACATGCAAATTCACCTCGCCTCCTGCGCTCTCTCGCTCTCTCTCTCTCTCTCTCTCTCTCTCTCTCTTACACACATGCACATACACAAACTCTCTCTGTCTCACACACACACACACACACACACGCACACACACACACATACATAATATTGCTTAATGCAATGCTACAGGGCTGCTTGGATGCTCATTGGACGGTCTAGCCCTTTCTCACCGATAGAATCTGTTTCCCTGAGATTTGTGTACCACGAAACTGATGGTGTTAGTTTGGAAATGTAGGGGGCGCACCGAGAACGACGTTATAGGGATGTGAGCTCTTTAAAAGAATTGCATTTTTAAGTAGGCTACCCTACACTTTCCGTCCCATACATACAAATAGGCCTACCACACGTGAATTCGATTAGATTTATTTGGAAAAATAAATGTAGCACATGCAATGGCACTGATTTTGTAAGCTTAGGATACCCAAACATTTGTTCTCAAAGTTTGTGGAAATTAAAATATCACATCAATAATAAATATATTGACTATTTAGTGATGTGCCCCCCACGATGCCGGTCTCTGTGAAACAAGAACAAGGCTCACTGGTGTTGATTGAAGTGAACCTGTTTACTCAATGCATTAAGAGCACTTCCAAATGGCCTCTAGTGTACTCGTTAAAAACAATCGCAAACACTCTCCACGTGCCTTTGTTGACATTGCTGTTTTGGGTTATATCATCCTATTATAGATGCCATTGGTAAAAGAAAAAAAAAAGTTTCTCAACTTCTTGAAATCACAACATATATGTGTATGCTCATTAGAATTTCATTTCGCGTCTGTGTATGCAATGCGTGGAGAAGTTATGTTTTTGCACCCACGACCATGTGTCTCTAAGTGGCATGCTTTGAATGCCCAGTCATTAGCACACACCTCAGTACACTGCAAAGTGATCTTGCCGCGCCTGTATTGGAGTTTACACTCACACCAGCCTCGGTGTTCCAGCGGGATTCTCCAAAGGAACAGCTTGGATAGAGAGGGATTGTGATTCGTAGGGATAAACTAAAGCAAGGAAAATGCGAGGGACAAAAGAAAGGGGTGCAGAAGGGGGTGGTGGGTGTTTTGGACCGCTCGAAGCATAAAATTAAGTTGTGGTGGCATACACTTGACTTTCCTTGACATGTGAAAAGTGCTAAAAGTCAAAGCTCATCAATAAACTATCTGGAAGGTGAATGAGAGTCCCTGACAACCATTGCATTCCTAACTGTGTTACAATGAGGAGACAAACGACACTGCCAAAGAGTCTGCAGCGGCCTCAAAAGGGGCCTCAATAGGAGAAGGATAATGAGGCGAGCGGAGCGTCAAGAACTGCTCTCCAAAGACCTGCGGCAGTGCTCTTGCACTCTTTTCTTTAAATAACGTTGATGCTTTTCCTGCTTGTTCTACTACAGATTCGTGTGCTGGAAATTCTGTGCAGTGATAACTCTCTACCTATGGTGTCAGTAGGCTACCTATGGTTGTTGGATAAAATGGCTCCCCTCACATCAAAGTTTTTTTTATCTCTCTCTCTCTCCTTCTACCAGGGAAAGGGACTCGAATGCCATGCAAATGTTTACTGTCAGTTTCACGGGAAGACGAATTGGACCACGAGGAACTGGTGAGTGCAAGAATCTGAGAGGCCAACTTTGCCATTATACTCCTGAAATAGGCTGAATAGCCCAGTTTATGTGGTCTTAAATGTAGATATTGTTGGCAGTTAGTGGAAATAGCCTGGGCTGTTAGAAACACCCCCACAGCACAGCTCTAACAGGACTTCAATCTGTAAGGAAGCCAGAGCCTTAATGGCCACCATATCCCTAAATTTTCAACACTAGTTTGGTACGTGTGTTAACATCACATGTGAATTTGTCTCGACCTCATAGAACCTGCTCCTCTGCTCTGAATAAATGTGCTTAGGTAAAGTATCTTAGAGTGCGTCGCTCACACCACATCAATGTATCAACAAGTTAATTTGTTTGATTGAATGGCCATCCGATTTGCAAGTTATATAGTTACAAACCTGCGTATGCTACTTCTGTTCTTTTCTGTCGTTGTTCTACAATCCGCTCATGAAACGTATTTTTCTCTGAAAAATTCCTGGGATCATATTATTGAGGTCTTCTTGAAATCCGCACTCGTGAAGAAGAAAAAAAAATCACACAGTTCGTAGGCTACTGGCATCATGCACTCGGCCAGATAGCCTACTCGGTGCCGAAAGTAGCCCACTGCATGGAGAAGCGCTACAGGCCTGTTTTCTCTCCTTCAGCGCAATCCTAGGTTTCCCGGGCGGCTTTGGATATTTATTATCGTACACACTATCAATTAGCGCGACTTGGATTAGCAGCGACTCATTCAGAGTCTTGAAAAGAAATCTTAATCTTGTGTCTATTTCCCTCCGGGGCAAAGTGGTCTCAGTGCCCCCTTTAGAAAACTTTTAAACAACACACACACACACACACACACACACAAAAATCATAGGGAGTGGGAAGGAGTGAAAACGCCTGACGTCATTGTTAGAAGAGGAAGGGGTGCCTGAAAACATCAGAGGACAGGCTACTGGTCATATTAGTTTACTGAGATTTGTTAGCTTGTAAGAAAGAATATTTATCAAGAAGTGAGTAGGCCTAGTTTATCGGCATTTTCAATTCCATAAGGCAGGTTAAAAATGTGTAATTGCTTAACTGCAGTGGGAATCTGATCTTTAGCGTGAGAACCTGATGTTTCAGTGTAACGAGTTGTTAAGAATAGTTAAGAGATAACTTATTAAGAATAGGCCTATAATAGCAGTTTACTGCACAGGCTAGCCAGCCATTTTTGTATAGCCTTCCGTAATATGATAGCTCAAAGGATGAATGTAAACAAATAACAAGGGGCTTACTAATTGATTAAAATTACTATTTCCCATAAATTGCAGGCTTGCATTTTGGAATGGCCCTCTAGACTAGTAGCCTACTTTGCACCATCACCGACCTGTAGATTTGGACTATTTTATTAGTTTGTGTGAGTTAAGTCATTGCGTAGCCTAGCTTATATGATACCTTGACGAAGTATATGATTATGGTAATGACATATTGGGTAATGGTTTTAACTGCGCAGTCCTTTCACCTGTCAGAACATTTTAATCGGCCTGTACCAGCTATGGTATATTCTACATTTTATATTTTACTAAAATGTAGACCTAATATAACTCGCCTGTGCTTCACATTATTATGTTTTAAAAAGGCTGTTTTTTTATTAATATTTTTTTTGTAACCATGCTGGGCACTTATCACAAAAGCACTGTGGTGGTATTATAATCTCCACCAGGGGCAGAATATTTGCTAGCTGCTCAGGCCTGTGTTTAACGGTAGAGGTTTGTATTAAAAAAAATATTTAAGTCTGTTTTTGCGTACTAAGTGTCATCTTTCAATTTGGTGCGTATTGTTATAGCTGAGGCAAAGCCCCTGCAACTCTCAGCATTTTATCTCTGAGTTTAATTATAGTAGAATTAAAAAGAGGTTCACGTTTCATTAAACTGTATTTGAGTGACTTCTTGGTAAATTATAGTTTTCTCTCATAGCCTAGTGTTAACTATGTGCAAACCATAAAGTAGCGTTTCCAATTTTCTTTTTAATTCAGGTGTATGTAGGTCAAAATATTGCATTAATATGAAGTGTTATTATTATTATTATTATTATTATTATTATTATTATTATTATTATACAACATTAGGCTACTGCTACTATTATATCCGAAGTGTTCCACTGCATTCTACGAAGAAAAAAAAACTCGAATCATAGGCTAGGTACTTTAAAAATGTGACGGCCACAGTTTGGGCATCGTCCTTTATAGGCTACGTTAATATTTTCTAAGACAGAGAATAGCCAGAAGAGTTAGGTAGCGCAATATTCTGCCTTGTAGAGAATGATGGATAGTCTGCTGTTCTTCTTCTACGAGTCCTGAAGGTTGTAATGATGTGTCTGAATAGCCTACTGGTGTGCAACACTCGCTCATCGATGGCTGACAGAATAAGATTAGGCACACAAATTCAAGCGTGCGCGAAATGAGGCAGGCTGCGACATTAAACCGTTTTGCAGATTTAAATTCCCGCTTGCATAGGAGTCAAAACACAAGTAGGCTACTTCTTTATTCCGCTTTTGAAAAATAGCCAGTCGTTGCAAAGAAGCCAGAAAAATCCAACAATTTGCGTCCAGATGAAGAATACAAAAAAAAATCTTACCTGGTAAATGTCGAGAATCCGATGTTATATCCCGTTGGTAGCAAAACTTTCCTTTTCACCCATAAATTAATTTTAGTTTAGGTTATGTCTCCGATTTTGTCACTTTCGGATCCCTTCGTTCGGTTGAAATATCAATGCGACTGAAAAAAAGCGTTGTGTGTCTAACCCTTAACTTTCTCTTAATATCAGCCTCAAACTAGGCACTGATTGGTCAGAACGACAGGGCGACGTCACCTTGGAAAACACTTCTCTTGCAACCGGACAAGGGAAGTTCGATGCAGCGCCTGTACGCATTGGCAAAGGGTAGGCTATAGCCTAGTTGGTTTGCCATATCCCGCTTGTGAACTTTAGCTTATAGTGAAAGTGGCGATAACGCTTTTGTTCAAAAGCAAGAAACTGTAACGAAAATCTCGTGATTTTCCAAACTGCTCACTGAATATCTAGTCTATCGTTTTGCCATTTGATCATGGTTTTACGAATTTGGGTCACAGTTGCGCCAATAACACACACTGTTATTTTCTCTATTTGCATTTAGTCTCTCATTTGAATGATAAATAGAGATTGGAAAACATGTCCCTGTCTTTCCAGTGGCCATCTCATGCTAGTTTGCCTTATACAATATAGCAAATATTGATCAGGTGTGTGCGGTCTTCTTATTGACAAAAGGCATTCAGGTAGAAAATCAAACTCCAGCCAGGTGGGATACAAACAATAGTACTGTAACCAGGTTTCAGACTCTCTCTCTCTCTCTCTCTCTCTCTCTCTCTCACACACACACACACACACACACACACACACACACACACACACACACACACACACACACACACACACACACACACACACACACACACACACACACACACACACAAGTTACTCACACAGACGGGTGCAGGCTGCACACACAATTCTGAAATTACAGAAATCATATCATAGTGTGATATCATCGATGAATATGTTTGTGTGCTTTTGCCCTTCAGAGAAAAGTGTAAATATTGCGACATTATAAAACAATAAAGAATATAAAAACGCAAGTTGTTGTTTGTTGAGGTCTTTTATGTGACTTATATTATTTCGATATGTCTTAGGTCTTCTCCCCTTTTTTGCGCTTCAAACGTTCTTGTTCCAACACAACATTGGTTTCTTACATTTCAAGTAATTCTAGGGAAATCATATAATAAGGATAGCGATAAAGAAAACAATAATTGTGTGCATATAAAAATGGAGACAGACACGTGACAAGGCAACACTGTACTGCTTGTGTGTGTTAAAAGGGGGGGGGGTAGTAACCCACGCAACCACGTTGTTGAAAGTCTCTCAGGAAGTGGGTGTCTTTGCGACGCTCTTAGGGGGCCACAGGTAGGGCACAAGGCCTGTGTTTGGACCATTATTTGGAGTAACCACCATTAAGGAGTCATGAAACTGTGCAACCCGACAGGGTTCTTCAGGTGAACGCTGGAAACTGCACGGCGTGACCTCGCTTATCATACTCCCAATAAAAGGAGACGCAGAGCAGCGGCCAGACCAGGTGCTACCGTTCTCTTTACCCGAGACCCAGCTCTTGAAAACTTGATCAGGCGTGAACGAAAATCTGTTCAGCCGGCCTCTCCTCTGTTATAGCCCCATCCCTTCTCCCTCCCTGTGTCTTTTAAAATATGTGCACACGCCCCCCCCCCCTCCTCTCCTCTCCATGTGTACACATACATGCATGCATGCACGCACCCACACACACACGTCTATCCATCCATCTGTAAACATTCTTAATCAAAGATCAAATATGATATAACATTTAATGTGCAACTAAATGTTCACGGCAGTTATGTGCAACTAAATGTAGAGCACAGTTGTCGATGGCAAAGTGTAGAGTGCACGTTTCACACGTCTGTTACCTTAATTTGTTTCATTTCTAAATTAGTTTAAGAGGCATAGCACAATCATGTCCTTGCCATAGGCCTCTGAAGTATGGCAAGTGCAATGTTTTTTCCTCGATGTTAAACCGCTGTGTGCCTCCATAACTGGAAAATGAGCTTCTGGGAAGGCCCTTGCTCAGTCAGACTGAGAGAATTTTTGGATAAATTTTCTAATGATCGGCCTTCACGGTTTAGTCATGCAGAATCAAAGCAGAGCTAATAAGCGCGTCATGAACCTTTTGTTTACCGTCGCTGTTGTATCCAGAGGACTAGCCGCGCTGCAAACAAAATTGCGAGCGAAAAAAGGACTTTTTGAAGCTTTGTGTGATGGTAAACGGAAAACAGATGGGAAAGAACTACTTGACAAGGTACGAAAAGATGTTTAACTTTTGAGGGCTGAAAATAGGGGGTTTGTGTCATATTGAACGCAGTGCGCAATCCGGTGGCATTTAAGAAAAAAAGTTTAACTCTGTTTGGAAAGTTATATAAACGTACAGTGCTAAATAAAATAATGATCAGTTTTACCACATGTTTGGTCCAATAATGGAGTTGCTATTAGGACACTAAACATATTCATGTCCAAAAAGTAACAAAAAAAATGTAAGGATTTCAATTTGTCAGAATTCTCAGAGGTGTAGGCCTACTGATTACAGAAAACTTTCAATTTTGGAGTGAACGAATGTGAAGCTGGGTAATTAATGTTTGCAACACGTGGGGATACACCCATATTTGGACAACTCTGGTGGGTGAGTCTCGGTACGTCCATGTCAGCGCTGTGAAGTAGTTTAATAAGCCTTGTTCTCTCTCTCTCTCTCCCTTTCTGTATGTAGGGTTTGATTTATTTTTTTCTCCCCGCGCATCCTGGCCCTGGACAGAGACATTAGCTAAATTCCCTCGGGGTGATTGGATGCAATTTGTCCGGAGTAGACAGGCACGTCCTGGATGTTAGAAACTCACTTTGGCTCGACGTGACAAGGCTGAGTTCGATCTACAATTGCATTTGAAAGCGCAGCGAGCGTAAAGCTCCAGTACCATTACAGAATTACCCTTTCCCCAACAAACTAGACTGAATTTTCCTGCAAATATTTATTAGAAATTATATTTGCACCACCTCATGTATAAAATATGGACCAAAGTCCCCTGTGCAGTTACTTGGAAAGGCTAGAGAGAGTTATGGCTTTGCGTTGCGCACACTTGGTCAGTTCTGGACAGCGCTCCTGTGCTAAAGAAAGCGAGGGGATTTGCTCTCGGTCCCTGACCCTTGAAATTAGATTAAATATAGACGCAGGGACAACGCGAAAACGCGAGATTGACACCTGCCAAGGGAACTCCTTCCTGATTGATTGTGATCTTTCGTGCTGGCAACAATAATGTCGTAAATGGCACGGAGCGAAGCGGGCGCATTTGTCATTTAGTCGCCAGGAGAGAGAGAAGTCAGTGTCCGTGGCAAGCTGTGAGCCGACAGGGGGAAATGGGAGCTAACGAGGTTGTCAGATGTTCTGACAGGACAAATGAGAGCTCGTCACTCCCCACGATTTAATAACGTTTAATGGAAACGTATTGCACCGTTCAAAATACAAACACGTTAAGAGCGCCTGAAATTCACACTGGGGTCCAGCGTGGCTGGACGAGACGCCATTAATTACGCGTAGCAAAAGTAATTATGCATCTGCTGAAAACTGCTGGCCCAGATTTCACGTCAGTGTCATTTTCCGAAACAATGATTTTCAAGACACTACTGAAACGCTCTCAATAATTCACACTGAGAGTCTATTTATTGAGTCAAAAAATAAGGTTTTTATGTTGAATGTCACTTTTGGGGGAAGTTTAAAACCTTAGATTTGGTCATGATAAAAAAAATATGTGACATAATTTGTGTGGGAGTATGTGGACATTTCTAAAATATTTTGATGAATATGAATGCTTAACTAGAACGAGGAGCATGTTATTGATGACAAATTATGTCTGGCCTGTAGCTTATTGAGAATACTGCAAAGGTCCATATTAATTCATCCTGAACATTTTTAATGCCTCTGTCAATTTGTGTCAGTATAGATACTAGATATTCAGGCCAACCTTGCTGTACAGTAAAACAATATGCATGTTTCTATTTTATTTTTAGATCACTGTGGCTTGTGTTAAACCCTCAGTTTTACCTTGTGCTGCTAGTGTAGCTGGTAACACCATGCACATTTTCCATGAGAATACTGAGCGATCTAGTGGTAGATCCAGGTAGACTTTTCATGCTATTTGTTTGATCAGGAATGATATGTCATCACAGTTTCAGATATAATTTCCAATTCAGTATAGATTAACCCTTTGTGTGTTTATGTTTGACCTTTTCCTTTAGTTACCACAGAGTCATGGATGGGTAAGCACAATTACACTAGCACTTACCTTCAAATAGAAGACAAACTTCTGTTTGATAGCACTATAACACTAAAGACACACAAAACAGGGCTTCACAGATGCTCTCCTCTGTTTTCCCCTCACCTCACACCCATAGAGGAGCAGTCAGTGTGGCTGGTAACTGACCCCCTGGGTCCTGAGAGACGTGGTCCTCTTGTCCAGAGATTGGAGAGTGTAATTATCCTGTTCTGCGTCCTGCTAAGATTTCAAAGCAAGCGTTTCGGCTAAGCCTGTATCAGTGCCACTTTCTTTCACTTTTTTTTTCTTTGTCTCATATTGTGTGTGTGTGTGTGTGTGTGTGTGTGTGTGTGTGCAGCTCCAGGTGCTGCGGCCCTCCCTGCAGACACCTTTAGAAAGTGTAAGGTGCTTGCTGTGAGAGTCAGGGCAAAAAGGGGGGGTAGCCAAAGTCATTCATAAAATATCTATTTTTATCCCTATGGTCCACCGCCATCGCCAAAGAAATCTGGGCTTTTTTATGCCGGCCCTGTGTTTAACAAATATTCCATGCTAGATTAGAGTTAAACAGAAAGGCATTTTAATTGTCAACACTGACCTATACAAAGTCGCCAGAAACCATGTAGGGGCGAGCTAATTGTCAGGCAAAAATTGAATGGAAACAGTGTGTGCAGTGGATAGACATGAGCTGAACAGAATTGTGTGTGTACATGGTTGTGTAGATGAGTGTGTTGCATAAACATGCTTGCTTGCTGTGTGTGTGTGTGTGTGTGTGTGTGTGTGTGTGTTAGAAGCAGAGAGGGAGAGAGAGATTGTGTGTGTGTGTGTGTGTTCATATGCATGTGTATGTGTGTTTAAAACCCAGTGACTGTGAGTGAGCACACACTCATATCACTCCCAGCTATGTTTATGTTTAGAGCTTCATGGGTCTGTGGTCTCACTTGAAAACAGAGAGCAGTAGAGTAAGAAAAGGCAGTGAGAAGAAGAGGAAGAAGAGGAGGAAGAAGTAGAAGAAGAGGAGGATGAGGAGGAGGGAAAGTGCTACACAAGGGACCAACAATAAACTATTCATGAAACGTGGCAAAACAGAGCCTTCACAGAAATGTGCCTGTTTTAAAAATGCAACGCCTGTTGGGCTGGAGTCATTAAGTGGAGCCGCATACTGTAGCTTGGGGCAAGGCTTGGGCAGGGAGGAGGAACACCTAATGTGACAAACTCAACGCAGATCCCAATGATACGTTTAAATGGATCCAGCACAGCTAACTGAGCTATGTAAAACAACGCACACTAAATCAGGCAATAACAACGACAAACCGTCTGGAAAATGGACTCGCAGAGCAACATGAATTTCCCTCTTTTTTTCTCCCCCCCTACAGTGTCTGGATGACACATTTCATCCCGAAGTAAATATTTTGAGGATAATTGAACTGATTGCTAGTTGCAGCTCCTCAGTATTTGAATATGGAAGTTTAGGGGGGAAATATATTTACACAAACAGGGGCTATCCCAGTGTAAGACGAGTGTTTACATGAATTTTAAACCATTGTCAGGGTATTCTGCATAATGTGTAGATTTAAAAATGCTAATAAAGGAGTCTCTAGACTATGACATGATGCATTATTGATGTGGCTTTTCACAAATGTGGATGAAGACACAGGAGGCTGGCAGGAGATGATGGGGATAGTGTGGACCCTGGACTGTCAGAGCTCATTGCAGTGAAAGCTCTTCCCCCCATGTCTCAGAATCACATCTCCTTATGAGGTCAGTGGCCTCTGAAGATAGCCCAGGCTACTGTACAGTGTTGGGCTCTGTGTACTCTTGCTGATTATCTTTCATATAGATTAGGAAGGGTTTTGTTGTGTTTGTTCCTGTTGGGCTCTTGTTCAATAGGCCTGTTATGCAGATTAGGAAAAGAAAAAAAAACACATAGCCTAGTGAAAATTATGTTTGGTATTCATAAATATGCATATAGGCCATGATTTCATATTTTCCATGAGAATTTCATAAACTGCAGTGATTTAGTGATTTAACCTAATAGCTACGTGTTTATTTCATGCTTTCAAGGAGGAAGTGTGAACTTTATTACTATTATTACTATGAGCCTATTAGGCTATTGTTTTCCGCATGGACAATTTTCGTTTAATCAGTACAAATCTAAGCCTATAAAAGACATGTGTTTTGCATCTTTCTTTTTATATTTCCGATTGACGCACGTCAGTTCTTTGATGTTTGTCTGAAATCACCACAACAGGGAGTTGATATGCGCCCATATGCTAACAACGTTTTTTTTTACATCCTCAACGTATTTCATTAAAATCCGAGTGCTGGGGGGCACTGGTGACGAAATCCACTCAAAACCTGAACAGATGCAGTCCGCTTCGTCTGCCGAGAAAACAAAAAGGGACACGGAAATAAAAATATGTCCCAAGTTTGCCGCGGATTAAGCCCTTGGTCTTGAGAACAGGAGCACATTTGCCGTTATAGGGAGCAGGGGGCCGCGGTTTGCGGTGCTTGTCATGATTGTTTTCATATTTCTTTGACATCTATTGATTCGAAGACAGCTGTAAGGCTTTGTCACAGAAGGCAGGAGCAGTCACAAAGCATTAGCTTGATGGCATAACCCCGGCGTTGGAGACTCCAAACAGGTCCACAGACTAAGATGAGTAATTAGGGAAAATCACCCGATGTTGCCCAGTTTATTTCGTTTCAACGCCCTTTTCCAGATTAGACTTTTGTTTTTTTATTTCTTTTTTATTATTATCTACCAGTGAGTGAAAGATGCTATAAATATTTCCAACGCTGACATTTTCAGTGACATTTTGGATTCATGGCACTCTTTGAAGAGGGTTACAAAATAACCTACAGGCCTAAATTTAATTTATCTGACGTCAGAAATGTACACATCTGTAAATGCATAGCCTAGTTTCTTGGTTGCTTGTGTGAACACGTGTTTATGAGCAATAATGTTGGCCTAACCGAAATGTTTAGCCAACTCGCGTAAATTATGATTGCCGCATGAGTCACATCATTTCACAACTATAAATTTTGTAGGCTAATGAAGTCAAGATGTGTAATATAAATATATAGTTTCTAGTATTAAACAATATTTTCTACCGACTCATAGACTTGCTGTGGGTGTCTGATGCATAATGCCTCCAACTACTCTAATTCTGGAAGGAATGCATGACACTCCTAAGTAAAATAGGCTACAGGAAAAATTCTCTAGCCTACTGTATTATAAAATGGGCTATATCTTGATATATATCTATATCTATGCGGAAAGGACTAAACTATTTTTCTTTTTTTTTTAATCAACCGTTTGACCGCTTTTAATGCATCCTTTAAAGACTTTCAAAGACATAAAATGATTTGTTGCAAATAAAATGGAGAACCATCCTCTGTTCTTTTGATAAATCAGTGACAGTGAATGAGGGTAGAACATACATTACAAAGTAATCTGGTTTTACCGCCATGTAGGCCAGGTAAGCTATGCTATTCCAACTGAATATAAACTTTCTGGACGATCAATTAAAACGTCCGCAGAGAAAAGTGATGCCTTGAAGCAAATTGGCCTCCGAGAACGGAATGTTAAAAACACAAGTTGTGTTACAGCTCTAGTGTAGACTATTGTGCTCTTTAGGCGTCTTTGCCCATCCTCCGTCTCTATAGAAATAGAAGGGGCTGAATTCTTTGGTATTTCACGTATTTCAACTATCTCACTATACACTTAGCCCCATCACAAAGACATGAGATTTAAAGGTGGGAGGGAAGGAGGGCTTTCCTGGCAAGCAAAAGACCATTCCTCGCTTTGTGGCCGGTGATTTACGCATTATTCCGTTCCTTACCTTTATTGTCAAAGTTACAAACTGTAAGTGCAGACCACCAGTGGAGGATTGCTAAATGTTACATTCGTAATTTACTGATTTAACTTGACTTTTGTTGCCATTTCTAAGGACTCATTAACACGCCCTCGCCATCACAAGTAGGCCACACTGGAATAGTTTGCTTTCGCGTGCCATGGATAGACTGGCAGAGGTAAGCTACATTGATGCAAAGAATATAAACAACGTGTGGATCACATTATCTAAAGACATATCTTAAACCTAATTTCAAACCTGTCTCCACATTTCTGTCTGGCTTACGATGTGTGCATTTTTCTGATCACCTTATAGCTCATAGCCTACTCTAGGCTATTTTCGCCAACTAAAATGTTCTTGAGTAATGCATCGTCTACAGGTGGCGACTTGTTCAATTATTATTATTATTTATTTATTTATTTTGGCATTTCTAGCGTTCACTGTTGTAAGTTAGTATTATTACCTGGAACAAGCTGCAATAACTAATTTATCATTTTTTTTTTATTGGTAACGGATGAATACCTAGATTAGGGCACCGTCAATTCACCGCAGAACAATCCATGATGACTGAAACATACCTGTAGGCTTTCTACAGCATTGGTCCATACAAGCTCTTAAAATAATGACTTCTGAGTTTATTTTGACTGCTTTTTCACGCGTCCCATCCCTCTTGCGGGGGTTAATAATTCATTGGGAACTGCCACGAGGAGTTGCCGGCGCATTAGTTTCCCTAGTGCAGTGCGTGTGTGCCCTCTAGCGACAAAGTTGGGGTTAGTGCAGCGTTTAACTGCTTAGTGTGACTTGTAAAGGCATGCCATCAAGAGGAGTAAAATGAAACGTACAGAGTACAGACTCACTTTACATTAAGCTCAGTCCTCAGACATTTATTGCTATATTTGACAAAGTAGAATATATGGATATTTTATTTAGTATATTTGTCTTATGGAAAATGAGAGGAAAATTGCTTGTCCCACTTCCCTGTTTTCCCTGGGTTAATTTATGAATTAAAAACGCGTGCCATAATTACGCAAAATGAACACATCTTTGAGACTTGATTATGCTTTTTTAAAAAAATTATGCTTGACCTTAGATTAACCAACAGCGCGCCTGTTCAGCCTTGTCTTCCTTTGCACGATCTGATGGTCAGTCTATGTATTTCAATATTAGACTAACTGAAAATGATCCTACAACTTACAAACAAGATGGACAGGCCAAGAGCCTGGACAGGCCAATAAACATAATGTGAAATGCATCTATTCATCATTCCACCCTCTCATACCGTGACACTGACTTCTCATCCGTCTTGTGTCTGCCACTGTCTGTGACGTGGTGCTGAAAGGAAAGCGCCAGCAACCCCAGACGCCGCAGGCAGGCCGATACCCTTATCACCGTGGCTAAAAGGGGAGGAACGGAAACAAGCGCATAATTACTATAGGTTATTCATGTACATGCTGTGCAAAGCGTTCAACAGAGAAACAGAGAGAGAGAGAACTCTCCAAATTCCATTAATGTAAGGCAACGCAATGCAGCCTTATTGTCACACTGTAATCTCTTAATCAAAATTCCTTAACCGTGATGATGAGGAACTTTGAAAGACCGTCAGTCGAATGGAACAAGGGATCAGTATAACGTTAAATGAGGTGCACTACGCTTGGATTAATGCGCATCGAGTCATGAGAGCCGATTGGAGGAGAATATTGCGCTCCGGCGCTATAATGAATACAGGGTATCTCCTCACCTTGCCGTGCAGGGGCCTGCGGTACCGAGGCGCTTCCCGATGAAAGCGCTAATGATAAAAGAATGAGAGTCGGTTTTTGCACGGAAGGTGGATCCCGAAAATGTCAAAGGCACTGCAGAGGTTTATCTTTATTTTCTCCTCTAATGAGCACATTTAGGGTGTAGTAACGCAAGGTGGGAGAGGTGTAGAGATAGCCCAAACGTATTTAAAACGTCGCACACCGATAAGATTGGTGATTTATTTCGAACTTTTCTACGCCCAATGGTCTGTACCGTGCCACTGGTAGTCCTTAATTCCTGTGTATTTTTGGAAGTGCAGATTCACTTGACTCAGTTAAGTCTACATTTGCATTTTACAGACAGTAGTCTGAAAAGCTTCTATACTCTATGAACCACCTCCGCTTATTAATTTAACAGGCAATCAGTAGACTACCACTGTTTCTGCTGGACTAAGATAGCATGGCTATTGTACATATCCTAAGAACATAGCCTCACAAGCAAACCCACAACAAGATGTTGAGTCACTAGTGACCCACCATTGGCAGGGGCATCTGGGATAAGCAGTTGTCCTTCAAATCCTTTGTATACAACAGAATAGTACTACCACAAATCAGAGACTTCACATGTGATTGGCCCTGCAAGTGTTGGGTTTGCAGCTTGCAAACAAACAGTTATTTGCTGCTAATAGGTGGATCTATATTTCTAGGCTTATTTGCCATCACAAAGTGCAGTCCAGGTGCAAGATAAGTGTAGTTTAGAAATCCCTTGCAGTGGTAAAAGGTTTCGCAGGTAAACATCTATAAACATTACTGTCAGCAGTTCCCAAGTTTGGATGGAGTAGCCTAGATTCACCTAAGGTATCCCTGGATTAATCCTGGCCTCTCAGTCATAGCCAGACTACACAATTTCATGTTGTACTCTGGCCGGCTAGGTTAGGATAAGCCATCCATACATAGAATATCTGTTAGGTAAGGTAGACTATGTAAGAGTGATGTAACATCAAGTAATAGAAGAGAGTATGCATCAAGTAATAGAAGATAGTATGCATCAAGTAATAGAAACGATGGAGTAGGCCTACTTACTGCATAAGTATACTGAAATAACACAAACTACATGAAATTTGTCAACGTAATCTGTCCAACATCGCCTTCCTACAATGCTGGCCTTTAATTTGACCCCTGGGCCATCTAAAATAGCTCACGGCATCTTAAACCCCATCTACAGGTTAGGCTTACTGTATGCCATGCATTTTTGATGAATCAGTGAACTCCCATTGGCATCAAATATGCTGTTTCACGCATGATATTTCACACAGATGTTTTGAGAGAACTCAAGCTACTGTTTGTGTTATTCCAGGATATGTAGGTAGTACATACAGTAATTACTCTAATCTATCCTACTTTTGGTGAACTGTTCTTACCAACACCTTGACCAGTACTTCAGGGCAAGGCTGTAATCTAAGCAGTATTGCTCTCTCTCTCTCTCTCTCTCTCTCTCTCTCTCTCTCTCTGTAAATTGGCACCCACTGCAGAGAGCAACTCTTGAAACCGCAGACTTTAAGTGCATCACCTTTTCATCTGAACCTTGAAATATGAGGGACAATTTTACAAGTGATTTAACCTAGTGGCTGTCACTGCTGAAGTCAGTGTTCAGGGCTCAAACCCTAGCAGGGAGGACAGTTCTGGGAGATGCCAACCACCACAGATACTTACTGAGAACAAGATATGGAAACACAGACACACACACACATCCACATGGACATCCACACAGATAAACAAACATAATGAGCAAATGGACCTACAGTATACATACTTTACACACATGCACAGGAACACAGAGAGAGAGAGAGAGAGAGAGAGAGAGAGAGAGAGAGAGAGAGAGAGAGAGAATCCTACAGACTCAAATATACTCTGCAGAATCTAACCAGAGATCCACCCCAGCTCCCAGCTTCACTGTGCCCGTGACCTTAGCAGTGTCTGTGAGGGAGGACTGTGTGGGCCTCTCCGAGAGGCAGTGGGTAGTGCTTGCGTTGCGTGCTGGTGTTGACAGGGATGGTATGGGAAAGCAGACTCACCTGCCAGGATGGCATATGCCCAGTTGCCGTGAGCAGCAGATGGGCCAGGGGCTGCAAAAACAGACAGATGTGCCTCTCTCCTCCCTCTGCTGCGCCCCTCCCCATACAGTACACACACACACACACACACACATTCACACATCACAACTATTTATGCCATGTACATACACTGTATGCACAAGCACACCCTGACACTCACTGTTCACTGTTTTCCTGTTTCCAAATAGTGAGTAGAGCTGATTATGTGGCAATATTAATATTCAAGTATTCAAAATTCTATGCACATAGACTTCAGACGAGTTCCAGCATTATAACATGCATTTATGGCTTTTTACATTCTCACTACATGCGACCGTATTCCTTACCCGCAATTAAGAGGGTTATCTTAAACATCAGTATGGATGAAGGTGTGTGTATATTTATTGTAATTATACAGTAATTAAAGGATTGCGGTCAAGGTGATTTAGCTCCTCTAGAAGTTAGTTAATGGTTTTATGAAGGGAATATGAAAAAGTTTGTGTGTGTGTTAGTGTGTGTGTGTTTGAGAGAGTCTTATGTGTGTTGACGGTGGGCTGAGTGTTCTGCTCTGCCCATCACAGCTGTACCAGTTCTTGCTGGCGTGCCGTGCTCTGCCTTGCCAGTCTGTTCTGTGCCCACACCTGCACCTCATCCATCTGTCTGCCAACCTGCCCCGGTCCTGTAGACCAACACACACACACACACACACACACACACACACATTTTGGAAATCACATTGATAAACACACCCATACACACACATACTGTAGTCTTTGATACAGGCAAATGCATGCATGCACATGACCCACACGCATAACTAAATATGCATATTAAAAATTCTACAATGAAAAAATTTACAATGACATTAAAAAACTCCTCCCCCCCAAAAAAGTGAAAAGCTTATCATGCAATGAAAGGAGTGGCACGTCTCCTCTGACACAAGCTGGCATCTGGATATGAGTGGTCCAGATCCGTCAGAAGGAGGAGGCAAGCATGTTTGTCACCCCCCACCCCCCCTTCTCTCTTTGTGCTGCTTTCCTGGATGCGGACAAGCAAAAGGATGGGCTGGCGGGGGCATCTGCCTTGGCCGGGTCCAGCTGCAGCCGCCAGAACCGCCGGAGTCGCTCGGAGCAGGAGGAGGCATCCGGAACCGGGCGCCAAAGCAACACCCCTTCCTGGGGCCCAGGGAGGGAGGAGAAGACAAAGGCAATATGTGATATCCAAAGACCAGACTGCTGACAACAGCTGAGGACAAGTACAAATATGTAGTGTGTATATGAATACATAAACACAAACAGACTTGCACATGTTTTTCTTTCCATACATGCATATACAACTGCATACAGTCTCTCATTCAAACATAGCAAATGTGTTCATATACAGACATGGGCACACACACACACACACACAAATGTGTAGGCACATACACACACACACACCCACACCCCAGTCCATCACAGCTGTTAACAGACTAAGGAGAAGGGTAATTTATGCTCACACTCCCGCATCTCATGCCAGCCCAGCCAATGGTGCTGGTGTCAATATGCTCTCGGATGTGGCTGCCATCTCTGGGTCATGCTCTGCTCATCTGCTGGGCTGTCTGAAGGACTCTGAAAGGAGAGCGATGCAGCATCACCAAAAGAGATTAAAACAAACACCCGGCACTAGTGTGTAGTCTCTATAGTTCTTTAGATATTTTACTGGACTCAATTAGTGAAATAAGACAGACAGAAAGTTTAGACAGATTCCTAAAAAGAGGATGGCATTGTTATTTCCTTATGTTCTGAAATAATTGTTGATATTAATTTTAAAAAGATCTGAGAAGAGGCACATTTGAATAAATTTTCCTTTAAACATTTCTAAAATATAACTTTTCATCAAATAATATTCTACATGAGATGAATATTGTAAAGACTTGTAGTATTACCTATTTTGGAATATTCTATTCTCGAAAGTTATCAACAGCTGTGAAATGCCCAAGTTGTGGAAAGTGGTGAATGGTAACAATGCTGTGAAAAATGCAACACTGTACTTTGTATGACTATTCATCATACTTTTAGATAGATAAGTTATGTAAAAAGTTGGCAACCAAGGACTAAAATTATACATAGACATTTTCATGCAGATAATTTCTCTGTAAAAACCTCATTATTTATTATCATATGAAGCTTCAAACACATTCCTCTAGGACGCATGTTTGTGTTGGCCTATCCTATGCACATCAAAGGGCTTTAGGTAATGCACAGAGATATATTCTCATGATACATAAATTCTTGAGCCGTGGCTCCAAGATCCCGTCCAACGCATACATTATGGATTACATCAGTAAAGCTTTTCCTGTTCAGTAGGCTGCCATTCTGGATTGTGTTGTCTTTCACAACTGTAAAATATTTCCTGGAAAAAAAATGGGGACAAACCCCCAAAGTCATCCACATATCATACCACTAACTTCACTCTATCATAGAGTGGCCAGAGAAAGCGTTGTAATTTGCACCGCAGATCACAAGCAAACGGTCTAATTCTGTTAATGAAGTGTCGGCGGACTGCCTCAACATATCACACACAAGAAACATGTTTACGTAGTTTAATGAATGTCAAATTCCCACGGCGATGATGATAAAATGTAGAATTAAACACTCTCTCAAATCAAGAAATTAGTGCCGCTCATTGCCTAAGAACTAGACTCACACCCTGATCATAGTGGAACCAGCCCTGAGGAGTTGGTCTCCCTGACTGAAACCACTGCTCTCATGGCAGTTCACTGCTTCGCCACTGATCAAAGTCCCATCAGCATGACGCAATGGACATTCATGTCTTGTGTGCTACTTGTGTTAGTGAAGAACATTCTCTGTCAGGGGCTTAACACCATATTATGGGCCCTATGCACAAGAGGTGGCCATGGGCCCCCCTCACCTAAAAACTATATGAATATACAGTAAAATAAAATTCCAGACACAATTCAAGGGCCCTGTCCCAACTTGTGAGACTGATAGCTCAGTCCTCCTTTCCCCCCCCACTGCAACACCCTTGCTCTCTGTTATGGCAGTTGCAGTGGGTGATGTACTGTGTACTCACACCATTCACCATTTCTTTTGCAAGGGGACCCACTAATTTCCAATGAAACATCATTATAAGTTAATAAATACTTTGCCATTACAGTGTGGCATCCTCTGCATGTGGAAGCACAAAATGATGTCTGGATATAAGATCTGCAGGGAACAATGATCCATAACCTCCTATCTCTGATCTCGCTGTTGGAGCATTCATTTCCATAACACGCTTCCTCAAGCATTAGTTCCTCCATTGCCGCCCCTTCATTTAAAAGCTGTTTCAATTTAAAGACGTTAGGCGCGGACACACTGTTACACTGACTTATCCCAGTCATGCATCAAAGAAAGCCCAAGAGGGAGGAGGGGGGGTTGGGATGTGGGGGAGTTAGTCTTTGCGTTGGGTCAGTGTTGAGCAGAGAACTGTGGAGTAATTACTAGATCAGGCTCATTGGGGAGAGACTCTCCTCCCGATCCATCCCAGCCTAATCTGTGCGCCTAACAATAAATTGCAGACTTAATTAAAATCAGGACCTTTTCTGTCATTTAATTACCGCAGAGAAAGGTTATTGCTTCATGGCAATTTTCTCAAATGCGATTCCTTAACAGTTATTAACAGCTTACGTGCCATTTATTGTTTGAGATTTTTCACTTCTAAAACTGTGCCCCATTGACAGGCATAATGGTGGGGGTGGGGGGGATGGCCTCGCCTGATTGCGGCCCTTCCACACATTTGTTTCTGGCCAGCAGAGCTGAGATGAGAGGTTGGAAATGTCACTGCAGAGAAATTGTGGTGAGCCCTGTCTCAGAGCTGTGATTACAAAAGAGCAAAGGTTCCTTTTCTCATTGAAGTTTTGGTCATTTACAAAGTGAATGGGTCATCTGAGTCAATAAATAGAGAGAGGAGAGACAGAAACTTTGTTTTAGCTAATGAGCTTGGACAAGTATTCCTATTCATGAAATCTTCATCATGACTAACAAGCTTACTTTATGTATTCATGTGTATTAGTTCAGTAATATTGCACACTTGTACTTTATTATCCTATTGGAAATTAAGGGCAAAGGACATTGTCAAAGCAACACTGTGAGCAACATATGAATCTGCATGGGGAGACCCCATTGGATTTCAAGTCCAAGCCTTAACCTCTCTGCCATCACAGTTGTTCCTCATTGAAAGGTTCAAATGTATCTTATTAACCAGCAGGCAACTCCAATGTGGAGCAGTTGTTGATGCCAACACATCAATACTGACTTGAAATACATGAAAATTGACACCCCCCAAGTACAGGTTTAATGGTAATGCTCGTAAAATGGCTTTGAATGAAAATGCACTAGTTGAACTATTGAGGAGGATCTGTGTCAGATGTGTGTTTAGTCGGAAACAGTTAGATGAGGATGTGGAGAGTTTCAGGGAGGGGACAAGATACACTATCAAATTGTATAGGTGCAAAAAAAAATCATGTGTGACTGGTAGATATGGTAGATATGAGAACAACAAAATTTTGTGCTACCAAATATCGAAACGGCAGCCAACGCTGACTGAGGAAGTTTTGTTTTCTTATGCCCACATCTGTTAGTGTTAGCAGAACAGCGTACACGTAGTTCCGGCACCTCAAATGAACAATATCATCCCAATCTTCTTCTATGCATTTTTCTTTGTTTGTGCCGACACAAAATATGAGAGTTCCCCCTCCTGCCAAATCCCACTTTAACCACTGGGTGTGAAGGACCACGGATAGATACATAGTCAGCTCAGTTTGAATTAGTGGCCAATGAGCAAACATGTGGGCTCACTAGGTTTATAGGTTTACAGGCCTGAGTGGGGCAAATTTAACAGCACCAGCAGTTATTATCCTCATTAATAGGTATAATAAGTTAGTTATTATCAACTCAATGTGTAATAAACACATTTAAATGTATTGATAATGCTTTATGTGTATTAGGTTTATACGTTAAGTTTTATTTCAGATATACTGTAGCTGATTAACAATACTTTCTCTCTCTCTCTATCTATCTCTCTGAAACTGTCCTCCTCCCTCACACTATAGTGAAATCACTTGTTTGTCTGCTACATTCCAACCATATAAACTTATCTAGCTGGAGTCAAACCTCAAAAGAAACCAAATCAAACTGACTCTCTGACACAGCTCATATAGCAAGCCTTATCTTGGTTGTCCATAGTACAACCTAATGTCAGTTATTTTGTCAGTTACTCCTTCAAACACTCACAAGTATATATACTGTATCATTAAAGTTATTGATCATTCTTAAGTGTTTTTGTTAGAAACTACGACAGATGTAATGGCTTTCTGAAGAGGCTTGGAGTAGCTGTGTTAAGTGCTTATTCTGTAAGATGATAACCAACAAATCCAACAATATTAGGGGAAATGTATGAATGAACGAAATGAATGCAGGCATATGTTATACAAGCGTCTGTGATCTCACCATAGACACCCTGATTTAAATTGACCGGGTAAATCTAATTTAAATATATTAGCTATTCATTAATTAAATAAAAGGCCACTTGCCTTGGGCTCAAACTGAAACTCTGGAGCTGGGTTTATGCAGGAGGGGCTCCTTGTATTAGCCTATTATGCTAATTCTTAATGACAAAATGCATGTTTTTCTGCATCTTTAAGAGGATAGGAGATGACAGTGTCAGCAAGTTGCACTCTGGGTACATTAAGTCTGCTCTTGCATAATTAGACCATATGAAAATATGTTTTATAAATGAAGAATTTGTATAAAAATATTTGTAATATCTTTGTTCAACTGCCACCAATACGATAGGGCCTTGTGTGTTTGTCTTTGGTTGGTGCACTGGCACCATATTGCCTCTGTATTCTCTGAGTCTCTGTATTTATCCACTCTGCTGGAGCTGAGTATGGTTGAGATGCTGGCAAATCAGTGGTGAAATCTCAAGATATGTGAGACGGACAGGCAGCACATTTACTTATTAATTTATTTTAAGGGATACTAGGCAACACAAAAGGCATACAAAACCTTCCAATCATTTTCTGGAGTCTTACTACCACTGCTAAAGACCTGTACAGTGCACATCCTGGGTGGCTGATGGGGATACAGTGGGGAGAACAAGTATTTGATACACTGCTGATTTTTCAGGTTTTCTCACTTGCAAAGTATGTAGAAGTCTGTAATTTCTATCATGGATACTCTACAACCATGAGTGATGGGATGTAAAACAAAAATCCAGAAAATCACATTGCATGATTTTTAAATGATTATTTTCCATTTTATTGCAAGAAATAAGTATTTGATACACCCGGACTTTAAGCTCCCTCCCAAGGTTTTCTATTGGATTCAGGTCTGGAGACTGGCTAGGCCACTCCAGGACCTTGAGATGTTTCCTACGGAGCCACTCCTTAGTTGCCCTGGCTGTATGTTTTGGGTCGTTGTCATGCTGGAAGACCCAGCCACGACCCATCTTCAATGCTCTTACTGAGGGAAGGAGGTTTTTGGCCAAGATCTCACGATACATGGCCCCATCCATCCTTCCCTCAATACGGTGCAGTCGTCCTGTCCCCTTTGCAGAAAAGCATCCCCAAAGAATGATGTTTCCACCGCCATGCTTCACAGTTGGGATGGTGTTCTTGGGGTTGTACTCATCATTCTTCTTCCTCCAAACATGACGAGTGGAGTTTAACCCAAACAGTTCTATTTTTGTTTCATCAGACCACATGACCTTCTCCCAGTCCTCCTCTGAATCATGTAAATAGTCATTTGCAAACTTCAGGTGGGCCTTGACATGTGTTGGCTTGAGCAAGGGCACCTTGCGTGCACTGCAGGATTTTAATCCTTGACGGTGTAGTGTGCTACTGATGGTTTTCTTTGAGACTGTGGTCCCAGCTCTATTCAGGTCATTGACCAGGTCCTGCCGTGTAGTTCTGGGCTCATTCCTCACCTTCCTCATGATCACTGATGCCCCACAAGGTGAGATCTTGCATGGCGCCCCAGACCGAGGGAGATTGACAGTTGTCTTAAATTTCTTCCATTTTCTAATAATTGCACCAACAGTTGTTGCCTTCTCACCAAGCTGCTTGGCTATTGTCCTATAGCCCATCCCAGCCTTGTGCAGGTCTACAATTTTATCCCTGATGTCCTTACTCAGCTCTCTGGTCTTGGGCATTGTGGAGAGGTTGGAGTCTGATTGATTGTGTGGACAGGTGTCTTTTATACAGGTTCAAACAAGTTCAAACAGGTGCAGTTAATACAGGTAATGAGTGGAGAACAGGAGGGCTTCTTAAAGAAGAACTAACATGTTTGTGAGAGCCAAATATCTTACTGGTTGATAGATGATCAAATACTTACTGTATGTCCTGCAATAACATGCAAAATAATTATTTAAAAATCATCTACTGTGATTTTCTGGATTTTTGTTTTAGATTTCATCACTTACAGTTGTAGAGTACCTGTGATAGAAGTTACAACCTTCTACATGCTTTGCAAGTGGGAAAACCTAAGAAATCAGCAGTGTATCAAATACTTGTTCTCCCCACTGTAAATATTGCATTTATGTAGCCTACCTTTCTTATGGCTACATGTCATCTACATGCATTTGGAGATGGTACCAAAACAAATTCTCTAATAAAAAGTGTACTTCAAACAGTGGCAAAAGTTGCCTTTTTCCTTTAATTTGGCTGAGTAATGTATTCTTCATCAGCAGGCCCTCCTAAAACTGTTGACAGAAAAAATAGAATTCAAGCTTAGTTGGACTATAGCCTAGATCTCTCGAAAGGGGATCATCTTCAATCACAGTAACACCTGGTCATAACCAGCCCCTCGGTCTACGCTTATCTTTGTGTGAGGGTCTGGGATCTCGGCTATTGAGAAACAATTGCTTGCTGGAGATGTTTAAATTCAAAACAATAGGATATCAGTCAAGGGCTGATTCAGTCGTATTCAGGCACTGCATTCTTTAAGTTCGCTGATTGGCTAGGGTTCGACGCGGTCAATGCGAACAAGGTCAATGGACGGAATCCCAGACCCTGGTATGAAGAGAAACGTAGGCAAAATAACACATGGATTTAATTTGGTATGGAAGGAAAAAAAGGCAACTTATTTGGCAACTCAGGCAACTTTTTACCATTGTCTGAGGTATGCTTTTTTTATCAGAGAAATTGTTTTGGTATCATGTCCAAATTAATTTGAATGACATACTGTATAGTCATATGAAGGGTGGACAAATGTTTCATACCAGCAATCCAGGATATCTATATAGTTTTGGGTAGGGGTAGCAAACAACCTCAAGAAAATCTAGTAAGAGGATGACATTGCTCATTTTATTGGTATCAGACATCATTAGCATCCAGTAGTGCCTGAAGGTTTGTACGTCTTTTATGCAGCAAAAACTGCATGTTGTCGCTTTTTTAACATATCACAACAGTTCTTTAGTTTGACTACATAAGCTATCCTGCCCTTTGTTACTTGAGGCATCTTCACAAACATCTTGACAAAATAGCCAATGAACCTAATAGCCCTTGGGATCAGGAGATGCTTGTTGAAGGGCACATTACCTATCAATTTGGAAGACTGCTCTTCTGTGACTACCCCTTTTACGTTGCCAGAACGTGAACTGTGCGCCACCAGCTCTACGTCTAGCCTACGTGGCGTCCATGGGCATCTCCTATTACAGACAGTTCACTGACCAATGAAAGGAGCGATAACATGGAAAGCTTCAAACATCGTGTTTGTAATCTTGAATTAGAATGGCTGTACGTGAAACTACAACCAACCCGCACTTGGTTGTGCTTAGTGGTGTCAGATAGCCTTGTAATCAACCGGGTATGTTTGAAACATCTAAGAACGGGATAGTGCTGTTTTAAATGACACGCAGTGACTACTAGATGTAAGGCTACTTTGTTACCGGAGTTTCTTTTGGCTATCGCAGTCACGCCTACAATTGCATCGGGTCCCGTTGTAGAAACAAAGAAACGGTTTTGCAGGCGTAGTTGCTGAAGTTTGTAGCATTAGATTTCCGCTAATTATAACAATACGAAATCACGCTTAGTTTACAAATGAACGTGTGCAGCTACGTGAGCTTTTTGTTGCTGTGTACCTACTGTGTGCACGGGAAGCCAACCTTAAGGAAAGAGAGGGTGATCCACCATGATCCCGAATTGAGCAGACAAGCTCATGAGGATAACCATAGCTATCAGTATGATCATGAGGCCTTCCTTGGCAAGGAAGAGGCCACTACTTTTGACCAGCTGACTCCAGAGGAGAGCAAGGAAAGATTAGGGTAAGGATTTCCTGTTTATCATAAATCTCCATTTCAAACTCCTAACAACGGGCTGACGTTAAATTGATCAGATTCTCGTATAACGTTAACGTGGTTGCAGCACTGGGTTGTTGTAGCTGTGGGGTTAACGTTAATGGTTTACACCATCATTGGATATGGCCATGCGTAATGCTAACGTTACGTGCTTCAATGGAGCTTCCATCCATTTGGAGCGGCAATTCAACTCCAAAAATAAACTGGACCCAAATGCAGTGTCGTGGCATGTCAAGGTTGCAGTGTGGTGAACTTGTGAATGATGGTGTAAGATAGTTTGTAACTGATGCTAGACTAGCCTACTGTTTCAAACATTATTTGACTGTTTTACTCAAAGGCCCTATTTAGATGAATGTAATTTGTTGCGTACCATCACAGACAGGAAATCTAATTCTGTCTACACTATCTTGTTTGCTGTCTGCCATGGACCCTCATGAAGTTTTTGTGCCCATCCCAAGTACACACGTTGGCTTGCATGGGCGTAGCCATAGAACTTGGCGCTTACCCACAGAATTCCCTTTCCTGAAGCGCTTTAAAGAGGGAGGGCCTAACAAACGCCACAACGTGGCATCGAAGATGAACATACGTTTTGCTGTCATTAAAACTGTTGTGACGTTTCAGTTATTATGAAAGCTTGTAGTTAACTTCACATACTATACATTCTGCTAGCTATATTCCTTCTCCCTAAAAGCATGTTTAAATAGGGATTGATATTTACACCTACTCCTGTTTGTTCTTATATTACAGTGGCTTATTTATTTTCCAAAACATATTGTTCTCTCACACTTTGCTTCCTCCATTTATTTCACAGGAAAATAGTTGACCGAATTGACAATGATGAAAATGGCTACATTACAACGGATGAGCTCAATGGCTGGATCAAGAGGGTACAAAAGCGCTATGTCTATGAAAATGTGGCCAAAGTGTGGTCCGACTACGACCTGAACAAAGACAACAAAATTTCCTGGGAGGAGTACAAGCAGGCAACATATGGCTATTACCTGGGTAAGGGAGGGCACACACGGTCCAAATGTTACCGCATACTGTGGAATAACATCAGGGCACCCTTGGTTACCTATTTCTCTCATTGATCTCTTCCCCTTAGCTAACCCTGAAGAGTTTGATGATGACAAAGACCAGTTCAGCTTTAAGAAGATGCTGCCAAGAGATGACAGGAGGTTCAAGGCCGCAGATCTGGACGGTGACCTGGTGGCTGACCGAGATGAGTTCACTGCCTTCCTACACCCCGAAGAGTTTGAGCACATGAAGGATATTGTGGTCCTTGTAAGTTAAAGCCTCACACTTCAAGCACACCATAAGCTCTGTTGTGGCTAGCCTCATTTAGCATGGCTCAGAAGCATTCATTTTGGTATGGTCCTCCACACTGTGCCATTTTGAGCGACTTTCCACAGACCGTCTGCTGTTCGAATATTTGGATTCTGACTAAACTGCTGGTGGTCATTCTTTAATTAGAATCCTATTTTGGCCTCAGTTGTGTGACTTTCAGGGTGTGTACCCCAGCCCTAACTTTAAGGACTGGAAACATTTTTTAAGTGTATCTGTGCTCCTAAAATATTGTATCTTTACTTTTTAAAAAATACTTTAAAATATGTTTTCCCCCTTTACTTTCCTAGTTTCAGAAATGTGAATGACTGCTCTTGGTGCAACACAAGTCCCAAAACTGAAAAAATAAGCTTAAATTCAATAATCATGAGATGGGATATTTTTGGAGTTGGTCAGAGGGAAGCTCCCTCCCTCACTCTCATACTGCTCCTTAAAACAGAGTTTTTGCAGAAAAGGAAAGAGCAGCATAGGATTGTGAGGGAGGAATAAGAAATAATGTACAAGGACTTGACACTCACAAGTTATTCATGTCAGTAAAAATGTGTTGAGGTAAGGCATGGACATTCCAGTCTTAATTTGTGTAATTCCAAATGTTATAAAGTTAACAAGGATTATATTGAGGTGAACACTGTTGCTTTTATTGGTCTTCAAAGGCTAATAAAATGAAGGCAAGAATAGAAAGGGGAAAGAAATTGGAGAAAATTAACTTGCTAGTCAAAGGTGAGACATTTGTGAACTTACTGCCATTCTTTGGGTGTCAACAGTCTCAGTTATTTCTGTACTGCATGAAGAATATGCAGCTATTCTGAAGTCTGACAAATATTGACCTAGTCTGTTTTTCTTGCCCCTGTTTGCTACCCTCAGGAAACCCTGGAGGACATTGATAAAGACGGAGATGGGTATGTGGATGAAGATGAGTATATCGGTAAGTGCATCACTCAAGTTGTCAATGTCTGTTGTTGAGTTTTTAACTTCTTTTCAGATAAGTTGAATGGAAGTACCCTCTGTGTTTGGTGTGTGGGGTGTTGTGGCTAAAGGAGGTTTGAGTTTGGCACTGGATGGTCTGCCCTCGTGGCCTAATTCTTAATGAAAGATGTACTTGTTTGTGGCCCTGGGAAAAGCCTCCTGAGGCCCTCCTCAAGCAGCATGTGATGTGATCCACATCGCTGGCACTCCCTTTTCAGGACATTTGTTACATGTTGTTTCTTCTGTCCTCAACAAAGAGATGGAAAAAGATCTAAAAACCTTTTTCTTCATTTACATCAACTAGTCTCAGGAGGTCTCTGCCATGCAATCTGATGTGTCAGTGTAGTCATTGAATGCTACTGGGCTTGCACATTATAATTGGAAAAGGTAGTCATAGTTTTGCTGCTCAACATTGAAATGGTATTTGAAAGTCACTCAACAATTCAGTTTTTGGTCATTCTTGATGCATTAGCTTCTGCACCCTCAAACTGTAGAGAAAGAAACCAACACACACACACACACACACACACACACACACACACACACACACACATACACACACACACACAGGGTTTAAAGTGGGGGGGGCGCAGGGGTATGCAGTACCGGCACCTTAGATAAATGAACAATATCATCCTATTCTTCTCCTATACATTTTTCTTCATTTGTGCATACAAAAAATATGACAGTTCCCCCTCCTGCCAAATCCCACTTTAACCACTGCACACACCCTTTCCACCTCATATGCATTTGTTTTCTAAAGAGCCAGCTATTATGGTGCCATAAACATACCCCAGTGTCATTTAGTCGACACAACGTTAGCTGTTCTTGCATGAGCTGTTGTTGGTAGATTTCAATGCAAGATAAGCTAGGCTTCTATACTCTTTGGCTAGCTCAAGTAGCAGACTGCCAAGTGAGATAAAAAAGAGCACTTAAAAACATTCAGCTTCAGCAAGCTGCAACCAATCATTTCTGTACTTGTACAGCTCCGCATACTTAGCCTACCTCTAGCCAGCCAGTAGTGAGGGGCATTCAGAGATAAACTGGGCTACAATTTGTTCTGCCAAGATGGACACTGTGTAGGCTAACTTAGGCCTATTTACAATCGCAGCAACGCCCGGTCAGCGTCAGTTTTGTGTACATGTAGGATTCAGAATACAACGCAGGACAAAGCAAAAGGCAAGCCGCTTGACTAAAGTTGCAAGGCTGTTTTTCCAAAGTGGTAGATGGGCAGTAGATTGTGACCATTTTTATGACGATGAAACTGCTGGATATTGTGTTTTTGAATCAATCTTAATCTGTTGATGTCTCTTTTAGCTGACATGTTTGCTCATGAAGAGGGAGGCCCGGAGCCTGACTGGGTCAGAACCGAGCGGGACCAGTTCTCGGACTTCCGGGATCTGAACAAGGATGGAAAGATGGATAAGGATGAGATTCAGCGCTGGATCCTCCCTCAGGACTATGACCATGCTCTGGCCGAAGCCAGACATCTAGTCTATGAGTCAGACACAGACAAGGTACCGCTCACAACACCAAAGATCACCGAATACTGACCAAGATAGAGCAACATAACACGTTACAATGGGAACAAACATGAATCATTCCGGTTTGCATAAGTGCATTATGTCACAATATGAGCTTTTATTGATCTGTCATATCCGCGTATGAGAGCTTGACACTCGTAGTGTCTGTATAAAGGGTGACCCCACCCCTTGCCAAAATAGAACATGGAATTTAACAGACATTTGCACCTCTCGCTCCACTTTTACCCACAGTGACAACACTGTGCTGAGCACTGAATGCAATGCAATGCAATGCAACCACTGTTTCCTACTGTATATGATAAGTTATTAAGATGTTCTTGTATTATAAATATGTGGAACTGTGTTTTTGAGATGAAAATATGTCTACTTCTGAAGAAGAACATTAAGATACTTATGGACACCTCCTTTTAGACAGCTGCGTCAGAGAAGGTCCACAAGGTCACCATCACGTAGAACAGTGTTTCTCAAACTTTTTCAGACATAGGACCACTTTGCCCAAAAAATGTTTTTCAGGGACCACCTGCCCTCGTGCCCCCTCACCAAGTCACATGCTGCTACCCTTTAACCAAGTCATTTATAGAGTAGGCACTTCAAATGCTTTAATAAACAGTGAATTACAGGTCTGTCTCTTATGTTCAGTGAACAACTCATCTTTGGCCTTCAAATATTGACACAGGCTAAATTCACATATTTTTATGGTATTCAACCCGCGGACCACTTGAGATTGCTCGCGGACCACCAGTGGTCCCCGGACCACACTTTGAGAACCACTGACGTAGAACGAGGTGTGCTTCCACGCACTGTCATGAATTGCAATACAAGTATTTATTTAAAAAATAAAAAACTTGTCTAATGATGGATCAACTGACTGAAACGTTGCACATTAAATACTTTGTACTGCAAATGAAGACAGTGTGTGTGGGAGTTCGCCACTTTTAACCCTATGAAGTAGCCATTGACTCTAATGATCAGATACCATAGTGTGACATTGGAACGGTTTCTGTTGTCTGACCCTCTTCTTCTTGCAGGACCAAATGCTGACTAAGCAGGAGATCCTGGAGAACTGGAACATGTTTGTGGGCAGCCAGGCTACTAACTACGGGGAGGACTTGACCAGGGACCATGATGAGCTATGAGTGTGACGGACCCAAGAGGATCTCACAGAGGGCACAGGAGGACACCGTGGACAGCTTGGTGCTTTGCTACACGGGTGCGGCCCTATGTCCAGGGGAATCACGCAAGCAGCTCTACTGACATGCCTACACACCACATATACACATACACATACACACACACACACACACACACACACACACACACACACAAAGATATACACACTACTACTACTACTACTTCTATATTTTGGAGCTGCCTAGAGACTCACGACTGGGAGACCCCCTCCTGCTGGCAAGGCTACCTCAGAGGGACAGTGGAGGCAGCTTCCCCATCTCACCTGCCTGCCTGCTTGCTTGCCTGGACCTTGCCTGTTGATTGGTGTAGATAAATTGTGTGTGTGTGTGTGTGTGCGTGTGTGCGTGCGTGCATGAGTGTGTGTGTGTGTGCGTGCGTGCATGAGTGTGTGTGCTGCTGTTCCTGATACCCAGTCATTTTCCCCTCTTTCATCATACCAATCCAGGTGTTAGCATTTGCTGCTGTTATTGCAGAGAAATCCAGACAGTCCAAGGAGCCTATAAAAATCCCTCTGGATGTTTTTCAAGTTCCCCAAGTATGGTTGTCATAGTATAAGTATGAAATGTTTGAAATGTAAGTCAGATGTATGTCACATTTTTGCCTGTTTTGTGTGGGCCAGTGAGTTCAAATAAGGACATGTATACTAACTTAATTTATTTAGTCTTTAACTTTTCAGAAGATGTGAGCTTTTTTTTTAGGCCTGACAGGATTTCAGCTGTTGCTACTAGTGATGAATGTGTATGATATGTATAGAAACACTAGCACAAGAATACTGTTATTTATAAGATTACTAGACTTTTAAGAGTTCATTTGCCTGAATTTGAATCAGCTGTGAATTTGACTTTCATAGTCAATGGCTGCAGCTGTCTGAAATGTTACTAACCTACAGTACATGTCTTAGAAGGACGTTACTTTTTTGCACGTGTTTTCTTCGGTCTTGTTCACATGCAATTCATTTGACATTAGTTTCCTTTTCAATGCCTTTCTGAAATACTTTATGGCGTGCATGGCCGACTGTTACATTTGTATTTTACAGTATAACACATGAGCCTTTTTATAAGTGAATTCTTTTGTCCTGTGTTAGATACATACATGGCTTTGGCCATGGGGTAACATAACTTGAATTTCAGGAGAAGCAGGGGGTGTCTTTGCTTTAAGCTTAACTTGACACATTTTCATTTTGAACACAATTTTCATTTCAGGTGAACTTTTCCCCTCCCCAACCCCCTGCTCTTAAACTGCATTATGTTATATGTACTAAAGAAACCCTCCTCATTTTTTTAAAGAAACACATTTCTTTTCTCTTATGTCTCTGATGTGTTTTTGTCTTTTGTGCTAGTTCCTAGATTATCATTTCTTGTTTTTAAGTGTGTACATATGGCATATGACTTGCTACCAAAGCAGACATCTGAAAAATAAATGCACACACACAAAAACTCATGCGCGCGCACACACACACACACACACACACACACACACACACACACACACACACACACACTTAAAGAAAGAGGGGTAAAGAAAGCAGAATGTGAACAATATTTTCATGCACTTTCAAGCACACACTTGGCTAAAGATGGGACACACACACACACACACACACACACACACACACACAGATGAGCTGTCACACTCTCCACTGTGACTGACATTAGGGTGACAGTGGTCTACAGCTGTTGTCCAGTGCCCTGTGCCAGCCCCTTGAATAGTTCAGCTTGACTGATTGCCTTCTAAGTGGCTGTAATTGGCCATCATTATATCACAAAGGTTTGTAAAGGCCCCTTGGCCAGCAGCTACACATCGCCATGAGTGGGTTGGGTAGGAGAGGGGGAGCTATTTTGACTGAGTGTCAGACTGCAGTGCTA
This sequence comes from Sardinella longiceps, assembly GCA_027497455.2. Taxonomy (NCBI): domain Eukaryota; kingdom Metazoa; phylum Chordata; class Actinopteri; order Clupeiformes; family Clupeidae; genus Sardinella; species Sardinella longiceps. The sequence goes on from JAODXP020000010.1 coordinate 14,527,543, forward strand.
TACAGTGTGTGTGTGTGTGTGTTTTATTAGGTTGTGTGTGAACACTGATGAGGCTGCAGTGGAAAGGCAGTTGCCAGCTCACTTGCTCTCACTCACACACACACACACACACACACACATGAACTGGCTAATTGACGTGCCAGGGCTGGTCGTGTTAGCGCGTTTGCAGGATGGAGCTGATTTGACCACTCGTGATGCTGACTTCAAGCCCCCCGGCGCCTCCACTCCTACTCCCCCATGTAACTGAGAAAGAGCCACAACCCCCCCAACCCCCAGACCCTCCATACAGGGAACATATGGATATGGATGAACAGTATGTGCCCCACTTCTACAACCTACTCAAGTAGGCAGACAAGATCAAGCCATTAACAGCTGGGAGAGATGATGAGTGCTCTGTTTTTGTCAGTGTGTATGTATTTATGCTTGTCAGTAGTTCTATGTTTGTGTGCTTGCACCATTGGAACACTGAGCATTTTCTTGGTTTTGAAAACATAGCACCTCACACAGTGACTTTCTGAGGTCTAGTTTCCTCAGAAATGAATTGAGATAAAGAGCAATCAATTACAGTATCAATTATCATTTAAATGAACTAACATTTATCAATTAGGTGTATTGCTTATTAGCTCTGAAAGATATATCCTGTAGTTGTCTCTCTCTCAGTTATTATGTGCACATTACATGGTGGTTAATATCATACATTATTTCTGTAGTATTAAAAGGTGAACAGCGGGCAATGCTGCAGTCCCACAGTGGGAATGCTGGTGATAGGATATGCAAATAACATATGTAAATACAAATGGCCTAACGTGTAAAATGATTTTATTTGACTCACCTAGCCCAATGTGGCCTGAGAACAAAACATTGCCTCAATGTTTTTTTTTTTTTTTTTTTGTGATGTCGA
>JAODXP020000010.1:14533443-14598443 GCA_027497455.2 Sardinella longiceps
AGGTGAGTGTGTGTGTGCTTGTGTGTGTGTTTGTGTGTGTGTGTGTGTGTGTGTGTGTGTGTGTGTGCGTGTGCACAGTCTGCACACGTATGTGTGTGTGTGTGTGTGTGTGTGTGTGTGTGTGTGTGTGTGTGTGTGTGTGTGTGTGTGTGTGTGTGTGTGAGTGATTGGGGAGGGGAGCACTCAGTTGGCGTGTGTTAAGGTTGGTGAATAATGGATTTATCTTTTAATTATTCTTACAAAGCTGCTATACCTTCGACATTACAAGACCATCCAGGACCTGTTTTGATGTCTTAAGTCTTAGGTCAAGGTTCTAAAAGTGCAATCCAAATACTAGCCAAAACAATCATTGGTTTTATGAATATGATGCAATAGATTTTTAGTGTTTCAGTACATTGATATTTATGATATTGCAATTTTCTCTCATCTGTATCAAAGCTATGCTTTGTAGAGCCCTGCATCTACTCCCTAATACTGAACTCTCAAACAATGGATCCTGAAACATTCTCCTCATCACACCAATGACATCCGACACGACTTAACAAAACAGGGCATGAGGGTATTTCCATGTGTGAAGCATCTAACATGCCAAATGATAAAGACCATCCACAGTCTTACCTTAGGCTCTATAATTGACCAATGCTTTCATATAACGCTAAATGAGACAGACATTCTGTGGCATCTTGAAACACCTTAATTGATGTTAACAGTTGTTCTTTCAGGGCTCTAATGGTATCTAATAGTGAATATGCAGGCCATCCTATAACTATGCCGCAATCACACTACTGAAGTGGAGAGGCAACGAACACAACAACATCTTAGACCAAGCTCAGGATTGTTGACTGACATCACTGCTCTTGTCACTCAACATGCCTCCCCCGACCCCCCGCCTCCCATATACTGTTAATCCACCTCTCGGACTCGAGGGAAAGGAGCACTGACATGTAAGGTGGTGTCAGTGACCTCCTCTTGCCCAAAAGGGCCCTAAATTTAACCCTCCACTTGTCAAGGCGATGCCCTTTTGCTGTGGCTGACAGCCAAGCTGAGACTTTTCACATTAACAAGCAGTTTGACAACAGAGCCTCTGACAGTTAGCACAGGCCTCCTCCATTGTTAGTGGGAGACCTTTAAAAACCTCATCACTGCCTGTGTGTGTGTGTGTGTGTGTGTGTGTGTGTGTGTGTGTGTGTGTGTGTGTGTGTGTGTGTGTGTGGGGAGACCCCCACATGTCTGAAAGCTGTGTGTCCCTCTCTACATTGTCGTTATTCCCTGGCAGCGGCCATGCTAATGGTCCAAATTGGTTTTCTTAACAGTTGCTGCCCATTAGCTTCCAATGGCTAGTTGGATGCAGAGGGACAACATCCATCTAATGGCCTGTGAGTGAGTGTGTTATCCTCATCTGTGTTGCATCGCACGAGACCCAAAGCGAAAAAATCCAATCAGGGTCACTCAGCGGGAGTGAAGGGAATCAGGGTCACTCAGCGAGACCCTCATCTCTTAGCACACCCTCACTCTGAACCCTTTTATGTAGGCCAGAAGTCTATGGATTGATGAGCGGGAAATATCTGTACAGAAACTTTAAAGATGACATTACAAGAAGATGCCAGAAAAGACATGTACAATAATTTTCAATGGATAAACAATTGCTAACAGTTTTTCTGTCTTTTATTTGCAATGATGAAGAAGAAGAGCGGAGTGGTCAAGCCTTGCGTCATCTGAGGCTCACGCTGAGTGCATGGGGTAAGTAAATGCCCCATTAGGCGCCTCTGTGGCCACTTTGACATGTGTCTTGTTTTGCACCACTAATGATCTGCTTCTCAGCCCAACTGGGGGAGAGAAAGAGAGAGAGAGAGGCGTTGGGGGAGGAGGTTAGGGGGGTGGGGGGCGGTGGTCTCGGCCTCGTTAGCACGCGCATGGGACGCGGCTCCCGACACTCACTGTCCCCTTCCCTCCCCTGGGCTGAGGAGGCCATCACAGCCTGACAGACTCATGGCTCCTGACAGGCCCTTTGCGCCCTGTGGAGGAGTGCTAATACGCTGGGAGGAAGAGAGCGAGGGAAAAGACACAGACAGAAAGAGAGATAGAGAGAGGAGGGATGAGAGGAGCATTAGCGTAGCCTATCGCGGACGCTAATCAAGCTACCAACTTAGAACCTCAGCTCAGCAAAGCTCAGCGCTAGCTGACGGGACATTGTTGGTTTAGTTTTTTCTTCTGATCTGCCTCGTGTCATGCCCTGGATGTGGGGGTCATTTCACACGACAGCTCCCTCTCGTTTTTGCCCAATTAGAACGCTAATGGGCAGTGCCAACCATTGCGCCACACTTTCTCTATTTGAGCTAGCAATGCTAGCGCCTCAGACCTGCGCTCTCATTCCTTGCTTGTTTGTGCATATGAATATATGTGCAAGTGGGCTTAATACGAGATTGCTGCCATTTAAGATGGAGAGCCAACAGAGAGAGCGAGTAATGATGTCCTCTTTTCCGCCTGACTCAGATACACACATCCTGTGATGTTCTTGTGCAACAGCGGACACACACAACCTCTGCTACAGCACTCTAATGAGACAGAAGAAGATTATAAATCTATGAGTAACAAGAGAACAGCTTTAAAGTCCAAAAATGTACTCGGCACACGTGTCTAATATAATCGCTTGCTCTCATCCAACACTCGCTGTCACATCAAGTCAGCCTGAGTCTTTCACAAGCCTCCTTTTATCTGCTTGCACATGAAAGCAAAGGGCCACGTCTTTGGTCGTGTTTGTCAGTCAGGCTATTGAAAGACGTGATCTGAGTGAAAAAAATATATACATAAAGTGGTATCAACTAGGTTGTATATCAATGAACCCTATTAGATAAAGATAGATTTGAATTAGATAAATAAATAATATTTCTAGCATGTATAACGAACAAACGTAAAAGTGATGCTTGGTTGCTTTGGATGGAAAATAATCCATGGAAACCGTGTGTGAGTGTGTTTGCAGGAGGAAAAAAAACACTAATCTCAGCCTGCACATTGGGAGCCCCACTGAGACCAAAGGGTAGCACTTAATAATTAAAGAGCTCAGGATTAAGTGCTACCACTAATGATCTGCTTCTCAGCCCAACTGGGGAGAGAGAGAGAGAGAGAGAGAGAGGCGTTGGGGGAGGAGGTTAGGGGGTGGGGGGCGGTGGTCTCGGCCTCGTTAGCACGCGCATGGGACGCGGCTCCCGACACTCACTGTCCCCTTCCCTCCCCTGGGCTGAGGAGGCCATCACAGCCTGACAGACTCATGGCTCCTGACAGGCCCTTTGCGCCCTGTGGAGGAGTGCTAATACGCTGGGAGGAAGAGAGCGAGGGAAAAGACACAGACAGAAAGAGAGATAGAGAGAGGAGGGATGAGAGGAGCATTAGCGTAGCCTATCGCGGACGCTAATCAAGCTACCAACTTAGAACCTCAGCTCAGCAAAGCTCAGCGCTAGCTGACGGGACATTGTTGGTTTAGTTTTTTCTTCTGATCTGCCTCGTGTCATGCCCTGGATGTGGGGGTCATTTCACACGACAGCTCCCTCTCGTTTTTGCCCAATTAGAACGCTAATGGGCAGTGCCGACCATTGCGCCACACTTTCTCTATTTGAGCTAGCAATGCTAGCGCCTCAGACCTGCGCTCTCATTCCTTGCTTGTTTGTGCATATGAATATATGTGCAAGTGGGCTTAATACGAGATTGCTGCCATTTAAGATGGAGAGCCAACAGAGAGAGCGAGTAATGATGTCCTCTTTTCCGCCTGACTCAGATACACACATCCTGTGATGTTCTTGTGCAACAGCGGACACACACAACCTCTGCTACAGCACTCTAATGAGACAGAAGAAGATTATAAATCTATGAGTAACAAGAGAACAGCTTTAAAGTCCAAAAATGTACTCGGCACACGTGTCTAATATAATCGCTTGCTCTCATCCAACACTCGCTGTCACATCAAGTCAGCCTGAGTCTTTCACAAGCCTCCTTTTATCTGCTTGCACATGAAAGCAAAGGGCCACGTCTTTGGTCGTGTTTGTCAGTCAGGCTATTGAAAGACGTGATCTGAGTGAAAAAAATATATACATAAAGTGGTATCAACTAGGTTGTATATCAATGAACCCTATTAGATAAAGATAGATTTGAATTAGATAAATAAATAATATTTCTAGCATGTATAACGAACAAACGTAAAAGTGATGCTTGGTTGCTTTGGATGGAAAATAATCCATGGAAACCGTGTGTGAGTGTGTTTGCAGGAGGAAAAAAACACTAATCTCAGCCTGCACATTGGGAGCCCCACTGAGACCAAAGGGTAGCACTTAATAATTAAAGAGCTCAGGATTAAGTTGAGAGAGGGAAGAAACATCACAGGAATGCCCCCCTATCATACATTAAAAACAGGAAAGTAAAGCAGACTTTCACTTCAAATAATTGGTCAGTGGCCTGGAACTAAAAAGGTGAAGTTTAATCTTCAATTAGTTTGACTGGTATCTGTGTCTGGCCTGGAAATGGCTAACGATGGGGGAGTCAGGAGGGGAGTAGGCTGGGAGGTTATGGGGCAGGCATAGGGGGTAGCTGAGAGGACGGCTTTGGAAGGGTTTGGTACTGTATGGTCCTTACAGGATCCTTTGCTATTTGGAAGCTACTTTCCCAGTCTATTGAGTTACAGCTGGCAGCGGTCAAAGAGCTCACTCAGAGGCCAGAAGCCTCTTATAGTGGCCATGAGAAGTTATCAGACAGGCACTGCAACAATGTCATTCTCTGTGCAAAGCCCCCCCATTTGGTCTCTCTGTCAGGTCAGGCTCACCTTTTAGCTTTCCACCTTGCTAGCCATGGAAAATGGATACTGACTGTGACTGTTTGACTTCACTTGTGTAGTGTGGTGTCATGGTTGACTAACTTAGTGTCAGTTTCCTCACAGTGCTTTCGTTTATATCTACTGGCATATACGGTATTAGTAATCTGGCCCAGCATAAATAATCCCCGCTCTGCAACTATTTGAATGTTTATCATACTTGGATTGCATTTGAATTTTTCATTTCTGTAGTAAATCCGTCTCATTCAATAATTCATCTTATTGTATGATATGATCCACGTAACAAAGTTTTTATTTTTAATTCATTATCTCAAAGTAAAAGTAATGTCTATACTACGTGTTACATTTTGGTCTTTAATGCCATTACATTCAATTGATGGGGTGGGGGCCTTATACACCTATCTTGCAGTGATGGTTGTCTGAATTGGGGGAGGGGGGATGGTTTGCATAGCACTTTGCATCTTGTATCTGTGTCTTGGTTTTGATGAATTAAAAGTCTAAATATTTAATATTTTTTGCGTAAGAGCCTTTTTGATTAAAGCTTATTCTATGAGAAACATAAGGTGTTTACATGATGGAACAAATCATATTGGCAGTGACATAGGGCAATACAGGGGCAACACAAGGCATAACATTTTTTCTCTCTCTCTCTCTTTTTATCTGCAGCCTATTTTTCTCTTTCTTCATCTTTTTCTCATTCTCTCTGTACATCTATTCCCTTCTCTCCCCATCCAACTGTCCCAGATTCCTTTAGCTTGGGAGAACAACAAGAAAAGGCTCGAGGCAGTTGGACCACCACCAATCCCCTCTTTCTCTTTCTCCCTCTCTCTCTCTCCCTCACTCTCTCTCTCCTCCACCTCCTCGGGGGACTGGGGCCCATCTGTTCGTCTCTGTGTCTTGAGTGGCGGTGGGCTCGGTGAGGCTCCGCTGGGTCTCTCCAGGGCCTCAGCGGGCTCTTGGTAGGGCCCTGCTCCGAGCCGCGCTCTCACGCTGGCAGCAGATGGAACCCCCCTCCTCCACCTCCTCCTCCTCCGCGCCGGGGCCTTGTTTGTTTAATACTCTTAATTAATAGCCCAGACTGCAGGGGCCACCGAGACCCCTCTGCAGGACAAGGACTCCTCCGCTTGCTCTCTCCATCCCTCTCTCTCTCTTTCTCTCTCTTCCCTTCTTCATGCTGTCTTTCTCCCTCTCTCTCTCGCGCTCCCTTATTCCCTCTTCCCTTACTCTTCACCCTCTACCCCTCTTCTTCTTCCTCTCTCACCCTCTTCTCTCTACTTCCCTTGCTCTGAGCTTTTCTCTTTCCCTCTTTTCTTCTTGTTACATCCTTTATTCTTTACAACTTTGATTCTCTTGCGTTTTGTTCTCTCTCTCCTCAGCTTGGCATGTCTCTACCTTCATTTTTTTTAGTTCAGCATCTCTGTCTCGAGTCGTTTCCCCCTTTCAAACACACTCAGACTAGCAGCTGATGCAAATACCCCTCTCCCCCACCCCACCCCACCTCACCCACTCAACCTCTCAGGTCATCATGAGTTCTTTCCCACAGAGAGAGAGGGGGTGGGGGGGCACATCAGTGACCAAATTGCGGAAGTGTGCAAGTACAGAGAGAGGATCAGTGTGTGTGTGTGTGTGTGTGTGTGTGTGTGTGTGTGGGTGGGGGGGGGGGGGTCTAAGAAAGAGTGGAAGAGGAAGAGGAGGAGGAAGAGGGTGATTATCCAAGAGCTGATGGGGCTGTCCTATTTGTCACACGATTAGTGGTGTGAGTTTCACTGGACTGGCCAGGGCTGCCAAACTGACCAGAGGCCACGCCTTTCCAGAGCTCAGCAAAGATCTCTCTTTTTTTCTGTATACGTGTGTATGTGTGAGTGTGAGTCTATTTGAGTGTGTGCGTGTGTGTGTGTGTGTGTGTGAGAATGTGTGTTGGGTCATTAATGGCAGTCCCTCAGTCTGTCCCTCTGCCTCCCTGGTCCCACGGGGCTTGGTCGCTTCCAGTGAGCGTGGTAAGGCTTGATGTGCTAGCTAGCCCCTCACCGTGGGCAAGAGCCTGGCGGGGCGCGATGGGACAGGGAAGGGTGGGGTGGGGTGGGGGCAGTGTGTGTGTGTGTGTGTGTGTGTGTGTGTGGAGGGGGTTGTACAAGTGGGAGCATAGGGGCTAATTAGGGGGTCGTCTGGGGAGGACGACATCAGAGAGGGGGTGCTGCGAGGAGGGCTGGGGAAAGGGTGATTAGCCAGAGGGTTCAAGGGTGAGTCACATTTCCCTCGTTTTTCTTTTTCTCTCTCTCTCTCTCTCTCTCTCTCTCTCTCTCTCTCTCTCTCTCTCTCTCTCTCCTTTTTTCCCTGCTTTGTGTGGGGGAAAGGTCAGCCATGTGGACTTCTCCAGGCCATCTAATAAAGGCTGCACTGCTGCTGCTGCTACTGCTGCTGTTGTGTTAGAGTCAAACGCATGGGTCTGCCTGTGTTGTCCCTAGTGCGTCATGGCTGTGGACGGACACACAATGAAACGACCCCCTCCAGGTGTGTGGATGTGTGTGTCCACTGCTGTCCTGTATGTGTGTGTGTGTGTGTCCACAGATGAGTGAGCACATGAAGAGTGCCTCGTTAAGAGGCTGGATGATGATGGTGTCTCAGCAGATATACTGTTCTCATAGAGGTAAAGCAAAGATGACAAAGCATTCTTTGAAGAACCTCAGAGGCCCCAAGTTTAAGACATTGGTAGTCAGAGGTGCTCAATGTTGTGGGGAACTGCAGTTGGAAGGGAGACTTGGGAGGCTTTTCATCTTTCATCCAAAACGCTCTCATGATCTGAATGAATGAGAGTCTTCACACTGTTAATGTTTAGGTTTTTTAACCTTTGGAAAGAATTTATTTATTTATTTATTTATTTATTTATGTCTCAGCCTATATAGACTGGGTGCATATGCAGGCGAAAGAAAAGCAGCATCCACCCACCTGATGTCAGTTTCTCTCTACAGTTTCTGTACATTAGTGGCCCTATTTAGGGCTGAGTCATTTTACACGCTGACGTCTGTCACTGTAGCAAGGCCAGAATGTGGGGGAGCACTGCCTGTGCAGCACTGCCACACACACACACACACACACACACACACACACACACACACACACAGAGAGAGTAACCAGGAGAAGCCCTCTCATTACTGCAATGGAGGAGGAAGACTTCAAGAATCAAATAGAGAAACACACAAACACACACACACACCAATTACTAGAAATGAAGAGGCGTAGTCTATGAAGATTGGCATTTAGACATACTGTATGTGTGCAAATGTATGCGTGAGAATTTGAGTTTCTGTGGGTGTGCCTTCATTGCTACAATAAATCAGCGTTAAGGGGCATTGCTAAGGCCTGTAATCTGAGGGTTTCAAGGCCTATTTTCAACACCAATTTATGGGGAAAGTCACATACAGCAAACAATGCATCATACTCACATACATCCACTGCATATACATACTGTACATACAGCTGTTCAACATTCAGGATCAATAATTATGAAATATGTTTATTTGAAAATATGGATGTTTTTGCTTTGCATTTTGTGCTAAGGCACATTTTTATACAAAATTCGTTGTTCTCAAAGGATCTCTATTTTCATTTGGTCTCAAGACGTTTGCCTCCCCAAAATCCAAACTGATTTACTAGCTGTGCTACTTCTGAGTCTCCAAGTCTATGTTACAGGAAATTAGTTTGAATCTCTGGTTTAAATTTTTCACTTTTTAAGGAAAGTTACCTCCCCACTTTCCACATGTAATTACATCTCTATAAACACAGTACCACATTAGGCCAAATTATAGCCTCCGACTGACTAAGACCCTGATTTAGCAACACAGAGACACACTGTAATTAGATAGCATTCTATCACACACACCAAGTTGGGCAGACTCCCTTCTTTTCACGCCCCTCAATAGATTTGTATATTTCATGTAGGGGGGAAGGGAGTCCACAAGGCTATATGCTTTAAAATGATCCGATCAAAAATGATTGTGTCTGCAGTCTTGAAACATTATGCTTTAATGACATCATAAATTATTTGTCGAAGAGGTTACAATAAAGTTGGCAAATCCTGTCCTTACAATCAATCCAAAGCATCTCATGATTCTTATGTTATACTTCTACCTGTAAGAAGGTAGAACAGTCATTGAAAATAATGCATACTATCATGCTACTTCTTTTGACCTTACCACACTGTAGATATTGGCTATCTATGACGGCAAATACATCCTGTTGATTATGATAACATGAGTGTTCAGACAGGAAGTGTCAATGCATGACCATTTATGGAATTTAGATAAGATATTATCACTACATTGCCAAGCCAGATAGGCTTCCCAGTGATATTTACTCGAACTTGTTTGAATTATTCAGTCATTTATCAAACTGCATATAAACCGACACAGCAGCCTAATGCATTTTTTATAACTTGCCTCTCAAGACACTAGACCATGGTAGCATTGACACAGTCCCATATATGCAAGACAAGCTCCAAGAGCAACCATGCCACATTCTGTCAACATTTTCAACTTGATTGTACAGTAGGTTTTGCAGAATCTTCATCAGAAGCCAAATACTGCCCCTCTGTGGTCGCATGTTGAAACAGCAAGCATTTTAAAAGAATGTCATGTTTATTTTCTTAATTTGTGGCGTGCTACAGGTTTGTTCAGCACACTTGCCAATACTTTCCATAATTTCCAGTTTTCCTAAACTTTTTCATTCCCACATAAGTCCAGGACACAATTGGCTTATCAACAGCATATTTGGTTTAACTGACCTGTACCCTTAGCCTTATCAGCTCAGAGTTGCCAGTTTATTTTTATTTTTTTATTGCACTGCAACAGACAGTCTGATGAATCATTTATCCATGTGATCATTACCAGTAAATGCCATTCTGTATTAGTTATATCTTAGTCCCATAAATAACGAGCTAACTGACATCATACAAATATGTCCTCTAAAATAAATCTTTTTGAATATGAAACATATATGTACATAATCTCAACACAAATACACACATTTTCTGTACTGATTACTGCATTGGAATGAAATGGTGCAAATAATATGTCAACAATCCACAAGATGTTACACACACACACACACACACACACACACACACACACACACACACACACACACACACACACACACACACACACACACACACAAAATAGAATTGTTTACATGACTTAGTGGTATTTCATAACTTAGAAGAAAAAGAAGAAGAAGAAGAAAAAACATTCTTTGTCTTATAATAAAACACACTAACATCTCTTGAGATATTTCCAAAAAAGGCAAACCATTAAAAAAACAAAACAAATGACATCCACTCAGTTTAAACATTCTCAGATTCAGACTGGTCCCCTATCCCACAATGATCCAGGATATCTGCTTGTAATTCTCACTGGTCTAAAACTCAATTCCACCCTCTGTCCTACACCACAAAAGGCCCAAACTACTGTAAAATGCTTGAATGTGAAGAGTCAGTGACAGAGGGTGAGAACAGAACTCAGTGTGACAAAACGACAGCGAGCGGTGTCATTGTTGGGGTTGGGTTTGTCTGCATGCCACATCTGAAGGCCATGCCCACAGCAGCACAAGACAAAGTAGTGCAACAAGCTTCAGGCCCACAAACTCCTGCAGCATGGCTTTCATGCGGAGGAGCAATGCTTTGATGGCTGGGTAACAAACACACAAACTCTCTCTCTCTCTCTCTCTCTCTCTCTCTCTCTCTCTCTCTCTCTCTCTCTCTCTCTCTCACACACACACACACACACACACACACACACACACACATACACACGTACACACACATAGGTCCCTTTAACCATTTACAGGAAACAGTCTCTTAGCTGAAGCCTCAGAATCCTTGCCTCAGGTTTGTGTGTGTGTGTGTGTGTGTGTGTGTGTGTGTGTGTGTGTGTGTGTGCATGCGTGAGAGAACAAAGAGAGTAGCTTGTCTGTAACTTAGCCCCCAATGGCTATGTGGCGTTCCTCTTTTTCCTCACGGGACTGTTCCATCCTGGCCCCCTCAGCTCACTGTACTGGGCCTGCACACACAGGACAAGAAACTTCTAGAAACAAGTCTGGACATCTGTATTGTAGTATACTATAGTTGAGGGCAGGTCAGTTAGAAAGGCATGTGTGGCCATGTAAACACACAGAACAAACAGCAGGAGGAGCTGAAGTGTTTGCTGAGGGCTGTGTCATAGACCTGCTGGGCTCTACACACACTACAGTGATACAGTAAAGCCAAGTTCACATTACACGATTTTAGCCACGACACGACAAAACAAGACACGTCTGTGAGCTCTCGAGTGTTCACATTTAACGACTAGCAGTTTTAGTATCGGGAGTCTCATGGTCGGGCGCGAGGCTGATCTGCGACCTCTGTGTTCACACTACAAGACCTGGCCCAGACCGGGTGCGCTGGTTGTGTCCACGTTCGTATAATCAACACCATAACGTTAACGTTAGCATACAGACTATAGCAGAGCCAGTTTACGGTTAAAATGTTTCTGACTATAGGCTACAGCCATGACTGCCACTTGTTAGTTTGCCACTGATCTCATGTTGTCTGTAGACTGTTTCGTTTTCGTTAATGCCGCAAAAATATTTTAGAATTATTGACGAGGTTATCTGGATGGCCAATTGTATCCGTTTTTGCAAGTAAACTTCACATGACACGTTTTCAAAGAAGGCTATTGCTTGGTGAAGAAGTGCAACTTCATATGGTTTTGGAGTTTGGAAATTTTATAGATGACAACGCGAGTCATGTTTCTTGATTGGCTGTTGCCTGGAAAATCGCTTGCGACTTCTCCAAATATCTAACATGCTAGATGTCCCCCGACAACTTGCGTCGAGCCCGCGACTGCCCTAAATCGTGTCGGAGAGCTGTTCACACATGACGACTTGGACTAGCAGATCCACTGCCGAGTTTCCCCACGACCACCTGTGATTTCTAATTGACCCTGCGACCTCAGAATCGGCTCTAAAATCGTGTAGTGTGAACTTGCCATAAGTCCTTCAGAGTTCAGTTCAGACACACTTATGAAAACATCACCCTGCCCTGGCTTTAAATAGGCAACAGTGACTGGGTATATTTGTGTGTGTGTGTGTGTGTGTGTGTGTGTGTGTGTGTGTGTGTGTGTGTGTGTGTGTGTGTGTGAGAGAGAGAGAAAGAGAGAGAGAGAGAGAGAGAGAGAGAGAGAGAGAGAGACAGAGAGAGAGAGAGAGAGAGAGAGAGAGAGAGAGAGAGAGAGAGAGAGTGTGTTTGTGTGTACCGGTATGTGTATGTGTGTTTCTGTGTGTGTGTAGGTGCGTGTGTGACAGAAAGAGAGAGAGAGAGAGAGAGAGAGAGAGAGAGAGAGAGAGAGAGAGAGAGAGAGAGAGAGAGAGAGAGAGAGAGAGAGAATGCAAGTACACATCCATGTGTGTGGATATGTTTGCATATTTGCATGTATGTTTGCCACAGGCTCAGTGAGATTCAGTATCTTACCTTCTGCACATCTGTAGGCACCCTACTAAGGAAGTCCATGACCTCATTGTTTTCGATGGCATAAGGCTTCCGTAATTTTTTGGTAAATTTGTTAATACCTAAAATATAACAAAAAAAGACAGTTCCATTGCAGAAGAAAGAGGGAAGTACCATGCTTCACAGAAAGTAGTTCACACATGCACGGACAATATGGTTCACCTCCATTGGGTGCTTTTAGGTTGGCTAAAGTACAGACATTTACAAGGTCTGCACATATTCAATCACTTTATATTCACTCCACTTCATGTTGTAAGAAATGACTTTAACAAAAATAGTAAGAAATGACTTTACCCCATATCAAAATAACGTAGCGAACTGGAATGAAGTAGGTTAGTATTGTTGCAATGACGAGGACCAAGAAGGCCAAGTTGGACAGGAATGGCATTGACCAGTTGAAGGTGCTATGAAAAGAAAGAATGACAGAGAGAGAGAGAGAGAGAGAGAGAGAGAGAGGGAAGAAAAAGAGAGAGTGAGTTAACACACCACAGATGAATGCTAACACAGTATACTGTCAAAATCTGTTCTGCTCTGCTCTGGAGCTTCAAATAAGGTATATCAAGAAAGCTGATCCTTTGCTTACTAAGTTCATTCAGCATTACATATCTCAAAGCATTCATCCGTCATCACAAACCACTAAGCACAACAAAAATCTCAGACCAAAACAACAACAAAGTTATGTAGGAGTTCTACTATTCTATCAATGCTCATATATAATGTTTTATTGCTTCATTATCTAAGAGTGTGTTATCCATTCCTCTAGGTTAAAGAAGCCACTGAAGTTTGAGTCCAAACCGCTTGAGAAATGCTCTGCGATCACTCAGATAAATGCCTTTGACTTTAGGACTTTTCCCACAGTTTTAAATCATGACGTAAATCAGCATGAGTGAAGGGAGGGGAACTAGAGATGGATGTGTTTTGGTTCATTCTAAATGTGCATGACGGTACAACGCAAGCTAGTTACGGCGAAGGACAACCATTGCAATGCAGAGGCCTTCACCCCAGACTTGTGTGTGTGTGTGTGTGTGTGTATGTTTGTTTTTGTGTTTTTAAGTGTGTGATATGTATGAAGGCCCACAGTTATTTACAGCAGATAGCCCCTCGTTGATGTTGACCACAGCAATATTAGTGCATGATTACATAAAGACCTTTCTTACTTCCTCCCCTGCCGACCACGGTACTGATAAAAGACACTTATACACTCAGTGGTTAAATAAAGAGGTGGGTAAACAATGAACTTTGTGATCACTGCAAAGCAGGCAGCAATATGCAGAATCAAGATGTTTAAAAACAAAGACTCACTTCTTGATTCAGAATCAAGATGTTTAAAAACAAAGACTCACTTCTTGATTCGCTCGCCAAAGTTGGCTATCTCCCCCAGGAGGTTCTGAACAGTGAGGACGATTTCCTGAACCATGTGGATCTTCTCCATTAGTCCTCTCTTCTCCTCCTGTGGATAGAGTCCATTGGGTCAGCACCAAAGCCGCCACTAAGCCCCCACCAAACAAGCACGTCTTGTTTATACATATCTAGATTTTTTTATAAACTACATTTAATAAACAGATTAACTTTTATAAATAGTTAGTCTTTATGTGTTTGGGCTAAAACACCTTGAACATGTAATTTTCTTTTTTTAAAAAGAATGTTTTGTTTTTGTAATTCATTTATTGATTGATTGATTTATTTATGACATGAGATTCTCAGCAAAGCCGCGTGAACTCCCCAAACTAGCAGCAAGGCCTGGAGGGCAGCACCAGTGGTTGGGTGGCAGTGACACCCAAGCTAGTGAAAAGGCCTTAATCCTACAGGGCAAAGGTGATGTTGAAACTTGAATGAATACCTTTTCATCGTCCTCGTCCTCTTCACCTATGTCCATACTATCCTACAAACACAGCAAGAACATTCAGAAGTGGGTCAGTTTCAGTCACCATACATACTGTAACACATACTAAGACACATCTGATCTCATAATGTAATGCTTTGTCAATGCATGATACCGAAAATACTGATACAGTAGATTCTCAGCAGGTTTGTATTCCCCTTCATATTTTAAATGTCTAACACACTTAACTGTCTCTATGACAAGGATAAGGGCACATGCCATTATATAGGCAAATATGTTCATTTGCCATTCAGTTAGATAACTGGGTATGAACATTCTTGTTTTTATGCAGTAGAGGGCCCAGGCTGATGGTGGCAATTTTAGCTTAGCTTAGCAAAGTTCCTTGAATCTGATTAGGCTCTTAGCACCGCACTCAAAGGTATTGAATATAGTTTGAAGTCATGTCTAATTAAAAAGTCTTGGTGCATGTTGTGTCTATCCAGTGTCAGTGTATAAATAGGAAAAATGTCTTCTCTTGTCACTGTTTTGGGAGAGATGCTAAAAATCATTGGACATTGATGTCTGCATGGAAACGAGAATGAAAACACTCAATAGTTGACTCTTCTCAAAACAGTAATGTGTTCCTTAAAGGTGTGCCTGAGGGTCAACTCTTTCAGTATGTGACATGAGATGTGTTCCTTTAAGGTGTGCCTGTGGGGCAGTTCTACAGTAGGCTATGTCACATGATATGCTAAGCGGGAACAATCAGGTTTGTCCCCTTCAAAACCAAGGCCATCGGTGTGACTGAACAAAGAACAAACAGTGGAGGGTTGGGCGAAAGCTCTACTATTCATTACTACACACACATACGCACACACAGACACAGACATACACACAAACCTGAAAAATACACACACACACACACACACACACACACACACACACACACACACACACACACACACACACACACACACACACACACACACACACACACACACACACACACACACACACACACACACACACACACACACACACACACACACACACACCTCCACACAGGTTTATAAAGTGTTTAGAGAACAAAAGGAGAAGAGAGCTGGGGCTTTGCAGCTGCGTCAGTGGGCGAGGGTGCATTGAGCTGGGCGATGAGTGTGTGCGACTCACAATGTCTTGGCTGGCTCTCTCGGAGGCTATGTCTATGTAGTTCTTCACAATGAGGAGGACCAGGAAGAAAGGCAGCATGTAGAACTCCCAGTACCACACCGTCAGCACAAACACCTGGGTGAAGAGTGAAGGACAGAAATGACCTCACCAGCAGCGTCAAACCATAACACATACAGCACAATGCAAAAGTTAAAAGACCATACAAATTTTCAAACTCTCCCTTTCTTGATTCAGATTCTTGAACGGAGTGCGTCATCACACATTTATCCCTATCTACTCCATGAATCCGATTGTAGGTTTACAAGCCCACATAGGTGCTGTTATTGAGTGGAATTAGTGATATCAAGTGTATGGTAGTGACCAAGAGCCACATCCTAAAGACCAAAGATGGACCAACCTACCATAAAGGCGATGATGCTCCGCTGAACACTCTCCCACTGGAAACAGCTTTTGATGTAGTGATGGGTGCTCACAATCGCCCGCAAAATATTCCGCACACGGAGGACATTCCGAGCAAGGACCTAAACAACACATCAAGCGGTCAAGGACCATTTCTCCCTCTGAATAACGGCATTCCAGATTCTAATCACAGGATTGAGGGATATGTAAGGGATAACGGCCGCCGAGGTGTCCCGATATCAGAAGAATAATGGACGACGCGAAGGCAAAGAACAGCCCGACGGCAAAGCCGAAGGGCTGTTTGCCTACGCGAAGTCCATTATTTCTCTGATATCGGGACACCTCGAAGGCCGTTATCCCGCTTATCACCCAGTTGCAACTAAAACGTATAGATGGTAAGCAAGTGTTTAAAACATAAAAGAAACACGTGGCTCCGTTTAGAAAGAAGTTATCCTGTTCGGTTGGGGTACTATTTTCATATGAAAGAAGATCCGCAAGGCTGCATTCTAAAGAGCATTGATATAGAACGCTGGTGAAACTTTTTTAACCCAACAATGCCTCAGGTGTCCTGTTATCTAGAAATAACGGACACCCTGACAGCCAATCAGAAAACAGTATTCCATTCCACCGGGTGATAAGCACTTTTAACACTGGAAATGGACAGTGTCTGCAGTACGTGGAAAGATATGTCAAAATTACCTTCTTGGAAAATTTGGCATTGTCCTCCTGGAATTTCTTTTCTTGTGGGTTGAAAGTTCTGATACTAGCTCTGATCTAAAAAAAAAAAAAAAAAAGATAAAAAAGGTTAACTTTTACTCTACAATGTTTTACATTTATGCTTATGTTTGTTTATGTTTTTTAAAACATTTACCATTTTATGTTTCTCGTACATTGTACATTTGAAACTTACTTTACAATGTTTTTATATCTATGTTTTGTGTCGTGAGGCATGATGCCCTTTTATGACTCGAGGTTCTTAGTCAGTTCAATATTTGGATGGGTTATGCACTGTAGGAGTTGACTGTTTTCCTCTCAATGGACAGATTATTGCGAGGATATACAGGCAACACATTATCAGTAATCTCCATCATGTCCAAGCCACCATGGCCTGTGTTTTGCACTTACGGGATTAAAGAAAACTTCCAGCTCTAGTGATATAGTCCCCTTTGATGGTCTTCCTAAATCCTCTTTCCTTAATACGCAGGAAATTTGTTGACCATTGTGAACCTGAAGGAAGGAGAAATCCAATAAAAACCAACACTGAGTCACAGTTGAATAGGCATCAAACAATGGAATTCAGACCAATATCAAGACAAGGAGTCCACTGTGAACTGTTCATTGTTCCACCGTGTTGCTGTTGAATAGATTAGATTGTGAATGGAGGTCTGACTAATGCTCAGTGTTTAATCATTAATTACGGGTACATACCGAGAGTAAAGAAATGGCTACTTTTCCAAGGAAGTCTGGTGCCTTGTCTCCATCCTCATCAAACACAGTCACCTCCAGGGTGTCATGGATGTCTTTGATGGGGCTGGAACAAAAGAAACATTTATCAACACCTAAGAATCAATTTCATATTAAAAACAATTTCAGACTATATAATAATAGAGGCGTAATGGCGTATATTAGTAGGGTTACTGACAAAGTGAAGACTTTGTTCCACTCCGGATTGAGTGTCTTGTAGATGGTGTGAGTTTGGAGTCGATCGTTCCCCAGCTCTAACACACAGAAAGGATCGCTCTTCCCTGGGGAAAATAACAACAATGGAACAGAACAGAACTATTGCAATCTAATACATTTGAGACTAAATCATGAAGAAGATTATTCTGTCAAGTAAGATTAACTCACCATTCAGATCTGCAGCCAACAGATCTGTGGCCTTGATGACTTTGACTTGCAAGAAGCCAACATCCCTCATGTTTTTAAGAGAATTTCGGAAAGCCTACATGGCATGACAGAAAAGTGAGCAGATGTTAAAATGTTAAGATAATGTGATATGACTTTGGGCTATCTAGATATTTTTATAGAATGACATTCTTTTAATCTGTTTGGGCCTTTGGCATGGTTTTAGCCACTTCAAACACATATTTTGTAGAATTCCCTAAAATGTGTTGGTTTTTCAAAATACTGGATTCTGAGATAAGGGTAAGCGTGTTATTATATATAATGTTATTGTATACAATATGTTTCTATATAGAAACGTGTAACCAAGCCTTTAAGAGAGCAGTAAAAGATGCCTTTTACTTTTAGCTGCCGTTCACCCACAGCAATTCACCTGACACCAATTTTTAAAAAGGTTTCTTGCATAACAGGTTCTAGGCATTCTACAATTGCAGAACCTGTTATAGCAGTAAACCCCCCATGTTCTTCTTCCCAATGAACATTAATGAAGTATGTACAGGCTTACAGCAATCAAAGTCAGCTTGTGCAACAATTAAATCTGCCTCGGGGAAATGAGTTACTGCTTTCCTTATCTAATAATCACTGTAACCTGTGGCTTGGCAGGTCTGTCTGCTTTTGTAAAATTCTGAACACATATAAGCCTGCCCAGGCTTCATAAAGTATACCGAAACAAATAAGCAATCATCTTGCCATATTAATTGCTACTCATCTCACAAAAACACTGATGGAATGCGGACACAGGTGTAAGTTTGCAGAATGTTTCACAAGGGCTTCAAACCCAGCTTAGCTACATAATCAAAGACTTGAAATACCCATTTAGATGTCTAAACACAGCTGATGATGCACAACAATACAAGGCATCATTCTAACCAATGTATTTAGACAAAGTTCCACAATATGTTGCTCTGGCAATTTACTAATATTTGGCATCTTTCCCGGAGAACTTTGAACTTTGGCAAATTATCATCATTATCCAATCAAAGCACATGGAATTTGGTACATTGTTTGATGTACCATGACCTTAAAAGACCCAGGCCAGCCCTTAAGGCTTTGATGTTACACCCATTTACACAGTAAAAATGACACCATAGTGTAGCCATGGTAGTTGAAGACCACAGAGAGGAAGATGGCATGAGGGAAACCACTCACATATCTTTCAAGCATGTTGTCCCTCTCGTGCACATCCTCTAGGGGCGCTGCATCCAGGTCGGACACAAACACCCCGTTACACATGTAGAGTTTGACCAGGAAGACCACGCGACCTCTCCCGTGGTTCAGTGGCCGTGTGTACAGTTGTGGTTCATTGGTAGGGACGTCTGACAGGTCCACCTCAAACCTGGGCAGCACAGAAAGAGGAATCAGACAGTGGAGGGTAAGGGTTGGAGCTATGAGGTGACCACTATGAGGTGACCACACAGGGGATATATCTAATCTTACATCTGTGCGAGAGCGAAACCTACATCTGTGGGAGAGAAAGAAAAAAAACACACATTTGTCTGTATAAAACACCTGCAAGGACAGACAGAGAGATAGATGGATACACTTTCATATCCACAACACACACACACACACGCAAACACACGCACACACACGCACACACACACACACACACACAGGTCTGAGCCTTGACTTCTCTGGGTTCACAAAGCACCACTCCACAAGGGTAACAAGAGATGCGTAGCTATGAGAGGGTCGACACACAAACACACAGATGGCATCCATCAATTGCCTTCATTGCCTTCTCCCAAACAGCTGTCAGCAGACAACATGTACAGTACAGTACAAAGACTCCCTGAAATATGACCCCCATAAATATTGCACTGCCCGCCCGTATTGTAATCTAAGAGGTTCTTCAATTAACTTTTCATGATCTCAAGACCTCAGACTCACGTTCCAAAACATTCTTCAAATCTGCGGCCCTCTTTTATCCAGACTTCCACGTCCAGCGTGGTGTGCCCATTGGGGAACTGGTTGAAGTCGAACCTTTCTCTCCATTGGGGATTGGCTTTTTTGACGTGGCTCTGATAAAAACAACAACAAAAACAAATACATAAAAATGTACTTAACTTGCAAATATTGAGCAAATATGTACTTAAATACTTAAATGGGCTATAATCATGCTGTCAATTATGTCTACTGTGTTATTAAACAGCCCTCCAGAGTACAGGGGGGTATTCCATTGACTTTGAATGGGCTGAGACTGTGTGTGTGTGTGTGTGTGTGTGTGTGTGTGTGAGGGACAGGCATGTCATGTTGCAGTATGTGATGCATGTATTGTATGCCTGATCTCAGTTCATACTTTAAGTAAAGTCAGACAAACTCCAGGACTCATTGGCAAAACTGGTAACATTTTATATTAGTAAACATATTCACCATTAACTAGTTACTTATTACATAGAAATTAATAATTATTCCCAGAAGGCCTCAGGGCATCTGTTCATCCAGTTGGGATTTTCCCATCATGCCCAGCAGACAATATCTTTATTATCCCTTACATAAGAAGGTTCTTGGATGTGCCCCAAGTAATGGTCTAATGGAATGCATTACACCATTTATTTAGTGCTTTTAGTAGGTGAAGAAGCCACAGCACACTGGCAATTACAGTGCAAACCCCTGCTGCCAGGCTACCTTGCTTTTAAACTTCTGATCTCCCAGTTTGAAGCGTACAAACACGTCTCCTGGGCCATCTTCAGGCAGGTCCTGGCCCTCCACCAGCGTGATGCTCCACACGCCGGTCCACAGCTGACCCTTCCTCAGACTGTCCGACAGACGCTTGCTCTGCTGGGACGCCCCCGACTGGACAAAAGGGGGAACAGCCAATCACTACAGACTAGCCAATTTGTTACACTCTCTATTTACACATCACTAGCAATATGAGAGTGGGTTAGTAAAGAGGTTCTACGAGAGAGGAAACGTGTATAACACTTTATGTGTCTTCTGTGTTATTGTTATGTGTTGAATGTCTAAATACCAATATTTTTATTAGTATTATTAGTATTAGTATTAGAATTAGTAATAGAATTAGTATTATTTAAAGTCTATATGTATCTAAAGGTCAAAACATAAAGTTTTTACCCTTATGCTTTTTTTCCTCTTTGGTGTCGTCTTCTACAAGGGTGTACGGGGAAAGGGAGTCAAAACCAACACATTTTAGTCAGTGGGAAAGAACAGATAACAAGTCAAGTCAAGACACGGAGAAGTTAGACACACTGAACAGAACCATGCACTTGTAGGGTAAATAAGTCAAATAGCCTTACTGCATTCTTACTGCTCTCCCTGTCCTGCAAGGATAGGCTGATGTCCATGTGGATCACTCCCATGTCCTCTTCCAGACTGTTGGGATCACTGAGGTCCAACACCAGCTGGTGGTTCCTAGGAACGAGGAGGAAGAAGCCAATGAAGACCACTAAGCCAGCAGGGGAGAATTCTACCCAATGCCTTTAATTCTTAGGAAGTTCTCGGGAAAACTGCTCTAAGTCGGTTTTGGCACGTACTTTTCAAGCTCGAGTTCATTCAAGGCAATGCTGCTAGACCCCATGAAGTCGTCTGTGGTCAGATCGCGGTCGTAAACCTGAGTGAGAATGTTAGAGAAGGCCTTTCAAATTCATACGGTTTACTTCACAAATTCTCATCCATAATCATGACTGTGTGCTGCACTGTACTGTAACAGAAATACACCATCTCTCACCTTAACAAAAAGTTTCTGGTCCAAGTCAGAGATAGGAAAGGCAAAGGATTCATTCCAAACAGGATTCAGGTTCTTGTACACCACTTTGCTTTTGTATTGTGTCTTTCCATCCAATTTAAATTTGACATAGGGGTCACTTGTGCCTATGTATGACAAAAAAGAGGCTTCTGTAATAGTAATAATAGTAATAGCAATCAAAATCAGTCCTAGTTACCTAAATACAGAAGCAAATAAATTTACACTGTTGTTGCAAATGGTGGCTTGGTTACGGGTTCACTCAGCCTAACTGGGTGGAACTAACAGTGTCAAGGGGATGTGGTTTAGTGATCTATATCTGCACACAAAAGTGTGGACATGTTGGTTTCCTGAAGAAAAGGCAATAACTGTGCGCTCTCAAACTAGACTACCCAAATGTAAAAAGCCCTAAAAAGCCCTCAAATATTTCAACAACAATAGATTTTAGGCCCTAAGTACAGAAAACACTCACATTAAACAAATATGTCACAAAAAAACTGTAATACACATAGATATATTTTAGGTTTGCTTTCTCTTTGACTTCCTCCAGCAGATGTCACTGTTTCACCCATCACACAATCTCCATCTCCACACACACCCGCATTCCCCTTTAAAACTACAAACAGTCCTGTTCGTTTAGAC
The DNA here is from genome assembly GCA_027497455.2 of Sardinella longiceps. Classification (NCBI taxonomy): domain Eukaryota; kingdom Metazoa; phylum Chordata; class Actinopteri; order Clupeiformes; family Clupeidae; genus Sardinella; species Sardinella longiceps. The sequence goes on from JAODXP020000010.1 coordinate 14,555,438, forward strand.
AGCTTCATTAACTTTCCTACAGAAATCCTCCAAGTGATCCAAGGGAGTCTTAATTTCCCCAATCACTTTATTTGCACTTTATTACTTTTACTCTCACTTTATTTGCAGGATTGCAAGTATTGCCTGGGGAGAATTCCAAAAAGGTGGTTAAGTCGTAAAGCCGGCTCAGTTAAACCCCAAAACGAGATGCCTTTGTTCAGTGAACAGATTAAAGAGTCCTTCTACTATCAGGTTTATCGCTACATTTGGCTTCACCTATCCCCAGATTTGCCACTTCACCACCCTTATGGAACACAGCCCTGGTGTCTGACAAGTGAAGCATACAGTACAATATGGCCTGTCTAATGACACATGAGGTGTTCCATGGGTGTGGCTGGGAACATGGCAGGTTGAAATACGCCTTGTTGGAATGCTGTCCAGACAGCACTGTAGCCTACAATACAACATGTAGCTTTCCCTTGTTGTGACTGAGACAACTTCCACTATAGTTAGCAAGTAGATTCCATAAAGCTCATGCCACACTGCCTAACTGTGTCCTCCTGAGCGACACCATATTGTAGTTGTTAAGGAGATAGGCAGGATACTTGTAGGGCTGTAGGAACAGTAGATATTTATAGGGCTTTTTCTCTGGTGCCGTCAGAAGTGTATATCCTTCAACATGCACTAGATATTAGACAGATATTATGTAGATACTGTGTGCACCATTTTTAGTGATGCTACATGTGGACTGACACATTCAGAGAGAGCACTAGGACTTAAATAAGACTTAGACTTAAATAGACTTTAGACTTTAATACAGTATTTACATTACCCTGCTATTAAAGGTTACAATTCACCACAAAAACAAAGCAAACAAACAATGGAAATACCAGTATTGGTACAGACATTGGTAATTGGCAATATTTCCATTTGAAATGAACATCAAGAGTATCACATAAATTCCCAGACATATGACATCCTCTTTTAGTAAGCCAACAGAACACAGGCCTGAGAAAGTGAAGTAGTCTTACCACAACGGTCTCTGATAACCAGGTTCTTGCCCTCCTTGAGGTTGATAGTGAGGAGGTACGTCTTCTGCGTCTCTCGGGGATGATCAGGCAGATACACATTCTCGCCTCCAACATCTAGGAACTGAGAAGACGCAGATCTTGTAAGTGACATGTCACCATCCTCCATGACACTCATGTTTAGACACTGAGACAAATGTGTTTGCAATGCAACTCAGATGCTACAGTAGTATGGCCAAGTTAATATTGACATGCAGAAACGATATTTGTTTTCAGTCATGAGGCCGGAACAGGAGACTGTGGAGTCGTGTACACTGCGTCAGGCTAGGTCATATTTAATCTCCTTGCTAATATCAATCAGACTTCCTAGCACCCAAACGCATCTGAAAGCTGCCATGCAAAGAGGAAAACAAGTTTATTTCTCTACAGTGTCTCTCTCATAGAGCTCAATTCATTCGTAGCATTGCAATGTCAACAAAGGAAAAACACCGGTGATTGTTTAGTCCAGTTTACACTACAAAAGCAGCTGGTCTAGCCCTCAATGATACTATTTACTGTAAATTCACTCCAATGGCATGTCGGTATGTTTTTTACGAAAACATTTGTAGAATTACACAACATAAACCATGACGATACTTATTTTCACTTTTTTCTGTCCATTAATCAACAACTACTTGATTAATGCTAGTGGAATATTTTCCCGCCACAAATACTTACAAGACTGTTATCACTGTCCTTAACAGTCGGCATCTCTTGGCCACTGTTCTCTATTGGATTCTGCAAACACAGGTGCATGATAAGTACTGGTCGATACAGACACAGCCTTACACCTCCACCTACCCACGCATCTTGGAACAGACTCAATGAAAGCAAGTTTCCTTGCAGGTCAAATACTTATTGGCTAAACACGAGAGCTGCATGGAGATCTACTGAGCCTGAACCATGGGATATGGCCTGAGCCTTAACGTGGATATTAAAAAATTCTTTCACAATAGGGAGCAGGGAATGTCAAGCTACTGGTTTAAACCATGCACCAGGCCAAAGTACAAAAAAGCACATAAAACCGCAAGGTAAATTATGCTTATTGCATACACAGGTGAGGATGGGTCATCCAAAGAGGCCATTAAAGTTTTATAATGCAGATAGATAGAGATATAAAAAGTGCTTTCAGTGGACTCTCAGAGGCAGAGTGCTTTCAGACGACTGTTTTACTCTAAATGACCAACCTAAAGGGGTCTTGTTAATGATCCGATCCTGCAGGTGTCCACTAATGGACTTTTTTGTTTGTCTTTTGAGTTTGGCTGCAGCCCAAACTAAAGGCAAGTGGTGGATTTAACACGGATCACTTCATTTACTTGGAGCTGCTGTAAATAACTCTGTTGACACACCGTGCAAAGCAACCACACTTATAGTATACAGTAACCAGGGTTCCCACCCTGGCCTTCAACATCACATTTCATGACTTTTCAAGGACATTTCCAGGCTTTGCTTTGAAATCTTATTGAAGCGACAATATACCAACATGCAGATATAACTGACATTATTGCATATGATCTTCATTGGAAATATAAGAGACTAAGGAGATACAGTGGTTAGTTTTGCTGACACCTAAGCAGATGATGGAAGACCTACTCCTCTTATAACCCTCTTAAGTTTAATTGAGGCTGAGTAACAAGAGTGTTGCTGGAAAACTTGTAAACTAGGAGTGCAAGATCCTTAAGAGCTTTTTTAAATCAAATATCGTTTTCACACTGTTTTAGAATTTTTTTTAAAGTGTCAATTCAGCGAAGGTTTCATCAGCTTCATCGTATCTGGGTATTCTCATCTGGCTGGCGTGACCAGTAAGACCAGAGATTGTATTATAGGAGGAGACATACCACCATTGAAATGCATGGGAACCAATCGTAAAGCAAAGGTGGCGGAATTGAGAAACTGGAAGTCCTGCCTTGCAGTGAAAGTATCCAATCATGTTGTTCGAAGAGGAATGATTTACGCTTAGCCTTTTGTTTATTCTGTCCATTGTAGCCATGTGCTGAACACTTGTGCAGGCACAGTGAGTTTAGAATAACCTTTTGACTTTTAACAGAGATATGGAGATAAGGCTTGCACTTCTTAAGCAGATATGATGTCTTGAAGATGGTGGCCCAGTGAAGGGACTTGCCATAAAAGGACTTTGTTATACTGTAACTGTAACCATCTGGATAAACTAACAAAAACATCAAAAATCATGGCAAAACACATTTGATTATGGTGAATCTAGCCAGTCAGCCAGCTTAATCAGTATAAGTTTAGCCTGGTAATAAGAAAAAAAACCTTGTGCTACTTTCTTTCATACAGAGTGTCTGTCCATTTGGTAGTGAGAAACCTGAGTGATAGTCTGCCTTGGCTGATAGCATTCACAACTCCTCCTTCACCATACTTTGGTGAATATACAAGCTCTCCATTACAGTACTCCATTGTCCCCACATAACTGAAAGTAGAGTTCAGGGGAGTTCAGGGGTTTCTCAACTGATATTCTTTCACAATTCTGGGATCCAAATTCCTTTTTTCATGCAGATGAGGACATCATACTTTACTGTAAATTGAGCTCATCAAAAAGCAACTAGGTACAGTATATACTGTATCTATACAAATTTGAACGAGGGTCTTAATGCAATTATAATTTCCAGGACAATATATTTTTTTTTCCAGGACATTTTAACATTTCAGTCAATTTCCAGGTCTTTTTCATAACTGGGAGAGCCATCTCTAACATTTCAGTTTTTTGAGGATGCGTGGGAACCCTGCAGTAACTTAGGATCATATCTGTTTCCTCAGTGATAGACAACCAGATCAACATTTTTCTCAGCCCAGTGAGAGCCTCAACCTACAGTATTCACCCAAACACAGGTGGCACATAATGTATGCATTGTTCACCAGTTATAATACATAGCCTAATGGCAAGTAATACTTACATATTTGAAGTGTGCATTTCCTGCCTTCATAATGTGCATCTCAAACCAAAACTCAAGCCAAAGCTTAACTACTTTACTTTTTTGACACTTGCATCATATAGCTTCAGCCTTCCAGCATTCATTTACAACTGACTGCTAAGTTGTCAAGGCTAACAATCTCATTCTGTCTGGGAAAACAGACCAGTAAATACTGACAAACTTAGAGTATTGTATAACTTTCTGTGGTATCATCATTGAGCTGAGTTGCTGTAAGAATGATTCTGCAACTTCAGCTGAATGACACATCAATGTGAGAAGCAGTGAGAAATTGAGAACTGCCTGCCCTTGTTCAAACAGTGTCTAGCGTGGGGACTACAATGAAAGGGAGAAGTAAGATGGCTGTACACCAGCTGGCCAGAGGAACAAAAGCCAACTTGCCCAACCAGCCCCCTTCATCATGCAACTCAATTTAACTACTTCTACTGTGCAATAGCAAAAAGATCATCCAACAGATCAGGTGACAGCTTCCAGAGACCAGGTAATAGAACACTTCTGCCAACATTTCATGTAAACATCACCGGTCTCTGTGGCTAGGCTCATTTGTTTCTAAAGCCATCCCAGTGTCATATCATACACTATGAAATGGACTGCTGTGTATGTATGCATAGCTTACGCAAACTGTTTTGCTTTCGTGCACTACCACCCCACCTTTTTGCACAAACTCTGTCTCTGATACACAAATATGCACACACAAAAGTACACATCCATATAAACACACACACACACACACACACACACACACACACACACACACACACACACACACACACAAACAAATTACTTTCACAAATATAGTGGACAAAGGCTTGCTTTCACAAATATAGTGGACAAAGGTTTGACTCTTTTTCTCTTTTTTCCTCTCCCTGACACACACACACACACACGCACACACACACACACACACACACACACACACACAAAATAAAGCGCCCTTACCTCACTGGTGTCCTGGGACACCTCCACACTGGGCACATTAGTGCTGAGCAGGACTGGGTGCTGCCCCCCTGTCCCATGCAGTCCGTTGTGGTGCAGCTGCTCCTGCGACTCGCCCCGCTTCAGGGAGACCCGCTCCTCCGGATAGGGAGAGCCGCTGCCAATCACCTCCGTGGACGCCCAGGCTGTGGGCATGCCAGGAGGGCCATCCAGCGCATCATGCCCAGCGGAGAGAGAAAGAGGAGAGGGGGCAGCGGATGCAGAGGAAGGAGATGCAGTAGGAGAAGCGGCACCACCAGAGTCGAGGCGCCGGCCCAAATGGGGCCTGAAGAGCGGAGTAGCCGGGGTGCTTTGGGACGGGCTGTCCAGCATGGCAGAGTCCATGGTGCCGGACGAGTGGCGCAGGTTCCTGATGTCCGGCACGGAAGCGCTCATCCTGTGGTCCAGCACGCCCTCTGGACGCATCTCAGGCTTGCTGGGGCTTTTGCGGCCGCCCCGCATGTAGCTAAGGAGGGGCTTGGCCCGCTGCCTCAGGTTCCCAAACATCTTCTTCTTTGGCTCCATGGTGTTGGGGGGGTGGGGGGGAGTGAGAGGAGAGGTTGGGTGGGGTCTCACACCTGTTCAGGTGGGTGGGTGGGGGGAGGGGAAAGGGGATGGGGAATCGCTGTCACAGATACCTAGAACAGGAAGAAAGACACTCTGTAGTATCACTGAGATTCAACTTTCATTCCCTCAAAACAATCAATAATGACTTTGTTAGCAATGATTAATTAAGAATGATAATAGAAAACAGCTACTGCAAGTTCCTGTAGTCACTCAATGAACACAATTCCCACAAAACTAATGATCAGTTCATAATAACCAGAACAGCGGAAGTGCCATGGGGTTAACCAATTAGTCAGAACCATTGAGCCATTGAGCCATGTGAGTCATGGACATAATGCACCAGAGATATAACACAGTGTACTGCTTTCATCTGCAATCGTTTTGAAGTACTCAAAAATCCCATGGCTGGCCTTGACAACAGTGCAACAGTGAGAGAGAGAGAGAGAGAGAGAGAGAGAGAGAGAGAGAGAGAGAGAGAGAGAGAGAGAGAGAATAATTGAGGGAGAGATACAGTAGAAGGGAGAGAGTGACACATGTGTGGGCTTGCTGCAATCTTGAGGCAAATCAGGACACATTCCCATTGAAAGCCATTTCCAAAAGAGTGATCAGATGCAAACCCAGCCGGCAATTTATGTGCAATCTCAACCATTAAACTTGGCTACAATATTTAGGATAATGGTGCAGAACTGGGAGACCAGGGACAAGGTGTTCCACTGATTCAAATCAATATCCAGTTACGTACATCACCCATTAGAGATGACCAAAGAGCATAGAAGCAAAAGAACATAGTGGGGCTTGTATAATCTCTGAGAAGACCAAAAGTCCACCAAATACAAACATCATGGAGAGCCGTGGCATAAAGCATTTATCGCAGATCACATGACATAGCCCCCTATTACTGCCCACCTCATGCATTTCAAAGGTGATACTAGAACCATATATTTGCAGTTGGTTTGTATGTAGCATCTGTGCCAAAGCTACAAAGCCTCAGTACAGTACATCCCGTATGGCCTTCACAGATGCCCCTCCTTTCTTTTACACTGGGCTGCATTCTGTACTCTTACACCGAATAGTGTGACTAGCGTGAAAAAGAAAAAAAGCTGCATAATAACTACGGGGAAAAGGTCTCAATAGAGGGGCATTGGAGTTATGTTAGCACTGAATATGTTGGGCTAAGAAGTGGCAATGCATTAGCCTAGTTTTGTTAGATGCCTCAGTCTCCATACTGTATGTGTCGGTGTTAATTTCCCTCGCTAGCCACCCACTGCCACACCAAGACAACTCCATAGAAATGGTCTGTTTCTCAGGCATGGTGCTAATTTGCTGAATGTGATTGAATGTGTGTGTGTGTGTGTGTGTGTGTGTGTGTGTGTGTGTGTGTGTTGTAGATGTGTTTTGTGATATACTGCTGAAAAAATGTGTGATGCAATACGATGTATTAGTAGATATGCAGACACTGTAGGCAGATGTTTGTTTTATAGCATTTGACTTACAGCAACAACACTAGTGTCAACAAGGTTTGTGAGATTAGCATTCTCAAACTTACAAGAGAGAAGGAAACATAAGATCAACGACCAAAAACAAAAAACAAACAAACAAAAAAAAAAACACTGATGAAAGTTTTAGTACTGCTCAAGAGACACTTCCTTATGTCTTGTCAGATTACATGATCTAGGCCAGTGCCAATAGAGATTACATTCATATGCAAATATAATTTGCAGATGTGCAGCTAAACAACTGGCAAGTCGCCAAAATGCAAAATAAATCTGTTGTTTAACAATGAGGATGCAAATGCCTCACTGTGTTTCTGACACAAACCACCTGTTGGGTTTGTTTCTTCTTTACAACTTTGGTGTTCTGGTCAAAAAGGCCCGGAGAATTTTTAACGCAAGATAATATTATGGTTATCATCAAATTTTGTGATAGATCTCCACATTGACTTGTGCTCTCTTGAATATTTCACATTTTAAACTTTAGTGCACAAATTATGACCTGCAGGGCTCAATGTACAAAGCTTGTATATTTCAGTGAGGGAAAGCTTTTTATCAGGAATAGGTTTTGGTGGAGTTTTTCACAGTTGTGTGTTTGTGCAAGTAAGCACAGACACACTTACAATGTCCATCTGATCTCTAGGTAAGATATGCTTGAAAACATTTGTGCACATTTACTGAAGTCTCATAGATTAATCTTAAAATCCAGTCATTTTTGACCGCAACACCAGATTGCCCAAAATTTTATCAAAGCGATACAAAATTGTTTTGAAGGTTTAGAGGCACAATGCGAACAAAGTCATGGAGCCTCATGACAGTCTGATTTAAAGAACAATATATTTGAGAGAAAATATAACACAAACAGTCATTTAAGGGATCATAACAGGATGGGTTAAAAACAGATGCTACATTTAAATATGAGTTGCAATAAATAGGCTACTTTTGTGGATATTAGGGCTGCTGGTGCAGCGATCTCAATATTTATTGATCATTTATCTTGGAAAACATATCGCAGTTATTTAACTCTGAAAACAACTCTAACTCTAAAAAAAAAAATGGGAGTCCTAGACACAGCTGCATGAATTCCCATTCATATGATGCATAGGCTAGTTTCATACCGTAAACAAACCAGAATAGCAGCTTAATAGTGGCCTATTTTGGCCTACTGGCAAAATGGAATGTCTCAAAATAATTGTTTCTTCCCAATTACATTATTTCTGACATTGTTTGGTGCAAAAATTATAATTTTGTTTAATTACTTGCACGGCCCTTATACTGTAGATACAGATGTGGATAAACGGTCAGCAACATAAGACATGACCTTAGACCATCATAACACACCTACACACTAAATTTACTGTTTATTGTTGACTAATTATTTATAGTTCAAAGGGCTATACAGTCAAAGGATCAGACTTACTCATGTGAACTATTGATGTAATCACTTGAGTGCATCATTTGAGTCATTAAGGCTGCTTGGGTTGTGCAATGCTAAGACGCACATTTTGAAAGCCAAGGAATCTTTCCAGACCACAGTTAGTTCAAGCTTTGCTGGATTGCCAGACCAAGCTGACATGCTTACAATGTGTCCAAACACCACAACCACGGATGTTCTTCTGGAATTCCTACTGATGTAAATAAATGTTTTCCTAATCAAAACTTCCTGCACTCCTGGGCAGGACACTCAGAAGATCCATTTGAAAGACTTTTCTTTCGTGTTTAGTGTTTAGTGCACACACCACCACCACGCCACTGCTTTTGATTCTTTTAAATGGCAAATGTGCACCATTCCGACACTGCACACAGAGGAGGCAACTGTTGAGACCTGTTTAAAAATATCTATGTGTGTCTCGTATAATCACCCCAAAAGGCCCACAAGACACTTGCACACCGTCCGGCATGCACGTTCAAACTGATCCAGTTCACGGGGAGTGCAAGGGAATGAGATCAGAATCGGGGTGGGGGGAGAAAAAGGAAATGAACAAATGGCAAATGGAGATGCACGTCCCTCTTGATGACAAATTGCTGCGGGAGTAATCCTTTAAGCTGCCGACAGAGGAGCCCCTCCTGCCCAACCTCCATTATCTGAATGTGCCGGCTAAGCATCCTACTCTACAGTACCTAAATTGACACCGCACCTGTGCAAAAAACACACATATACACCCCTCCTCCCACACACACACAAACACACACACACACACACACACACATTCAGAGCCACCTGGGCAGTGAAGCTCTCTCTGGGTTCAACAGAGAAAATTCTGTGCAACAACCACACACACACACACATACACACACACAAACACACACATAAGCTTCTTACAGGTTCAGAAATGGTTGCTGTGTCTCATGTCCTTGCCACTGGCCCTATCAAAATGTCATCAGCTGTTGATCTGAAAAGGAACGTCACAGCAGCTGCGATTAAACAACCAACTTCACTGCAAATGCACTGTTTGCTTATGATGGCATGACCATGGAGCATCTCTGTGTGTGTGTATGTATGTGTGTCTGTGTCTGTGTGTGTGTGTGTGTGTGTGTGTGTGTGTGTGTGTGTGTGTGTGTGTGTGTGTGTGGCGTGCGGGCGCACATGTGTGTGTGTGTGTACTCAACACAGACAACATAAACCAGAGGTAAGCCTATATGGATTGCCACACAGACATTACAGGAAAAAAACAAGAAGGATGCTGAAGTGAAGCGCCATATGCTGCAAACGTGTAGTCCTCCCTCCCTGTTTTCATAGATAAAGCTTAATCCAGGAATTCAGGGCTATGTGGCCTGACCCGAATATGACTATTGGATTAAGGCAGACTAAAATGGTTTGAAGGGAGTGAGTGAGATGGCAGAAAAGCAATGCGTAGTCTGCGACGTCAAAAAAGATGCCCTCGATCTGGTGACAGTCACATGCACACACATACCATTTCTTCCACACACATGAATAAACACAGAGAGAGAAATATGATGCATTAGGCCTACTTTACATTAATTCCCACAATTGTTTTAAATGATGAATAGGCTACTCAATGGTCAATTAATTTCCTGTCTTATAACAATGAAATGACCATTTTATTACTTAAATATTTGATGTCCTTTCCCATCTTCCATTGGATGATAAGACCCTTTTTTGGGGCACAACTGGTCAACCACGGAATAATTATTAACTTCATGTCAAAGTCCTCAAATTCCTTGCTGCCAGGATAAGAGATATGTAGGGATTGCAAATCTCTCATCAAACATCCCAAACCTATTGTAACCATCACTGACCACTGAGCTTGTTAAATAATGGTGTCTAATCAGTGTCCAAAGGCATAGTTTGCTGAGGTCATGTCGTGAGCAGAGTGTGTGTGTGTGTGTGTGTGTGTGTGTGTGTGTGTGTGTGTGGACACTGGACTGGGGACACTAAGTCAACACACAATCATGGGGTAGTGAACAAGTCAGAACAAATCATAATCAATCAAGTTAGAGAACAAAGTTCACAATCTCAAACGAAACAATCATTTTACTTTAACTTACAGTTCTGTTTAATTTATCAAATCGTGAATTCACTTGAAACCAATGATGAGCAGTGAAACCAATGATGAACTCATATTTTGTCAATGATCACACATCAATAACATGTGCCTGACCTGATGCTTGCTAACAACACACGACCAGCAAACTTAGACCATAGTCAACATACACGTGAAGGAATGGCGTTTCACTCCAATTCACTAATTGGACTAATTCCCCTATGTCCAAGCAGGAACTCCCATAACAAATTTACTTGGCTGCCCAATTACGCTCAAGACGCACGAGATTTTTTCTGCCTTCTTCTAGCATAAATCAAACTCGCTCCTGCTTTGATGGGTAAATAATTACACAGAAGTAGTCTAAGGAACGACGACAAGGTGGCTGACCAGTGGCTGTTTAATTGCAATGGAGGAACATTAATTTGCGGAAACAAATAAACCGGGGCGCACTAACGAGACCCGATGATTAATTATCCAATTCTCACTCACTCACTCTCACACAAACTGAAAGAAACAACTTACTTATTATTTCACAGGCCTGTCAACTTCCATACTATCGACGTCAAAAGCTGTTCCATTAGCCTACATCAATCAGGTTGCCGAAGAGAGGAAGCCATAACCTACTATTCTTTTCAAAAGCCAAATAAGTATTTCGGTAAACTAAAAGTTGATATCTGTCAAGAAAAATAGACTCGTCGTCCCAACACAACAGGTAAAATGTTACAGCACTCACACCTGGGACAGTAGCCTAACTTCTGGTTACTTTGTTTCTCGTAGCAATTTCCCGTCTCATATTACGGATAATACAAAAATGTAAACATACCTGATTCCCACCGATTAAATCATTTTCAAAATGAAGTCTTTTCCCCTTTCATACCGCACAGTTCTCTAAAAGCTCCGTTGCCAACATCTGTCCACATCGATGTCACCCCAACAAGACTTCCTAGAGTGAGTCGGGGACGATTGATAGATTAAAGGGTGGTGGTAACAGAGCTGATGTCGCGCAGGTTTGGCCGATGTAAAACAAACGAGACTGCAATAGCCTACTGTTTAATCATTTGCTCGCTAGACAGATAAACTGCACAGTTTTTTTATTCGGTTTAAATACATTTTTGAAAATATTTTTTTTTTTTAACCCAGAAGCAATTGGTTTTCAGACAAGCCTAGCCTAAGCCTACACTGTTCCAAGGAAAGTCATGCATTTAATTGATGAGTCTTAAACTTGTAAAATCCCCTGCTGAGCTCCTAAACTACTTCTGACAGCAAATACAGGCTTACATTATATATTTTTTTTATCAAAATACTGCTTCTCATCTTTGCCCTGGAAAGAGGGTTATGCCACCTGCTGGTTGCAAAGACAACATGCATGCCAGTTGCATTTAATGTCATGATAAGAGAATGTTTAATGGGGCATTATGTTCCAAATATGTTGAATGCAGGAATTAGTTTGAGGATTTTAAACATATTACGTTTACACTAACAGGCTCTATTCTACTATATGTTCTCTCCTATGGAGGCTCGTTGTTTTCGGTGGCTTACAGAGCTGATTCAGACTGGGCCTACCTTCCCTTTGGTGTCATAGCATTCCTGTGTCATTGATGTTGGCACACACATCAGGCTCCACCTACTACATTTCTCAATACCACTGAATGGGTGAAAAGGGAGGCTCCCTATGACATAGTTACTTGCAGCAAAAGTCAATATCTACCACTGATGTTTCAGCATGGACAACAGGACATGGATTTAGAACAAAACAAAGTACACCAAGACTACATTAGTTCTTGCATGCACACAGTTTAAATTATTCAAAATTTCATCATGCTATTCTGGGAGCAGAGACAGAAATTGCTCTTCAACGTTGATTTAAATATGCTGTATTTTACTTAAGATTTAAATATGCCATTCATTCATTTCAATACAATAACATATTTACAGTATATACACTCTATTACAAAGAAAAAAAAATCAATGTGTGAGTGTTTCTTAGACCAATCGTATCTGACACAATCCTCTTGATATCCAGAGTTGCTACTGTCCTGGTACAGTACTTAAGATGAGGTACTCCGTACCTTTCACCCAGGCAGAACACTCCAGTTGGGTTAACCCACCGTCAGAAAGCCGACCAATGGATGACCCAAGTCTACAGACGTCTAATGAACAGATGTTATTTCCCCGTAACCAACGTCAAAGAGCTCCTGCAGACAATTCAAGGCTATTGTGACCCAAATACTCAAATACTATTATTGTATGAATAAAACATATCCAAAAACAAAACAAAATAACAAAAACAAACAAACAAAAAAAACTCAAGTTAAAGCTGGCAAGCTTGGCAGTAATTCACAAATGTTTTCCTGACTTGAGAGCTACATAATTCGAACTATAAAAACAAACCTATCAAGGTAGGCTCAGGTGTGTGAGTATTCAACTGAATATCCATGGCTTTACTCATCTGTTGGAGTTTGAATGTAAATATAGAAAACCATCTACAAACATATAGGATAACATAGACCTTTGGCTTACAGAAATGTCATCTTGCAAAAAAGAGGCAAAATGCATGTCAGTCACAAACCTGCCAAATCCATCTGTTGTGCACCCATAAGCAACATAGGACTCTTCATAATCATCAGTGTCATTTTACAATGCTACAAAAAACTGTCACCTCAAAATCAAACCAAAAGTGTTAGAACATCACTGCATATTGTGCCATTTGCACAGAAGTTCCTGTATTCATCATCAAGACTTCCTGTCTTTAGACAAAAAATCCACAGCTGAAATAAAGACCTAACATGATATAGTTTGACTTACTTTTGTAAATATAAATTTGAATCCAAAACAAATAATAAATCAAGTACAAAATAGCAATACCTACTCAAACATTGATAATAATAATAACAGTCTCCTCATTCGACATTTAAATAAAATTCATATTGACACATTCATATTGATATTGTAGCTTCATTATATAATAATAACAATATAATTTGTATTGATAACATTAACAACACCAGTAACAACAGCAACGACTACAAAACACTCCCTGCCAAAGCGATCCAATATGGCTGAACCGAGCCGCAACTGGGAGACGGACTCTAGGTGACCCAGCTATCCATGCGCAAGCGCTTGGTCGAGGGGCTGTGCTGGTCTTCCCCTCCGGCTCCACTGGGGGCTCTGCTGAGCCCAGCGTTGTTGGGCTGGAAGTCTGGCCGATGCTCCTCGCGGTCACTGCCCTCGTAGGAGCTACAGGAGGAGCTCAGGCTGTCGGCGGGGGAGCGGCCCACATCCTGCCTGGCAGCCTGGGCCTGAGCCTGAGCCTGAGCCTGAGCTTGGGCAGCCTGCTGCTGCTGGGCCATGAACGCTGATGAGGCCCCAGAGGAGGCTCCTCCACGGTCTCGGGGAGGGGAGATGGGCTCCGACTTAATGTTGACATTATGGCTGGTGCTGACAGACAGGTTGGCACCCTGAGGTAAGTGACTCCCACCCCTGTAGTCAAATAGAGTCAGTAAGTTTGCATTAGGTGAAAATGTGGCACACAGATGAGAAATTATGCTGTGGACATGGGGACAGACACTCGAGTCTCGAACCTGCCACCCCCATCAACTACAACAAACCAACGGCATAGGAGTCAAACATTCTAACCACTGCGCTGAACTCAGCAGTAGAAGTATTCTTGAAGGACAGGATTGTGAGGATTTACCAAGCTAGTTGGCATCCGTTACATTTGCCTAATCTTTAGAATGATAATGAGCGTTTTTGTGTGTGTGTGTGTGTGTTAAACCTTTATTGAAGTATTTACCTTTGCAATAAACTCATAAACTATTTTGACAAATTCTGAATTTTGGTGGTTTAAGTGTTGTCACTACTGGTGTAATTATATTAACTGCCACTTTCAATTTCAAAACATTGGCCCCTGTCATCTCTGGATTTCTGGAAACATTGAAACTGGAGGATTTGATGCACTGAGGCTGAGAGTATCACTTTAGAACACAGTCTCAATGAAATGAAGTGATCGGTGGCACTAGGAGGACAGGGCCAGTCAGCATGCTCCACCCAATGCTACAGAACTTACCCCTGTGAGCTTGGTGGTCCATGGCCCATCTGCTGGTGTTGCCAAGACGGTGTGGATCCCATAGACAGACCTCCAGTGGGGCTGAAGCCCTGCAGGCTAGACAGCTCAGCGCTGCTTAGCTGGTAGTCTGGTGGAACACAGAAGCAAAGCATAAATGTTGCTGAAGTTTACTACTGTAAATCCCTTAAGGCCAATACTACCTGTAGGACCATACTACCTACAGCATACAACAAATCAGATTTGCTAAATTCATTACACCTCTGAGATGAGGACATTTTTCTAGAATTCTAGAAATGAATTGCATGTATTGCCCAAAACCAATCTCCTTATAAAGGACTTATTTAATCTGCGCTATGCTAAGAAATTCACTCTTTCCAAATTTCCAAGTGACATTTCCACTTGCATGTTCACATGGAGGGTCTATCACATTGAGTGCTGTCTGAAACAAATTTGAGGATTATAACCATCTAGTCTAGGCTACCAGGTATTGTGTGCCTAGAACAGGAAGAGGATTGTACATTTGCAGTCAACAGCTTTTTTACATAGCAACATGGAGGTGACAGTGAACAGTATGCACTCTATGGTGTGTGAACCACAGCAGCTAGTTGTATGTGTGTGTGTGTGTGTGTGTGCGTGTGTGTGTGTGTGTGTGTGTGGTTCACCTGAGTTGTAGGTGGAAGCCATGGCTGAGTAGACCAGGCCCTGGTGTGCAAGACTGGGTGTGTTGACTGACACCACTGGGGTGGCCAGAGACTGGGTGGTCTGGGAGCTGTTTATTCTCTGGGCGTTCTGTAAACAAGAGCAAATAAGAGGTAAATAAGAGCAAAACATTGCCAATGGTTGTTTAAAACAAATGGGTTTCAGTCTGCAGGAAGACAGGTAGAGCTTCAACTGCCTCTACTTGAGACGATTATTGGCCACAATCTGCATGCCTGTACGATATTCCACCACTAGATGTCGCTGTAAACCTGCAGATTTGTCCATACCAATATTTGTAGGTGACCTGGTCAAGCTAAATGCTGTGTAGACGTGAGGGCTCCAATAACTCCAATCAGATGTATTTCATAAAGCAGCATAACATTACAACTTGCAATCACGTGTATTCTCATGCTTTTGGACCAATTTACCAATTTGGACCAATGTATAACATAAGATCCTTTGCTCATTGTCATTTTCACGAGCATTTTTTACATCATCTTTACTCACCATTTCTGCTGTTTCCTCCTCCTCTGACTGCATGCAATAAGGAAGGCAGAATCACTTAGAAAGCTATCATTTACACAAGACCATATGGCCATGCCTCATACAGGGCCTCCCGCTGGCCTTAGCACAGACACTTACTACCTCAAATATACAATAATAGTACCCTGCATGTGGCTAATACATTTACTAATAGTGCTGTTAGAATATTATCTCTTATTGAAATCATATCCCAATAAGGACATTGACCAAAATGACCAAATGAAATACACAGCTTACTATTAGAAGTCTGGAAGGACTGCATATGTGAACTGGTGTGCCACAGACAGCCTTGTTTAACATTATAATAACAATTTATTAGTAGGCTACCAGACAGACGGTTTCCCCTGTGCCCTTTTTAACATTTTCTCTTGTCTATCTGACCATCACAGCTAAATGGATGCAGAACTTCCTCTTGAGTAACTCAGTAGTTATTTTAGGATTTGTTTTTCTTCTACCTCAGTTGCCTCCACCGGCCCACTTTTGCACGCATGCAATGGGTGTCAGTAGATCAGTGTACAGTATTTATGAGTATTTGTATTTGTGCTCCACAGCTCAGCCACACCGAGGCCAATAGACCGAGGTAGATAAAGCACCACACACACACACACACACACACACACACACACACACACACACACACACACACGCACGCGCGCACACACACACACACGACCAACGTCAATGCCAGAGTAACAGGTGCAGCTGAAGTGCTTTCAGGCATCCCTTCCAAGTACAGGGGGCACCACTGACACATAGCTGGAGCCCATATGTTGCAACGTGCCGGGCTGCCCGGTCAAACAGGGCAGCTCTCTCATACACACCACACACACACACACACATACATACACACACACACACACACACACACACACACACACACACACACACACACACACACACACACACACACACACATAAATACACAAACGAGCGCATACACACACAAACACACACACACACACACACACACACACACACACACACACACACACACACACACACACACAGACATGCGCACACACACGCATGGCATTGTGGCAGAGCAGCAACATCAAGATTCGATCTGGCTGCCTTTCACTGGACCCAGATTCGTCACAAGCTCCCGTTCCACTCTTTCAGCAGAGGACGTGATTAATACGACAGCCCCGTGACTGAGTGGCGGTCCGCCGTGTCTGCCGCACTGTTCACGCGTGCCTTTTGTTTTACAGACACTCCCGACTACACCTCGCAGTACAGCTGCTGAGTTATGTAGCACCAGGGATATTCTCAGGCAAGACATGCGGCCTGCTATGAATATTTCCACTCATCTAGCCCCACTCTGTGTAGGACACAGTTTCCATTAAAAATGCACCAAACTCACGCTTGAGAAATATCTCACCTGCTATACAAATTTTCACCTTTTAAATATTCAATTTAGTGATGATAATAAGCTCGCAGTGATATTCTGTGAGTTCTGAAGTGAATATAATGAGTTCTCTACCTAGCACATGCATCAATGAATATGCATTATAAAATCATACTATACAAGAAGAAAAGAGTGAATTATAAGTAGTGCCGTATCAGTACAAGAGCAATATATGGCAGATCAACCATTTTCAACCATTCAGCCACATAAAGGTATTACACATAAGCATTTAATTTACTTTATGCATTTTTAATTCTTTAATGATTTCCAACGGGGGCCTAACCTACTCACCAGTGGGTGCATCATGCCTTTGCCAGTGACCACTCGCAGGTCCGGCTTACGGCCGCTGACATTCAGGTTGCCACCAGGGGGCGATGGAGACTTGGCTGGCATCCCTTTCCCCAAGCTGTTCCCGCTGGTATTACCCACAAAGCCATTCACTGCACAGGCACAAGGAAAGAGAGAGGAGCATGTCAGGGCAAGGATAAACAATGTATGCAAAGCCAAAGCTACCCACAAGCAAATATAACACACACACAAAAAACATCTTCACCAAAAGCAAAACAAATACAAGATATTATGCCAAGAATAGGCTGTACTGGATGTAGTATGCCTTCTCTAGCTTGAGAAATTTGACATATTCTGACAATACTGTGAGTGACTGGATAGGACCTCATTGGGAATGGCAAACTGTAATTGAAATAATAGTAGTAGTAATAATTAATAACAACAACAACAACAATAATAATAGTTAAAAAACTAACAACTAAAAACCAAAAAAAAAAAAAAAATGTGGCTGGTTTTGAGGCTGAATAATTTTACACATTTGAAAAAAAAATACTGTACAATACAAGAGCATTACACTCTCAGTCATTGACACTACTGTCCTCTTTGTTTTCTGAAACTCATCTAAATTAGGTCTTTTGCCACGAGAGCTGGACTTGTAATTGGTGGGTTTGAGCACACTGAGCTTGAATGGTGAATAAAGGAGAGCAGATATGGGTCACAGTAACTGTCATCATCCAGAAATTCCATCATTATTTCCACAGCTGCTGGCCAGCCTTGTTCTATCTGGCACCTGCTCCAGAACTGGGCTGCCTGGGAGCATCGCCAACCAGGTGCCAAGCAGGGAGCCATTGCATCGCTTTGGTGGATCTGATTCTAGTCGTGTGTATCTATGGGTGTATGTGTGTCTGTGGCGGTGTATGTGTGTGTGTGTGTGTGTGTGTGTGTGTGTGTGTGTGCTGTGGCGTGTGTATGTGTGTGTGTGTGTGTGTGTGTGTGTGTGTGTGTGTGTGTGTGTGTTCCTGTTTGTTTGTCAACTGCATCCCTGCCAGATCCCAGTCCTTCCTGAGGTGGTGTGGAGTGGAGGTGAGACAATCTAAGTGTGCAGTGTTTCATTGGCAGGCTCAGCAAAGGAAGCCTTCGTAATCAACAGTAATCTGCCTCCTGATGTCCTCTGAACTCAAGCCACGAGACCCAAGGCATTTTCCCTCTTGAGTTTATGAGAGTACCGGTATGTGTTTGTTTGTGTGCCTGTATAGGCCTTTGACCAACATCCTTTAACCAACCACCGTAACATACGCAACTGAATAACAAAAACTATAGGTAAACCCATGGAATTGATATATAATAATAATAATATATAACATTGCATTATATTAATTTCCAAACAAAATGAATATGCAATTGCAACAAAACAAATAACACATGGCTGTGTTTGTCTAGCGCATGTTCTTTTCTTAAGGGGGGATGCATCCTTGTAATTACATATTTCACACATCGTCCAACAGACTGTGGGCTGTCAGCTTGCGTTGTGTCTGCGTGACTCCCCTCGTCAGGAAGAGGCTGGGCAGCTGAGCCCCTGCCGTATGCAGATTGGGCCGTGATTACCAAATCATCACCCAGACAGAGTGAGATATGGGAGGGTGGGGGTGGAATACGTGTGTGTGTGTGTGTTTGAGCGTTATGGTGGTGATCGTGTGTGTGTGTTTGTGGGGGGAGGGGGGTGTAACAAGAGCAGGCGTGCTGAGGATGACATCTTGCAGCTTAAACCCCTCTAATACCGAATCACCAGCATGCTCTATGGAAAGCTCCACTGAAAGCAGAAAATGCTTCAGCATTCCTTTAAGCAGCCCCTCTGGGTTACAGTAATGGTCAGCTAGAATGATCCACACGCTCAGGCGCTCTTTTGGAGGACTCTACTGACTCCCTACATCACTATAGGCATATTTCACAAATGTAAAAATATGGCCAATACACATAGAGGAATTACATGGACCAATAGTATTCATTTATTACTGACATAATACAACCTATAGCTTGTCAAAACAATGACTTATTCGCATGAGAAAAAAAAAAAACATGTCTGGTGAGAAGGCCAAAGTTATTTAGTTGATGTATTTAAATCCTCAGCTATGTTATGTGCATTAAGGATAATCTGAGCCCCCAATGCTGAATAGAATACAGAGCTAATTGTCGTTAGCTAAGTATACCCACAGATTCAGCTTTGTGCTGGAGGGAGCCATCAGCTGGTAGTTTTTACCACAGGCTTCTTCTGTCATCCAAGTGCAAACAACATCTTCAAACCTCTCCAAACAGATTGGAGCAGGGAAGACAGTTAAGCCCCACCTGCCGCACTCTTTCATTCAGTACAGGGGCAGGCTGTGCCAGGGGGCTGGGGCTGAGGCATGGTGGACACGCGGCCGGCCCCACAGGCTTGCCATGGTCCGCATGCTTTCAGGGGGTCTACTGGGCCATCTTGCCGCCTTTCTCTCGGCCCTTAAAAGGGCAACGGCCGAGCCAAGCCGCACACACACACACACACATGCACATGATGAGTGAAGGTGGTATGTCATGTCACAAACAGGAAGTGGGCGTTCATGGTTAACACGTATTCAAAACTGTCACTCAAGATGAATATACACGCACGCACACACACACACACACACACACACACTCTTACAACAAACAATTTAGTATGATGTCTTTTGACTCACCAACTTGGCTGGACAACGCACCATTCACCATTGGGTTGTCATTGGCTCCCAGCATAGAACCTTTTAAAGGAAAAAAAAAAAAAAAAAAAATTAAAAACCAGAAACATTATGCATGTAATGCTAAACAGAAACTTCATGTATTCATTTCTGTAGTGAATAAATGATTTCCCCTTAAATCTACTCACAGACTCCTCAAAATTGTAAATCCGCTAATCATAAAGTAGATTGATGCCAGTATGGGTTAAATCCCAAGTCCCAAACCCTGAACCCTTGGAGACCTTACTGGTAGTGCTGACTACTGTACATAGTGGGGAGAAGGAAACAATTTGTAAACGCTCAATCTAAGCTGCTTGTTCACATTTGTGTTCAGTCTTTGTTGTTCCATTCTCGCAGCAAGCTTGTGCAACGGGGCTATGACTGCATGGTGCCAAACTATCACTTAAAAAGGGACATAGAATGGAGTATTGTACCTTGTTTTCTCTGATATTAAAACAGATCAATTTTAACTGGTCAAAAATTAGCTCAAATGAAATTTTACAAGCCTAACTAAAACCCTTTTGGCTTAATTGTGCCCCCTTTGGCAACAACAGAACTACAGGTGCTTTGTGCTATTTGGCATCAATTGTAGGGTTTGTTCTAATTGCCCATGTTTTAGGGCTATTTCTCAGCTCAAGATAGAAAGGAAGACACAACCATGCTTCATGTTCATGATAGCTCTTTGGCCATACACAACCTCTTGTAATTCCTAAAAGCCAAGGCCCCTTCGTGTCTTTGAGGGGTCAGTGTCTAGGATTAGACTTTAGCCTTTGGGACATTGGTATTTAGCCATTGGAGTAGATCCGGACATTCAGACTGACCTGCGGTGCCTGTGCTGGGTGGTCTTTGAGAAATCCCAGGGGAGCCTAGATTCCTGTGCAAGGAGCCATGGGATGAAGAGAGCATCCCGGCGTCACCGAGGGAGGCAGCATTGCCCAGAGAGCCACCAGGGCTGTAGGCCAGGGGGTTGTGGTTGCTCACCGGCAGGGCCACGTGCATGGAGAAGCTCTGCTGCTGCATAGCAGATGGCTGTATAAGACAGGGAGACATAGACATAATTCATTAAACAAACAAAACAAAACTTTGAAAATAAATAAATAATACAAATGCATACAAATTTAAATGTGAATAAAAAATAACAAGGGGAGCACACAGCACCTCCAAGCAAGCAACTGTAGTTAATGGCATAATAATCAGACATTTCATAGCATCCAAAACATTACAATTGTTAGAAGATTAATGATCAAAATGACAGTGGCTCCTGATGGGGAAAGTCTACACAGAAACAGACTTAATATACAGTATACTTGTGTACTTAACCTACAATTCTGCAGTTGAATAACAACATAGGGCAAATAGAGTCTGATTCAGAGATCACTATTCTGCAATCGTGTGCCAAATGGTGACCTCACTCTAAGGTGAACGAAGAGTGGTCTCATCCCAGAAGAAATACCTCTCATTTCACAATGACCTCAGAAACCTGTGTGTTATTTGTCTAAGGAGCGGCACCATATGTTGCCAGCTTAATACGAGGCGGGCTCACTCAGACTAGGTGACATTTCTGCAGTCTGTTTCCCCAGTCTCCAGGGACTACATATTATAATGAGTGTCTGGACTGCGCACTAACAAATCTGGAGACCATTTTCACATTAAGACAAAAAAATATATATATTTACACATATATTATCGTCAAAGAATGTACCTCTCAGAGTGAAAACAATTAGACAAAAAGGAAACAATGTTAAATGCTGTTACAGTCAGCAGGAGTTGTGCCAACAGACAGTATCAAGCAGCAACAATAGCAGCGGCAGCGGTTGACAGCAGCTATGCAGTTACTTACGATCTTGTGATTTCTCATCATATTATCAAACTCCTCATTAATTTTTTTATATTTCTCTTCTGTGTGCGGGGTGAGCACGTAAGAGGCGTCCAGGTCAGGGCTGTCACAGCCCCTGTGCTCTTTCTTGTTTAACGCCTGTGGTGGACAATCAAAATAAAAAAGGAGGGGAGAAAAAAAAGAGAGAAAGGGAAATCAACATAAAGGGGGCAGAGGAGGAGGCGTATGGAGAGTACTTACACTCAAGCGCTTACACATTACATCACTCTCGTCATCCAGCTCGGGGCTCAGCCCGTAGCTCTCGTCAGCCACGGGAATGGCATAGTCATCCTGGCCTTTGTGCCTTAGTTTCTGCAATAGAATTAGCAAATTCACCTGCCTGCATATAAGAAGCTGGCTGCAGACACTGCATACCATTTGGAAGGGCAGTATAGTAGCACAAGATATTTCAAAAGGATGGGGAGGAGGGAGGGAGGGGGTCGATAACTAAAGCTCTTTCAGGTGAAACATTATGCAGCATTAGGACATGTTACGGTAGTATGCTATTGTTCCAGGAAGCTATCGGCAGCAGTGGCACAGTGGTGACATTTGAGCTGTCCAAAGCATGTAGGCATTGTATTAATGAGCAATCTCCCTCCCTCCCTCTCTCTTTCTCGCCCTCTCTTGCACTTCCTCACTTGTTCTCTCTCTCTCTCTCTCTCTCTCTCTCTCTCTCTCTCTCTCTCTCTCTCTCTCTCTCTCTCTCGATTCATGCATGTGCTTTAGCAGCTGTCGGTAAATGACAGCTTTGTGAGAACATCTGAATCCCAATGCATACATTTATACAGACATTCGTTTCAATGTGAAACAATACACAAGTTTCTCTAGAAATATAGAATAAAAGCAAAAAATGACAATCTAGCAAAGACATCATCATTTCCATTCTGGAGTGGATTAGGTCCTTGTGATTTGCAAATGCAGGGCATTAAGGGAACCTGTAGTCCAGAGACTTAACCAGACATATGGCACAGGAGCAGCATGGCCATTTCTTAACAAGTGCTGGCCCCCTGTCAATACCAGTAACCTGCACTGGCTGTGCATGGGCGTTTGACCTTGGGACACAAGGACCTTGACCTAGTTCAGTTGCGTAATGGACTTATCTATCTTGAAGCATATGGACTGTCGCTGTCGCCATATGTAACAATGACTGCACAAGAGAAATTTGAGGGTTTGTCTGACAGGCAATTAAACACAATATGTTGTTAATTAAAGACAATAATGTTTGGAGAAGTGGGGTCTTTATCTTTCCTTTAAATAAATGCATTGAATTGCCTGACATTGTCACTCACCATTATACATATTTAAAGTACATTAGTATTACATAAACACTAATTATGAATAAATACAAAAAAATATTTGTAGTTTAAGTTTTGCTGTAATTGCACTCTCTGTTGTTCATTATAGTTGTGTAATTGTCTTTTGTCACCCAAGACTCTGTATTCCAATGGCTAACTCTAGCCTCTAGGCCTCTGGGAAGCAAAGCTTGCATGCATGACTTTGGGAACTACTTTTCTTTGACCCCAGACGAGTGGCCAGACATCGACTTTCTGGGGCTTGTGAAATATGATCTCGCCCTCATTCTCACAACTGCATGAAATATTTATCAGCCCCATTGAGGATTCTGATCAGATCAGGGGGCAGGGCAGTGGATGCCAGTGTGTGTGTGTGTGTGTGTGTGTGTGTGTGTGTGTGTGTGTGTGTGTGTGTGTGTGTGTGTGTGTGTGTGTGTGTGTGTGTGTGTGTGTGTGAGGGTGAGGGTGAGACCTCACCCAGTAGGCCCTGAGAGAGAGAGAGAGAGAGAGAGAGAGAGAGAGAGAGAGAGAGAGAGAGAGAGGCTGAGAGGGAAACTTAGGCAGGACAGACAACTCCAGCTAACTTCTGTAGTCCTAAATGAGATGCTTGTCAGAATGCCGACACCTTTAAGATCTTTAAGAGCCATTCTTAACTTCTCTTATTTGAATAAACACTTACTATAAAATGTTTCTGACTACTTTATGTACCTTCTGTTTGGTCACTGTTGCCCTCTTATTATCAGCCATCAAACCTTGCTAAATAGGAGTAGGAGTTTTTGAGAGAGTATGGACTCTCAAGTATAGATACTGTATGTCTCTAATCACAACTATTTGATCTGAGGAGAAGTCTTTGAGAGAGTATGGACTCTAAAGTATACTATGTGTCTAATCACAGCTATTTGACTTAAATAGAAGTAGGAGTCTTTGAGAGAGTATGGACTCTAATCACAGCTATTTTACAAAGGAAATGTACATCTTTCATGTTGCATCTTTTCAGCAAAGGGCCCACATCCAGTAGGAGGCACATTACAACAAATGGCCCATCATGGTCTCGGCACACGCAGAAGGGACTAAAACCACTCTCGCGTCATGGTGATTTGTAAATAGCAAATGTCATAATGCATGTGAAGGTCGAGACGCACCGCATTGCAAAGACATGCCTCTGCACTGATGGACTGATTAGGCCCGGCTCTTTAATAGCCCAGGGCCTGTGCTCATAATAGGAAGAGAGAATGAGAGGAGACGAGAGAGAGAGAGAGAGAGAGAGAGAGAGAGAGAGAGAGAGAGAGAGAGAGAGAGAGAGAGAGAGAGCGGTCAGCCGCGTCGTGCTGACCACTGCCTCAGCAAGAGCCCTTCTGACAGCATTCCCAGACGCTAATGGGCCACTCTTTATTATTTCAATCTATTAATGGCTATTGACAGTTCTATTCACGTCTGATTCAATTACGCGCAAGACAGATGTCCTTCTCGCCGGCTTTGAGGACAGAGGTGATGACCACCGAGCCCCCGTCTCCCCAGCACTCTGTGTCTGTGTCTGGGGCTCAAGTGAGAAAGAGCTCACGCAGTTCTCACAGCTCTGCCTCTTAGTTCAATAGCCTGCCTGAGACTCGCAAACACACTGTCTTGAAATTGTCGGCTGGCGAAGAGTCCAAATTTGCCACAACGTGGGCCCACTCGAGAAGAACAGAAGTGCAAATGAGATGCAGATTGGTCGATACAAGTGAGCTAAAGTGGAGACGGCGCTTGATACAAAGTTGCAAAAAAAAAAAAAACATCCCGACAATCATTTTCGCACCCACTTACAGATTCTGAGTATTTTTAGCAAGCTACAGCTGGAGAATTCACATATTGGTGTGAATGTTTGTGTGTAGCTCAAACAACACTAAGAGGAAAGGAGGGGGTATCTCGGCTTTTTGCCGTCGACAAACAAACTCATCTCTGCATCTATCTGTCTGTCTGTCTACTGGCCAAAATGAAATACACTGTAATCTTATACCAAGATAACAACTGCATAAGACTAAATACAACTAAAAATGTCTCTGCTGCTGCTTCCAAACAGAGTGGTATTTCTTAGCAAACTAAGCCTTGTTAAATAGCTAACAGTGTTTTAGCCTTTCATGTGTAATTTTATTATGTCAAATAATGTTCATCAAAGAGAAAATGATGGGCCCGTGTCCTGAGTCATATGAGTGTATTTTCACTTTGAAGCGGCATGTGTTAGAAAAGAATGTGGCTCGCCTGTGGAATCCCCCACTTACCTTCATAGAGGCACAAGCTAGAGAATTACATTTATTCATTTAGGGGCATGAACAAGCTGTTTCATCTAGTATTACAGCTCGTTTGTATTGTCAATTAGACTAATTCACTCTCCTTCAAACTACATTAAGTTTAACGTTTTATATAATATCATGATGCTGAAGTAGTCTGTTAGAGATGAAGCGTAGAAATATCTTCATTTTTCTAATTGTTGCAAAACTAAATCTAACTAAATCTAAGGACAAGGCTTTGTACACCAGCCAAAGGCACAACAGAAACCGGCAAACACACATTAACATGTGCACAGTGCATTTGGCAGCAGTCGCCAGTAGGCTGTTGTACTGCATGTGTGAATGGCAGTCATTCATTCAGCCTAACTTTCTCTGATTTCTATTCTCAGTGCCCCTCATATAGCAAATATGTTACTGATGGATCTAACAAAAGCCCAAATCTAGAACAGGACCATGAGATTATTATTCTCCGCAAACAATACACTATCTGCCAACTGGCTATTTGTTTTATGATGGAAGAAACACTGACATTGACATTATTTGGGCAAACTTTGTGTGGAATTGACCGTCCATATTGTTCTTAAAATATCATGACACTCACCTCCACGATGTCTGAGTTGGTTCTGCTCTCGTGGGGCTCGTTGTACTCGGTGTACTTGAGTAAAACTTTGTCCATGTCTGTGCTGGCGTACTGGAAGAGTTTGTTAGCACTGTTGAAGATGATGAGGGCTATCTCACAGTCACACAGCACGCTCAGCTCGTACGCCTTCTTCATCAGGCCAAACTTCCTCTTAGTGAAAGTCACCTGAGGAAAGGGCAAAGAAAACATATACAAGTGAAGTGTCAACTCAAGCTCATAGTGTAAATTTCATACAGAGTGTCTGCAGTCATAAACGTGCGACTGCAGATTACACAAACTTCACATTTATACCCAAATGGTTTCTCCAAATGGTTTCTCTCTCAACACTGTATAGAAACTGCTTCACGAAAAGAACACTTCAAGTTCATTCATTGCAAGACAAATTACAGTGATAAGAATCAGTGGTCTAATTAAGACATTGTACCCACTGCCCTTTTTCAGAGCTGTCGAGGAACAACCTTGTGCAATGTGACATTCCTCCCAGGCAAGCTCGGCTTTTTCACTGGGACCGGGAGTCCGATTGGAAGGCCTGTGCTATGGAAGCCTCGTTGTACTGGACCCCAGCTCCGGCAAAGTCAAAGAGATAGATAGCGTGCGCACGCACACACACACACACACACACACACACACACACACACACACACACACACACACACACACACACACACACACACACACACAGGCTCTGCACAAGCTTGCTCTCGGGGGCACTTACAGTACAAAGGCTGAGCGCAGGCCGTATGTAGGTCACAGGCCATTCACGCTCACTTACCGTAGCATCCCCATTCAGTACAGAAGGAGGAAGCCTTTGGACAGTGCAAACCAATGGATGGATGTCAAAGGCTTATGGCCATGCTTATGAAATCTGTAAATGGACAGGCTCTGGGCATTTAGGCTGAGTTTATGAATGTGCGGTACAGATACCGAAGCACAGTTGTGCCTCTGTGAGTGCATTATCTATTCAGCATCTCTAGTGCCCGGTATCTGAACTGTAATTACCATGAATGTGAATGCTTCTGCTCTGAGATGACTTAAGTACGCAATGCTAACCCAAAGGGAAAGCAAAAGAGCCAGAGATTACAGTCTGATATGACAACATGTGCTGTCCTGTAAGAGCATTCAAGGCCTCATGGTATCATGAACAACAACCAGTTATGGTATTTCTATTCTTTAATTCAAGATTATAGCGATCAGATTATTGTGTTTTACTGTTTGTGTTTGTAAGTGTGTATATGTGTGTGGGAGAGAGAGAGAGGGAGAGAGAGAGAGAGAGAGAGAGAGAGAGAGAGAGAGAGAGAGAGAGAGAGAGAGGGCAAGTCTGTGAGTGTAAGAACATGTGTGGTGATGGTGGGTACAGCATGAACATTCATACCGATTTCACACAATAACATGACGATCCAAGCCAACACCAAAACCAAAATCTAATACACACGTCACAACATGTCTATATTAACAATGTAGGCCAAATGGCTATATCGAATGTGTTATATTACCCTAAACCAGTCAAGTGCTTGTTTAGAATAATATACATCAGTATATCATTAGCCCACTTTCAACACTCTGCCTTTTCCATCGTAATGAATATGGAGTGCCTGCAGTCCCGTGGATGAATACATTTTTCATGATAATGGGACGTGTATGCTAATGATTGCTCCCGAGGGTGCACACAGCCAGGCCCTGGGGACTGTGGCTGCCACGTTTGAGATGCTTTCTAAGCAAACACTACTTACCAAACAAGCAGGCTTTATCATCAAGAGGCAACCCCCCGCACCACATTCTGGTGTGATACCATGCAAACAATATTCATTGATTTATGTAGTGTCTGCGGCACTGTACATTGATGTTATATAATGTTGAATATGATTATAGAATAATATGCTAATAGGTTACAAGTATATGTTGTTTACAATAAGGTAACCAAACATAAAATTAGTCCGCTGCACACCACAAATCAACAAATGTCCAAATGTATATATTTTTCGTGAAACCATTAAAGACACCAAACTCCAAATCCAGCACGCACACAGAGACACAGACACAGACAAGAAGTCCTCCAGACAAGATAGGATTTGTTGCGCTGCCTCTCTGGGCGTTTATATTTAGCCAGTGCGGAGCAGACGGGGTGAATTCCAGCCGCCTCTGTGGTTGGTCTGAGTGATGGCAGCCAGCGAGAGAAGGGCGCAGTGTCTCCCGCTGACCCACCCTTGCTAATGACAGGGTGCTGTTGGGATGTTGGGCAGCGGCTGCCCTCCCTAATTACTACCGACCAGCTGCAACCACAGGGACGGCCGGGCCCCGCGAGGGCCGAGGCCTCGGACAAGCTCTCCAGTGTCCGACACCTCGCCTGTGGGGGCAGCGTCCCGACATCGCTCTCCCCACACGGAGCCCCAAGGTCTGCGAGCTCATCAAAACTATACAGTGTGCTGGACGGATGGATGGCTTTTGCTCAATCTCACAGCCTTTAATTAAGGCATATATGTGGGGTTCCGCCGTGGAGTGGAGTGCAGAACGCTGCGTGAGCCTCGTATAAGTGTTTGGCGCAAAAATCTCGGGGGAAGGTTTACGAGACGGCTGCGTTCTTGAAAGGCAGAGCTGAACGAAAACCACTCCAAGGATTCCTCGCCACAACGAGGACGTGTAATCGTGTGTTGCAGCTCGGAATTTTTATGCCACCGCCACAGCCTGTAGGTTTTGTGTTTTAGTTCAGTGTTGAGAGAGGACCAGTAAGACACTGTTAAGTGTGTGCACCTGCTGTCAGAAAAACGAGAAAATGCTTAACTGTCACCTACTTGTCTGTTTCGCTCGTCCATGATTCGAGTGATCTGGATCTTCTTCCTCCCCATGTCTGCTTCTGTTGTCTTCGCTCACACCCCCCAAAAAAATACCAGGATAAAAATCGTATGGATCCTAAGGACTTCAGCGCATGGTACGATGTAATTTCTCTCCCAAGCCCCTCCAAAGAGATGCAGAAACCTGCAACAACAAAAGAAAACAAGAACAAAAACATGTTGAATACTATCTTCATCTTCATTACTCACTGTACGGCTATACAATAAAGGCTTGTAAATGTATAGGCCTTTCACTCACATTCTCAAACTGTTACTTTCACATTGCATGTGTGATCACAGTGTGTTTATCTGCAACCCCCCATTCTTTCCATGCCTGTTCATTGCCTCATCCTGCCGACTTAATCCCATTAGGTCACTGGTATACAGCAGTATGCCTGCAGCAGTATGCCTACAGCACATACAAGGGGTGTGTGTGTGTGTGTGTGTGTGTGTGTAGGGTTAAGACCTGAGGGATTATCCAGTGTAGCAACAGTCACGATGGTCTCAGAAGATATACTGTAACTCTACTGTCCTTTGCAGACGTTCTCTATCAAAACGGAATCTTGCATTTAAACAAGACTAAAGAAAGTGACACATTGCACAATTGCAATGCAGCTGCTCACAAATCATAAGCAAAACATTGATGGTGAGAACTTCTCGCTCTTCTGGGACAGTCCTAAACATTCCATTCTATACCTAAAATTCTATGTGAATATATTACAAAAGCTTGCTCAGCTGTGAAGCTGAAGCTGTGAAAAATATCACATACCTTTTTCTGTACAATCTGCCTTCATATTTACATAATGCATAAATTACACTCAAATCACCTCTGGAACTTGTACAGTATATCCATGTGCTAGGATTACGCATAATTCATCTTATTATGCATATTCATTCAACATATGGCAAAGCAGTGGTTCTTAACATCACAGATTTTTTTTTTTTTTTTTTGTCCTAACAGCTCGGTGTTAGCCAGTTGCCTTTGCCTCAGCTCTTACAGCAGACACAAAGCGAAGCTCATCTTAAACAAAGTGAATGAAGTCGGCTGGCAAAGAGCAGGATGCAATCTCCTCAACTCCAACATAACCATACACATCCCCGGCTTTCTCCATACCATAAAAGGCAAAATGGGAGCTCCCACGCCCACTTGCACTGTTTGACTAGTAAAAACACCCTTTGAATTCTGATGGGAAAAGCAGTCCCCTGCTTACACACAATTCCATGCCCTTGGACAATTAAAAGGATGACTCACTGTCACCCTTGGGATGCTCATTTCAACAAGACATCCCTGAAATGTGTGGAAAGGTTTATATGACATGAAACCTAGTGATGTCAGCCAGTAAAAAAAGTCAGTCTAGAATCAGAAATACTCTTCTTTTTTTTTAAGCCACCATTAATGTAAATATTCAGTGATACCTGCCTAGTAGACAAATATGGTTCTTATGCAATGTACTGTACATGTGCTTGTGTGTGAGTGTCTGTGTGTGTGTGTGTGTGTGTGTTTCCAAGTGTCTAGTGTGATTCACTTGACCAACTCCCTTTGTCGCTGGCTGCGGCGCAGCTGGAGAGCGCCTGGAATCTGGGCACATCCATGCGAGCTCTGTTTCCTGTCTCGGGCCGCCGCTGCATCCTACCGCAGAGGGCGGGTGGGCGGACCCCGGGGCCTCCCCTTCCTGTTTTTCAGGGCCTCTTTTGCGAGGAGGAGCCGCTGGGAGCCACGCTTCCGTTTCACATCAGCGCCCTTGTTATTTTCCTGCCCGTTGCTTTTAAGACTAAACAAGGGGGCCAGCGGGCTTTTGTCCACCACCATCCTGTGAACAACACTCTCGCCGCCCGTTATCATGTCTCCCACAGATACTGAGCTGTGCTGAGAGAATAAACTCGCTTTTTTTTCAGAGCAGATCTACAAGACTACAAGACTGTCTGGGGCAAAATACCAGATGTCAAAGTCTACCAAAAAAAGCACAAAGCACAGAATCAAAATCCTGTAGCAACACAAGCAGCAACATAGCCATAGCCAGCATTATTTATTATTAATGGCTAACTTTGTTTGTGTTATTGTTGTTTATCAATGTTTACTATCGCTTGATTAGATGTGCAGGGCACTCGGCTATGGGTGACCTGTCAGGCAGGCAGCACTGGCCGCCACGCTGAAGCGGCTTAGCCCCATGTGTCAGCGTTAACTCAGGTGACCGCAAGGCTCAGGTCCCCCCTGCACTGCACTCGCTCTTCCACCCCCCCCCCCCCCCCCACACACACACACACACTCCCCATCCCCCCCCTTGTCAAGACGACACACAGCTGATCCCTGACGAACAACAGCCAACCCTCACTTTCACGCTGTCCATCTTCCCCTGCGCTGTTGCTATGGCGACTAATGAGCTGTCATTAATAAGGTCTGTCACCTGCATATGTGTGTAAGAGTGTGTGTGTGTGGGTGTGTGTGATAGAGAGAGTGAGAGTGAGACAAAGTAAGAGGAGACAACTGGAACTGCTGAGAAGATGTTTAAACCAGTCTGAATAGTGTTAGCCCTCTGTTTGCACTATCTGTCTCAATATGGCGGACAGCAGCTTTTGGAATGGCCCTTGCAGTTTCCCTCTGCTGTTTCTTTGGAGACATCTGAGGAAATGAACTGTGATCTGAGCAAGTGGTTTGTGGTTGGAAATAATATTACTTGCTCATTTGACACAAATGAAATTACCAAAGGTTACGATGGAGAACTGATGGCTACATATTGACTTTTGATCGGTTGTTATGTACCGAGACAACAATTTGCTGCTTTCAATTCTAAACAAAACAAACAAAGTGAAAACTGTAAACCAAACAAAAAAAAATCAAAGTGTGTCTCTGCATGATTACATATACCGGTAGTACTTATTTCATCTGACTTATATAAAGACATGTGCCTGCTCCACGACCTCTAAACATAAAACCATTTCAAAAAGGATTTCACACTCACCAAATACACAAACACATGTCATCAAAGAACATGTAATAATCTCCATCAGAGCTAAAGTACTGATTAGCAGTATAAGTAATATAGTAATGATTAACAGACAGAACTATTACCGCTGCACTACAGTCATCACTGGCAGGTCTAAGCCAGTGCGATGGTGAGTGTCTGTCAGTCCTTCAGCAGCTGAAAGGACCAGTGTGGAGATAATCAGGTGGGCACTGTGAAAATGAGTCTACCAGGGCGCTCACAGCAACACTTCTAGGCCCAGCCTCCTTCCCTTCCCTTTTGATGTGAGCTCCCATCACAACATACAGTACAGCCCGTAAAGAGGCAAGAGGAGACTCTACTGGGGGCTCCCTGGGGAGTTGGGAGTGAGGGGATATCAAGGAGGGCTCCATACTGTGCCAACAACAGCATCTACTGGAGAAAGCTCCTCGCTTCTCCCTATGGTACCTTTGTTTGCATTCAGCAAATCTGCCTGCATTTCACCTTTACAAAGCTCATAGCTGACATAAGAAATGGGGTAAACACACGGAAGATGGAACACACACGGAACACAGGAACAGTCACTCTATCAAGGCTCTCAGCTGGAAACATCTGTTGACATCTGGGGGGACCTTGAATGGAATCACTGCCACTTGCCCTCTTGAAAAATAGAATAGAGTTGAGAGTGTTTCAGGTTAGAAACAACCTACAGTAGAGCCCTGTTTACAAAAATAGAAGGGGATTTCACTCAACAATTAAAAAAATACTCAATACTTCCCAGTAAAAACAATTAGAGTCTAGCTGTATTATCCTACCCATTGTCACTTCACACAATGCTAAAAACACTCTCTCAAATAGCTGTTGTTCAGAGAGCAAATGGGCCGATGATTCCCCAGTGTGTGTGTCTATGAGAGGCCAATTAACAGACAAAAAACCTTTAAAGAGAAAGCCACTGAAGAGAAACTTATTGAAATCTCCACAGCATCTTAAAACTCTGACCGCTGCTATTCCATGCACGAACGTCCTCCCGCTTCTCCCCACGTCTGAGCAACACTTCTTTTTATTTAATTAGTCTGCCTGCTGTGATGTCATTTTAATATTGAGTTGTTTTTATTGCTGCCTAAGGACATAGTTTCCCCTCTTTGAATGCTGTTGTCTCTCACATGGCAAGTCATGGCCTACCAAACTGGCAGAGAAGCATTCAACACTATGCCACATGTAAGGTATTTCTGCTGTGCAGTGGGAGACATACAGCTTTGCCATGCCATCCACATGCTATCTTCATTAAACATCAGTACGCTGTGGGTAATTCCAATATGTCACTTCATAAAACAAGATGTCTAGCTTATTGCTTCTCCTATCCTACAGTCATCTTAGAGGCAAAGTGAACCAAATCAGCAAAACTGAGACAAACATAGCAGGACATTACATTACACCGATTATATGGAATTGGCATATGGTTTTTAACTGATTGTAAGTCAATGGGGGAGGGGGTTTGAAATAGGGTTGGGGGGGGAGGGGGGTGGATGGAGATGGGGTTTGGGGACATGACCTCATCACTTTTTTTTCTTTTTTCTATTTTTTTTTTGGCCTGTACAGTGACGTGTGAGCCAGGGCTGCAGAGTCTCCTCCCTGTGCCACTGAGTCAGAGACCTCAATTACCCCATAACCCTCCAGCATATGTAATGAACTGCAGACATGCAGACATTCCTGGGAAGTGTGTGTGAGTGCATGTGTGTGTGAGTGTGTGTGTGTGTGTGTGTGTGTGTGTGTGTGTGTGTGTGTGTAAGACAGAGAGAGCGAGACACAGCGAGAGTGAGTGTGTGTGTGTGTGTCATTGAGCAGAACGTTAATAAAATGAGCCTGCCTTATCTGAGAAATAGCAAGCAACTCTGATTAAGATCAGAAACGGCCTCATCAAAACAGTTCCTGTGGTACAGTAGGCTATTTAATGGGGGATCCAAATCAAGGCTATGGGCAAAGTGAAACTCTCCCTCTCTCTCTAGTCACACTAAAATCACACTAGTAATGCTTCAATTCATGCTCAGTTACACTACAGTACATCCCAGAAATACTGACTTGCTTTGTTACTGCCTGTGCATAACTGGAGGAAAATAAAAAAAATCACATCTCTGAACACTTGAACTCTTTGCGCTAGTCTGACTTGTACAGCATCTAAGCAGACGTATTATCAGATCAGAAGAATAATGCTGGGAGGACTTTTTATAGACTCGGTGCAATCTTTTGATCTGCTAAATTAAATTATAATGTATTCCTCAGATTTGTTTTCCCCCCCTCTCTTGTTGGAAATTCTGCTCTTTCAGCAAAGCAATGCCTTCCTTTTTAAGTCCTTAAAGACTCCCTTAACTAGAAATGAAGACTTCATCTGAAGAAGCGAGGAGTTTTTAGGGTTTTCTCGGGCCAATTCGTGACCTTGGCTTCAGACTCTGCATTTGAATGAAGCAGCGCACAGAGGACCACTGTGCCATGATGTATATTTCCTCTGACATATACAGACGGAAATACTCTGACAGACCCTTGAAAAATATTCGACACTATGCAATGCAAATCAATTTGGGCACCATGTACATTTCTGTGCTACAGGCATCTACCCCCCAAATCAACAAGGTTTGTACTGTAACTGTACTTCATACAAAACTACAAAGTAAAGCAACATTCATTTCATTCAAGATAAAATACAGTGCAGTTCTTCATGCCCCCAATAAGACTCCAAGTCCATTTCAGCAGTGCCGAAATCTCCATATTTGTTATAACTTACAAAAGCCTAATACCATGCCAATGACGGTGTAGCCTATTATTTTGAATGTGAATAAAAAAGCATGTGAGACAGAGGCGAGTGAAAGATGATCTGGGATATGGCACTAATGGGATCTGGCCTTGGCTCTGGAGGTTTCATGTTGTTGGTAGAGGACTTGAATCCCATGCCTGTGCCCACAAGGCTATGTGTCAACAATGCAGCATGTAGCCAATAGAGTGCCTTTGCCACACACAGCAGGTGCCTTCATTAAGAGTGGATCAGCGCTTGAATGCTCAACATCAGGACGACTCAGAGATAAATCGAACCGTCAGGTGCATCCCGCCCCGTCCGAGGGACAGAAAGACATGGGCTGTAGAGTGTATCCGTCTGCAAACAGAGGTGTGTGTTCTCAGAGGGTTAATGGTCCCTCCGCGAGGAGAGTTTGGATTCCTAATGAGAGGCCACACAAACATGACACTGAATACAACTCACTGTGCTGGCCGACGCAGTCGCCAGATCACACGCCGCTCTGGGATAAGTAGGGTAAAGTGGTGTAAAACAGGACAGAGTTCTTATTACTTGCTCAAACTTTTTGGTCTGCCGGGAAATAAACACGGTCTGATATTTGATGCTATTAGTGTCTCTAGTGTATACACAAACAAAACCAAAGTTTGCTTAGGGTTGCTTCAAGAAAGTGATCTGTGCAAGAAACTGTAAAGTAGGAGGACAAACTCCTGAAGAGCATTAGAGTTTTACAGACGGTTAGTCAATCTTCTACATTATTGTTCATTCCCTCCAAGGCGTTTCCTGTCCAATCCCAGATGAGTAGTTTCTGCTTGACCCTACAATGTCGCCCCTATAAGGTCATCATAGTAAGCGGCAAAGACCCTTAACAGATAGAGAAGAGGATTGGTGTGTGAAAGAGGATTAGCTTAAGATTTAGGGAACAGCAATTGGTGGAGGATCCCCATCCTGACCCTTGGTGACGGGTAGGGTGAGAAGGCTGAGGTAAGTGAGGAGGGCAAAAGAACGAGGGAGCTGAGAGAAAAGAGCAAAGGGAAAACTACACACTGGGTTTTTGCTTTTGGACGCTGAAAGCTGCCACTTAAGAAAGAGGCAATGGCAATCTGATCCCACATCTGCTAAATCTCCAGTCTTGCAGCCCTTTCTAGGCAGGCTCCGCTCCTCACTTTGTCAATTCCCTCCGAACCCATGAAAGGAGAAGCTGCCCATTGAACAGGTGTCTTTTAAGTCACCTAAGTAGAAAATCAGACCATCTTGCAGCATCAAACTCCAAATCCAACGGCCCTTAAATACTGTTTATACTTTGCCCAAGTGGAGGTACTCTGCTTTACTAGACTGTGCACACATTACACAGGTTAGTGCCAGGGGGATGGATGCCAATGCAAAGCTCTTGGGTTTGGACGACATCGCCGAGTATTAACAGTCAGTCTAATTAAGTTTGTCCGTGCTGCCTCAAATCACGGTTTTATTTGGCAGACCTGCGCCAAACACCTATTTACATTTGACAAAAGACAGTTTCATAAGACTACAGGAAAGGAGTTGAGGAGCTAATATTTGGAAACAATTTTATTTGATTTCTTTATTTGTCCTGCGACTTTTTCGAGACCTGGGAAACCTATTTAGCATCAAACGTGTGGACGGGTGGTCAGACAGGAGGCAGCCAGAGGTTTCTGGTTTTGGAACGGCTGCTTTGCAAATTGCTGGGCGACCCCACAGGAACATGTTTGAGTTTCAGTGGATTAGGACCTTCTCCAAAAGCCACAGAAAATGAAAACACCAGCAAATCATAGTCTCTGCTAACATGCCCTGGGTTTAAATAGAACGCATAGATCCATATGGAATGTAAGGCTTTGGACACAGGATTGAGCCCTGGCTCACCCTCATCACTGAAGCCTGTGATGTCCAGCATTACAAACTATGATCTTTGGTCTATTCAGCTAAAAAGCCAGACATTGTCATGCAATATAACATCTGCAACCACAGGTTTGACTAAATGAAG
The DNA here is from genome assembly GCA_027497455.2 of Sardinella longiceps. Lineage (NCBI taxonomy): Eukaryota > Metazoa > Chordata > Actinopteri > Clupeiformes > Clupeidae > Sardinella > Sardinella longiceps. The sequence continues at coordinate 14,592,347 of JAODXP020000010.1, forward strand.
AACATACTGCAACTCAACAGCATTCCATTTCATTCTGAGCAACTACAGCCTAGAATTTTAGCTGGTTTAAAAGTTTCATTGGAGTATTTCACTGGGAACTGCAGAGAGTACAATGGCAGGGGATTCTAAATGACCACGCACAGCACTTAAAAGTGGCACTGTTTAGAAGTAAAACGTGGAAAAGTGGGCATCCATGTTGCCTACATCAAAGACACTGGAGCTTCACACTGAATATTCCCATTCAGACTTAGACCCCGCAGGGGGAAAAAGCGTTTGGGTCATCTGGGGCCATGGCTGACATGGCGATGGAAAGAGGTCTTACCACACGATAAAAACACAGTGCTCTCCTGACTGGGCTCCTCCTTGGACCAGCGAAAAAGCCCAAACTACAGAGTGGTCAGTGGACTGGCTGTTTCAGCGCTCGGCTGGCTGGACAAGGGCCTGGAAGTAGAGGGAGAGAAAACTGTTACAGAGAGGGTTCAGTTTAAAATGGGCTTAGAGACAACTGACAATCTTTCTTGTTAGGGTCATTTTAAAAATGTGTAATTCCATGTGGTTAAAAACAAAGTCTAAAAATGTTAATCAGATGGAAAGGCATAGACTATAAAGCTCCAGCATGTGAAATACCATGCAAAGTAATATGTTTAAAATGGACTCTCTGCATTCATAACTGCACTCATAAGTGATGATTTATATCTCTCATGGATACATTTTCACAACATCCCCTGAATTGGAAAATGCAGACTTACACATGGTTTAAAAATTATATGTAAAGTATGGATCTACTAAGCTGAACTACGCATGGAATGGGAGTGAACTTCAGCCATAGACAACAGACACTGATCACAAGCAAATATGCTTATCCATACAATCAAGCAACCAAAGTGAGTGTCTGATGTTGGTTCCCAAATTAGCCTTAAATTACTATGATTTACCAAGCCAGTAGTTAAACATGTTAAGTCTAACATCACAAAAGATGATCAAAGTGTCAGAAATCCTCAGACAGCACCTCCCCGCTTAACCCTAATGCAACATAAGTGACCAGAAAAAATTTCACTTGGGATGGGAAGGACCCAAAATAGCGATTCAATAAAAATACACACAGAGCCGCCTCTATTTCCTGACCATGTGGTGCTAAAAAGATGCTGGTCCCTGAGAAGCGTTACTATTTTTGTTTACCGCCGGGCCAGAAATACCCCATCATTAACAGACCAGCAAGGGAGGGAAAATAACACCCCGTGACACGTGTTTAAAGCCTGGATTCATTTGGCCTATTACAAACACCATCCTGTACTATGATCAACAAATTTGTCTGGGATGTAGCAAGAAAAAAAAAATCATTTCATCTATGGCTGATAAGTTGCTTCACCACCTTTTAAATGGCTACGCTAATTTTATACCTCAGAACTATTTCCATAGGCTAGTAGCCAATATTAAAGATCTGTATGTTGGAGTTGCCTGTGAATTTTATCATAGAACATACATTTACATTTTAAATCCCTATGATATTGATATGGCACACTATTACTGACAATTGCATCAATCAAATAAATAATACACTGTAGTAAAATATTTTTACTTGGCTTGCTTTGCAAAACAAAGTATAGGCCTATACACAGCTTTCAAGACTCCAGGGCTTGTTCAGAGATAAACAGAAAATGTATATCATGTGCTGATGCACTGAGGTCAAACATAATGCCATTTACTTTTTTCCATATATTTTTTATATTACTTTTACCTTATAGTAAAAGTTTGAGTATTTAAAATGTCAAGGTCCACTATCAAATGCAGACCACTATGATGCTGAACAAATTGAAACCCCATTCGATTTTGTAATGTAGAATATACCATCATGCCAAAGCACCTCATCAGTGTAGCCTACTGTAAATAAATAAACAAAAACATAGTATGCACATCAAATCCCCCCATTCCCAGGCAACATAACCTGTGATAAATTCACCATTTTACCAAGTGGAGCCCAAGAATTCCCTTGTGAATTGCACAAGATTGTCACAAAAAAGGATGACAAGTTGTGTAGGCCTCTTACATGCCACGGAATATTTAAGCAAATCATAATATTTTATTTGATTGTAATCTATGATATTCTTATGAGTATGACTGGTATGTCGATGGTAAAACTGCAGTATTTAGCACTTTTAATGCTGTACTTTTAAAAGTGTGTTAAATAAACGTATAGGCCTATTTTAACTTTTTTTTCCAGTGGTCCAACAACTTCTGCTCCAAGAATTCGCCTATGGGTTCAAGCGTGATATTTTCAAGCCTAGTCTCCATTAATATAAAAAGCTCGGAGCATCCCGTATGAATTACGCGATTCACTATGTGGCCAGAATTCTAGGAATGCCATCATAGCATATCAAACTAGATATAAATCACTGGAAAAGACTAGCCCTCATTCCCAAAGACAAAACGATTCCAGTATGGACCGTTAGGAACATTTCCCTCTATATGCTGGGATCACACATGTCCCATTTCTTTGCGCAAACACGCGCCAAGTAGCTTTGGATAAAATACATAATGTTGTCTACATATTATGTCCAACTCACCTCCGTAGTCGTAGAACACCGTGGGTTTTGTCTCAGTGGTTCCGTGGGATACAATTGTGTGTGTACATACTCGCAGTTGGCTGCTACTGTACGGTGACAGTGTTCCTGCACTTACTAAGCCTACTGCCAAACTCTGAAACGCAGCAGCTTGGCTCCTCCCTTCGGTTTCACGGTCAGCAACACCCGACAATAGCATTCACAAAGGAGAAAAAAAAAACATTTTCCTTCTTTGAGGAAGGATACAGTAACTGGCAGTTTTACTCCGTTCAAAGTTTGAGCACAATCTAAAATGATTACTTAATCATCTAAAATTTGGAAACATTGTTTTTTTTTTTTTTTTTTTTTTACATGAGGCGCCCTCTAAGATTAATATCCCCTGTACCCTCCCTTAGCAAAAAAAAAAAAAAGCCAGACTGGCTATAACGTCATTGTAATTCGTATTTCTCATTAACATAAACCTACTGTACACAATAATTAGGAAAAAGTCGCCTATTTGGCAGTATAGGATAAACTTCTTCCATTTGTTAGAATATCCTAATCATGATGCACTCAGCTGTTAAAGACAACTGTCTTCGTGTAAATCCATCTTTGAGGAACACTGCCCTAAGCCAATTAAAGTACTTAAAGTTTGATTGAAACCAATGGGCTTTGTCAAGGGGGTTCCCGGGAGGTCACATGTAATAGCATGTTGTGCGACAATGGTGTGGCACTTGGCTGCTTCGTTTGGCTGGTGGCTCGCCATGTACTACTGACAGTTGTAATTTAGTCTGAAGAGTAATAGAAATGCTGAAATATCTACACCAGGGATATGGTAAGAAAAAAAAGAAAGACACAATAGCCTATCTTAAGTAGAAAAAAAAGAAACTAATGAATTTAAGAACTGTCCTGTCACTTTCACAACGATTTGACATTCATATTAATAATATGCACAAATCCCAGTCCTTGTTTTCATTTCACAGACAAAAAATGACCTTTGGTACGTCCCTGCATCTGTTGGGATATCTGATGAGTGAGTAGCTACACAGTATGCTATATGCACATGCTCAGCTCGGGGTTTCCAAAGCCAATGTCTATAGGGACTGCAAGCTCGCCAGGTCCTCTTGACTCGGAAAGCAAACACCCGCTGGAATTGGACATTGCAAATCACACCAAATACTGAGCCATCTGGAGCACAGAGATTAGTGAGAGATGGACACATTTCATTTTGTTCGATTTCCAATTCACACTGTTTACATCCGTCTCTCACCGTTTCTACTGGTAGGCATCAGCTAAAGCTGAGGTTAGTTTGTATCCCTCATTTATTTATTGTTTTGTCTCCAGAATGATGATATGCATAAAAATGATTGTACAATCATTTCATGTTGATACACCAGCCTCTTTCACTGATACAATATTCTTGTTTAGTTTGGTGTTTACAGACATGACATTAGTATGTAGCTAATGAAGATGTCCCTAATACCAAAGCAACAAGTTAGTATTCTTTTTGCAAGAAAAAATATTGATGCTCAGATAGAAAACTACAGTATAAAATATAAACAATAGGTAAATATAAGAGAAAACTATGTTCTCCCAATGTCTGAACTTGATTTTGCCAAAATACAATTAGTGCTACTTTTGTCAGTATGTGTCTGAGTCATTTGTTCCAATCAAGCACATTGATTATTGTCCTTTTGTTGTCTATCAAATTTAGGTGCCATATATTCTCTCCAACTTGTGTGCAGAGTATTGAGAAATGTCAGGACATAACCTTATTGGGGAAAAAGTGACTTCCGTTTCTGGAGGGGTGTTCTGGCACTTGGTGCCACAACTAGACACAGGGGGTTTCACAAGCATCTGTTTGCCTGCCACAGGTAGTGCATTTCTCTGTCAGGGAAACCCATTACGGATTAAAAATGTTTTGTTTGAGATGATTTATGAGGTGTCCTGAGTATTGCTGGCTGAGCGAGACAGCAGGGAGAGAAGTTCATGTCGAGGTTATGGAGCAGTTACCTGTGCAAGGAGGGCAAAGGAGGACTGACTGTTTGTCAATGCGGAGACAGTTAGTCATTCATATGGCCAACACACACACACACACACACACACACCAATTAAGGTATACTGTATCAGTTCTATTCTGAGCCATGAAAAAAAATGCTAGACATAAAAATGGATAGCATTTATACATCTCTTGCAATGTCCACTCCAAAAGTGGTTGTCAATCTGACTGTATTGTAGCCCATCCAAAAGGGAATAAATCATAACTTTATACTCCCACTGGTGGCTCGATTGAGAGAGAGAAAAAAAGCAGAGATTCACACAATTGCTTCGCAAGGCAGAAACAAATCCCCGTAACATGTCTCAGCACCTTGGCCAACTTGGAGTCGTATAAATATTTAGCATTTTTTAATGAATTTGCAGACCTGGGAATGCAATGAACACCAAATTAGCTGTGACAATTTAATCTTCCGTGAAGTCATCCAAAAGCAATACTCTTAAAGGTTATGTTTCATTCTTCAGACCCATGTGCATGGTAATTTATTAGATTAGCCGACCTGCTCCACTTCTTGTAAGGCCACTATCTATGACTGGATCATTAAACTATGAAACTGTTGGCAGGGTCAGGTCTCAGCACTTCCAGTTGCCAAGCGCTCTTTACCTATCCAATGTTGAATAAGCCCAAAGAAGTCGCACTCCAAGTTCTCTTGGAAATACTGCAGAGATCACTCATAGACCTGGAGCACTTCTATGTAAATTCACTCAAATTGATTATTCAATGCTGCCTGGACTAACTGATCGTTTTCCAGCTTCACATATGTGCAAGCGTGTTCTCCATGGACTCCATGGACAATGGGGGATGTTACCAGAGACTGGCCTTGCTGTAGATGACTGTTTGAAAAGTGTAAGTATTAGGCAAGTCAGATCCAGGGCCCTTGCTGCCTATTAATGGTATTAAGGTTTTTCATGGTTCTGTACAATCTGTAATGTCATCAGAGTTTTTGCAGACTGTCCATGCAATTTATCTTGGCCAATCTAGACTTGATTATCCAATCTAAGTGAAAGTGTCAAGTAAACCTGACTCTCTCTCTCTCTCTGTGTTTGTGTGTGTTTGTGTGTGTGTGTGTGTGTGTGTGTGTGTGTGTGTGTGTGTGTATTGGACACAATACTGACACAAGACAAATGTGAACATTTAGAATGATTATTGCCAAATGTCAGACATTCAAATAAAAGCAATTATTCATAAATTACATTTTCTTACAGAGAGAAAACACAATGTACAAAAAGAAATATCGGTTAAAATGAAGGACTGGTTAAAAACCCCTTAATTCTTCTGTCTATACATGTTCTTCCTTCATTCTACTGATCCAAATGTGGTTATCTTTGTGACCAAACTCCATGAAATAACACCCCTTTGTTGTTGGCAAATGAGACATTAGTTACAACCATCAAGTAGGTTTTAAGAGCCACTGTGTGAGCCGTGTAAAAAGAAATCTAATAATCCGTTTCGCCCTCTCAGTGTAAAGAGATTCGAGCAGTAAATGTCTTCATATGATCCA
>JAODXP020000010.1:14605943-14628443 GCA_027497455.2 Sardinella longiceps
TCTCCATTCAATTTCTCACACTCACTCACTTTTTTCTCTCCCTCCCTCTCTCCCTCTTCCCTGCTCCCGGCTCTCCCTCTTTCCCTACCTCCATCTCTCTCTCTCTCTCTGGATTAGCGTATGCCACACACTCCATGAGGCGAGACAAAGCCCACACTATCTGTGCGCGTGCCGCAAGCTGATCTCGCCACGCTGCAATCTTTAGACACGACTGTTGCGAGGAGCACATTCTTCCTCTTATTATTGAGATGATGGTCCTCAATGCTCCTTTGAGACACCACCCTGCTAATAACCTCCTTGTGATCTCTCTCTTTCTCTCTCTCCGTCGTTCTTCCTCTACTTACTCCCACAATCATCAATCAAATATCTTCCATTGATAATATGTCTAATCGTTGTGATCCTCCGCAGCGCATGACACAGCAGTTGATTCCTGGCGTCCGTTTCCCAAAAGCATAGTTGCTAACTTAGTTTGTTGCCAATGGGGAATTGCATTGCAACTAACAAAGTAACTTAGTTAGCAACTGTGCTAACTTAGTTAGCAACTATACTTTTGGGAAACAGAGTCCTGATTCACCTTTGTGTTGCTTAGTGACAACATAGAGCCATTCTCTCTATTCAACCAGTGTCCTGCTGACCACTGGCACACAGTAGAGCAGAGTACCTACATTGTATCTGAGGTAGACAGGGCAGACTGGTCCATGTGAAAAGGACCCACAGGAACTATTCTTTGCATTTGATGATATAATGGATGAATGTCAAGGAATTGAATGCTATCAGGTGTGGAAATTAAAACCTAATTAAAAAAGGCTTCCATGTGTAGCTCCCAGGTAGACATCATGTAGTCTTGTAAAGCTTATTTTTTGGGATTCCAATCACATTAAACTTCCAATGATAATAGTCAATGACTAACAACCCCACCCCAGATGACCTGACCAATGACTGTTGAGCCAATAGGTCCCAAGCTCTGTGCAGAGAAACACATGGAGCATCAAACAACTGCTCAGGGTCGGGTGGAGTAGAGTGGAGTAGAGTGGAGGAGACTCACCTAGGGGCAGCGAGGCCAGGCAGTTGGCGGCCATGGAGAGCTCGTTGAGGCTGTGCAACTGGCAGAGCTGCCGCGGAAAGCAGCGCAGGTTGTTGCGGTCGGCCGTCAGGCACTGCAGGGACAGGCACTGGTGCAGCCGCTCAGGCAGCGAGCTCAGCAGGTTCATGGACACATCTAGGGTCTCCAGCTCACGCAGCTCACCAATCTCTGTGGAGGACACACACACACACACACACACACACACACACACACACACACACACACACACACACACACACACAACTATATTGATAACAAAGTAAAAACACACAGTCACTCTTAAAGCATATTCATGGGCACATCTAAACAAATGCATTGCATACATACCACCCCCACCAACAGCATGTAATTATGAACATTGACTCAACATCATCCTTTCCCTGGAACCCTGCACTTTGTGAAGTCCTAAAGGAGCCCTGTGCACTTTAGAAACCCAGTGCTTTGCTACAGGGGCCGTGTGCTCTATAGGGTAAGAGTGCTCTGATGACCCTGGCTCAGGTTGCGTTCTGCCTGAGCAGCTATTGCCGCTGCAGACAACAGGAACTGACATGTGGGAGAACAAACAGGTATCATCACTTTGACACAGACTGTTTATGCAGCGGGATGGGGTGAGGTCCATGCTCCCGTTCTGCTGCTCAGCAACGAGTGTCGTCTCTTTCTGTGTGTGTGTGTGTGTGTGTGTGTGTGTGTGTGTGTGTGTGTGTGTGTGTGTGTGTGTACACACTCTCAGACGACAGGCATGTACGTCTAAAGCGAGCTGAGCTGATCCCCTGTTCACTACCACAGCTAATGACAAGTGACATTAGCTGGCTAAGGCAGAGTGGTGGCACTCCACGCTCAAGTGGGCAAAGCTGGATTGGGGGGCCTGGACATGGGGAAGCTTTGGTCAGTCATTTCCTGTAGCACTAGAAGCACCCTGGCCTCTGGCCATGCCTTGAGCCAATCTACCATCTCCTCCTCTCGGCCAGTCTGTCTGTCTGCCTGTCCGTCTGCATCTACGTCTTTTTGCTCTAACTGAGAACTCCACCCTAAGAGAGATGCAGCAGACAGATGAGGTGGAGGAGACTCAGAGAGGACTGACAGCATGTGGTGTGGTGTGGTGTGGTCTCATGTGTGTTGAAGGGACAGGACTCAGCTTGGTTGTCGGCCCCATCCACTGGTAACGGCCATATTCAGTCTCTCCAGAGTCTCCGGTCCCACCACTACTGTTTTATCGCCCCCTGTTGACAACAAGGGGGACTTGCCCCGCAGAGACGACAAGACCCCACAGCCTTGTTAAATGATCATGTCTCAACTCATTCCTCTTCCCACTAAAACTAAACTTCCAATGCTGAGGACAAGGTCTTAGCAGCTTCCTTTGCACTGTCAAAACGAATCATAATCCGGTGACTGAAAAAGGAACTTGTTATCCTACGGCTAGGAGGCAAGACTCCTCCGTCTCGTAAAAGCATATGGTTAATCAATTAGCAAACAATCAAAGTGGTTTTCCGACCACTGGAATGTCTGCGCCGTTTCAGCGCCCTTTCAAATCTATTGTATAATTGTGCTCAGGCAACCAACCACAGCGCTGTTGCATGCAATATCAAAGCCGCAGACACAGTTCAATGACACACTAGGAATTAATGACAAAGGAAGGTTGTGTGGTGCTGAATATAGGTCAGTGGATAAATAGCGGAGACAGACGGACTGAAAATATGCAAACGGAAACACTGCAATTGTCCAAAGGTAGAGGGGGGCATTTTCCACACCAAACTGACAGATCATACGCTTGCGCCATAAACTTTAAAGGGGCGTTTAAAGGCACAGTTTTCATTCACAACAAACACATCAGGGAGGACAGCCTTCATATTGCTGCCTGTCAAGTGCAGGCCATTGTTTGAAATATGTCACAACAGAGTGAAAGATGAATTCATAAGGTGTTGAAAGATTGACTGCAGAGCTGTGGACTAGGCTATTGTGTTACGGTACTGTAATGGACTTGGCCTTGCTTCATTCAGGCAATTTGGCTATCCATCTCCAGATTCACAACTGGTCTTCTACTTGGCCAATGTTTTCATGGCTACAACGTTAAAATATGAAACTCTTAATTATATCAACTACACCACCAAAAGGAAAATCATTAAAATTACACTGCAATGACAATCAGTTTGAAAAGTAAAAGAGGACATCTTATAATGCGATATGCACCAACTTACATGGCAATGCTTGTTCTTGACTTAAACAGTGGTTTGGTACTGTATCAGAGGACACCACAACTGTTATAAATTACAAAGACTGACATGGCTCTGAACCTTTTCCTAAATCCTGCGTGTGAGGGAATACAGCAGTAACAAAAACGCAGAGAAATAACTTCTGTTCGACCTCTACTTTCCTTCTTTTTTACACAAACTCTGATGCAACTGCAGCTAAAATGCAGAAATATGCATGGCCTTCTACAGACATTTCACGTTTCACATCACATGATGAGGTTTCAGGAATGTATTGTAAGAACCTGTGCAAACAGCTTGTGCCATGAATCTACGCTCACTGTCTCAAAAGAGAGCGAGATAGAGTGAGAGAGATAGAGGGAGAGAGGGTAGGCAGGGAGAGAGACGGAGGGAGGGAAAAAAAATTCCCCTAGCTCCAAAAACAGTGGACTTCTTTTTGGGCGTCTGGCCTGACATACCAGACTTCATTTGTTATTGCATATTTTTACTCACCGTTACTAAATTAGGAAACCAGAAAGCAAGGCATTCCTTTGCCAAGAACAAGTGAGCGAGTGGTAATGATGGCGGAGAGGGCTTTTAGAGGGTGGGGGTGTGTGTGTGTGTGTGTGTGTGTGTGTGTGTGTGTGTGTGTAGCAGGTTGTGGAGGGGGTGGTGCCAGGACCAATCACGCACACAAAACAGAATGGGGAGCAGCCCTTTTGACAGGCCTCTGCACCCCCTCTGCGCCCAATCAAATCAACAAACAAACACAGCAAAGTACACAGCCTGGGGGTTAATACAAGGCAACTGCCTTTCCAGAGCCCCCGGGCATCAGCACAAGGGGAGGCCAGTGAGCATGGTCACTAACACCCCCCCCCCTCACACACACACACAATCAACTCAGCACTGTCCTCATGACGCACACAGACACTCTTCATAGCACACCAAGTCAACAGGCAGCAGCGCCCATCTGACTGGTCATGAAAGGAGGTAGAGGGTGAGGGTGAGGGTGGGAGGGCGAAAGGTTGAGATAGGCAAGGGAACAACAACACAAGAGATCAGACTGCCATTGTTGGTAAGAGTCAGACTGCCAGCCATACTTTGCAAGAGTCAAGCAGAGGAAAGTAAAGGTCCCCAGGTTGGGGGAAGGGAGCGCAAGAACATGGTCACATTTATACATAGAGGAAGTGAGCTAATGGTAGAGTACAGTCTCTGCAGAGTACAAGGATGACAGTGGCATATACCACAAACAGCTATATGAGCGCTGCAAAAATGATGGTTTATTGGATATGAGTGTATGCTTCATACCCTGAGGAAGGAACTTCAACTGATTGTTGGCCAATCGCAAGTGGCGTAAAGACCTCAGCCGACCAATCTCAGGACAGATGACCTGTAGAGCATTGTCACTTAGATCCAGGGACTGTAGCTTGGCTAAATTGCCTATAGCTGTAAAGAAAAAAAACAGTTAAGAAATGATGAGCAAGCAGCTACTTAAAACAAAAGATAGGCCTAATTTAACAGTTTCAAATAAGGCCACCTCTTATTGTTAGTATGCTTACCTTCAGGAATGATAGCAATATTGTTTGAGTGCAAATACCTGTAAATGAAAAAAAATAATCAGGCTACTTCCGTTCTAAAGATACCCACCAATACCCTCAACAACACCTGAATTGTGAGAGCATCAAGCACTGTATGATGCATTTTGCTTTTTCACTGCCATCTACTGGACGTTTGGTAAAAGTGCATGGAGGGCCACCGTCACAGTGCTACAGTGAATACGCCTCTCCACTCACTACTGAAGGGATTATGGAGTACCCTTACACTGCTGAGTACACAGGGTGGTCTTTACTATTAATTCTGTTTAATCCATGTTTAAGCAACCACCAATACACAATACAAAAAAAGAAAAGACATAACTACACTCACACAATGAGAATACATATCTGTACACTTGTGGAGTTACTTACAGTTCAATCAGGTTTGGAAGCTTTTGAGCAAGATTGTCAGGCTATAAAAAGAGAAAAAAAACTGGATGATATTCACGTTCATGAAACTAAAACTGAGCTAGTGAGCAGTTCATTTTTTTTTACAGTGAAATTCACACATTTGCATGAGACGCAATCGGTTTCCTGTGGATTACACACCAGGAAAGCCCCAATGAGGTCATTTTAATGGCATAAACAATACCTTCAATTGTGAGATGGCATCAGGTTAAACATTAATAAGTGTGACAAGCAATGCATGACAGTCTGGGCACTGTCACCAGCGTACACCAGTGTGCTACCAGCGTCTTTTATATGTGGGACCACAAACTGCAAGGGGAATGTTAATCCTTACCAAACTTGTCAGGGAGTTCCTCTTCATGTAAAGTCTTTCCAAAAATTGCAGTCCCTCATCTTTCAGGAGTTCAACAGGAAAATTGTTCAGATTCCTGTAATTGAGAAACAAATTCTTGTGCCGTTCCTGCTTGGCCATAAATATTGTCTCATGGAGTTCTGAGGCCATGGTAAAATAAAGGCCCCTATCCTCCCCTCACTGGGTTAATCCATTGTAACTCCTAGAAAAAAAGAGAAAAGAATAGAAATTTATATTATTATTATTATTATTATTATTATTATATTAATTTCACAGTTGAATCAACACAGTCTGTCTTAACGTTTGTGCATGATGCAAAAAATGAGTGCAAACTGATTGTTAGCTTATTTTCAACTTTCAACCATACCACAAGCACTGTATGTTATCAGTTGTTGTGAGACAAGAAATGGGCGTAACGTTAACGTGTCCTAACGTTAAGTGTTTTTGGATCTACACCACTTTAAAACACTGCCAGAGATCCATAACTGTAACATTAGTGAAGTCGTGGCATTACAACTTACGCAGACATGCAAATAAACTAGAAGATTTATCTCGAAGCAGTACAGTTAGATAACTTAAAATAGTCCATCTAACGGTTACCATTAACGTTATCTAACACTGCAGATCATGGCTATTAAATCCCCACCATAGTAGGCTACCAAACGTTAATTTTAGCCTAGAACAGACAGTGAGTTTGTTTACAACCGCAAAGATGTGTGGCGTGTAAAAAATACAGTAACATAACGTTAGTCACTCACCTATCCAGGTGAACAGTGATAACGTTAGTTCTGTCATAACCTGCTAACCAGCTAGCAAGATACATTGGTGAAAATGGCGTTGGATGGCTAGTAGGCTAATTACATAACCTAGCTAGCTAGCTTCCTACTTTGATAACTAACAAGTCGTTACCATGCACACTACCAAACGCCATTCACAATAAGCTCATATCATACAGCCACAAAATTATGGTATATCATGTAAACCATACAGGTGCCAATGAGCATAACTCACGTTTACAATGCAAATTCTTGCAGCTTGCCATTCTTGCAAGTTGAGTTCAGAGGTAACGTCGGACCAGGTTGAATTCTTCCGCAACAGTACATGAGAAGGAAGTGGTGAAGAGACATTTTCTCAACAAATAAAAGTCGCATTGAGCGCGGAAAATAACATCTTGCATCAATATAAGGTATTCCTATGATTTTTTCAAATCGAATCGACATTACTGTCCGACATAATGGCAACTGATCTATGAAGCATCATGACTTGTATAAATTATACTTATAGTCAGATTTTGTTGAATTAACTAAAAAGTGTACTTCCTGTTTCAGTGATCTTGTTGCCGCTTTTTCTGTGCTGTATTTAGTAAATAGAGAGCCCTTTTCAAAAAATGGAGAACAAAATTCAAGTGAAAACATGCTGTTTAAAGTACCAAAAGGTATGACATATTTCAGGAGTAGAGACTGTAGTGGGGAGGCTATGAAATTACATTATTCTCTGTCTACATAGCCTACTAATTGGCTATAGTTCAGCGAGCCAGTGTAAAACACTAGGTTTCTTCTTATTTATTTAATTAATCCCCCCCTTCAAATACTAGTTGATACTCCATACGCAGATACGTCTCCCTGACCACACCATGTCCACCAAACCATCCAGTGTTGATAGAGATATATCTCTGTCCATACAGGGGCGCTATTAACCTGTGGTCTTCATGGCTATTATCATGAAAACTTATTACCACCTGTGCATGCCCAGCCTCAAGTCAAAGAGAGACATGAGGTGGCTGGACTGGACTGCAATGCATGCAGTGATAAGGAAATGCATCAAATAGATCACTTATATTTAGAGACAAAGTCTAATTTCTATTTTTAATTTGTTCTTTAAATTTCTGTTATTATTATATTATAGGTAGCTTATAGTTGTGCTTATATAAGTATTTTTGTGATTAAATGTGTACAGGGCCCAGTTTCTCGATAACAGTGGATCATGCACTCAAGTAAAGTGTGTTCTTTACAATTGAATTGTTTGTTTAGATTTACGGTTCCCAAACATAGAATTGTCTTAATCTTGATTCCTTTGTGCATCTGCAAGCATTTGTTATGATGTTCTTGAACAACAATGTTTCAGGAAATGGTTAGAGAAGATGGTCAAGGGGGCTTAATTACTTAGACCTAAGGAAAACGACCTTTCGGAAACCTGGCCCAAGTTTAAAGTGTTACATACAGTAGGTGTGAGAGTAAGTACTGTAAGTATAGCCTAATGAAGCCCTCATTCACCTCTGCATTTGTATTTTTAATCGCTGATCAGTTAAAAAAAAAATGGATTGGGCAAAGCAAAACATTTTTATAAGCCTAGAACCAGCCCTATTTTGACCGATTATGAGAAAATAATAGAAAAAGACTATTTCTAGTAATGTTGTAATGTCTGGAAGTTGTGATACTGGAAGTGTGCAGAGGGATGCTATATAGTGATCACAATGAAAGTATCAAACAATGAGCAAAGTGGCTACACCATACCTGGGCAAACTAAGGCCCGGGAGCCAGATGCGGCCCGCGGAGCTATTTAATGCGGCCTGTAGAAATTAAAAGTAATTTCTCATTTAGTCATGGTGACTTAGATTATAGGCCTTATTTATGAAATGTGTTGTAGCCTATTCATGAAATGCAACTTCCATCATTTTTAACCTGCATATTAACATCTTCTGGTGCTAATGGTCTGAGACCAATTTACCAGCATCATTGGTTAACTGTTAACACCCGGCCCGTTAGTCAAAATCTAAAAGACAATGTGGCCCCTTGGCCAAAATAATTGCCCACTCTACACAGTAACTCACAATAAGTAGGCCTAGAGAAAAGGGCCAGTGCGGTATTCCATGATCTTTGATGTTATATATCCTTGACTGCAGACCTTTTGTCCTTGTTAGGCTACACGTCGTGTCTGATAAAGGCTAGAAGAGTTTATATCAATTGAGGAGTTGATACAGTATGCTGATTCTGCAGTAGCCTATATTAATCTTTGTTAATATGCTAATCATTAGCCTATTTGTCAGAATAGGTCTATTTTTTTATGATGAGAAAAAGATTACCAAATGATGAATTAGTTTAATTATGAATGGGTTGCCATGAAGCTTCTGCTGGTTACAGCCTAATAAATGGGGTTTCAGTCAGATGATTGACCAATTTATTATGGTGCCTAATTTAAATTTTGGCTGGATGAAAGCATTGCTTTTGTTTTATTATATTTCACAATATGAACGCTGTTGATAGTGAATGGATATTGATTTTACCATTATTATTATTATTATTATTATTATTAGTAGTAGTAGTAGTAGTACAGTAGTAGCCTAGTAGTAGCAGAGAGTGTTGAAGTGGAGCTCTGTATTCCAGGATCTTTGGTAGTAGCCGATTTGAATTGTCAAAATGGCATTGGCTTGTCAGGCTGGCTGTGTTGTCAAATATTGGGTTTTGCACAAACGCCGACTCTGACAGTTGGAATACTACTGTAAGTATGCATGCAGAATAGTATAGGGCAGGCTAAGCAGCATCTTCATCTGGCTATATTTTACTGTAGTGTGTTGCGTTTGGCACACTGGCAAAAACTGATCCTTTTCTTGCCAGATTGCGAGAACACAGAATCCTGACTGGATGCATCTATTGATGGCATCGTATGGTATGATCATACAATCATGATTTGGTCCTAAAGACCATGTTGACTTTCCAACAACTTTTTCCGTGACATAGGCTACTGTTAACAAGAAGCCTGCTTTCGAGGTTTGAATTCTACAAAATAAACTTAGGCCTATCTTAAGGACTTTGTGAAAAGGTGTCTGTCACAGTCAAGCTAGCTTGCTCAACAAGGCTTGCTCACAGGGCAGGACTTTTTAAAATTGGGCAATAGTCTATCCTGTAGGCTACTGTAGGCAATAACACCAGACACTGACCCAAAGCAAAAGGCTTCTATTTAAACTGACCCACCAATAAAAAAGCATCAGTGCCCCCCAGAATGCAAGACTGCCAATGCCAGCAATGAACCTTGACAGGCTTTCTCTACTTTCTCTTTCGTCTTGGCATTGTTCCTCAAGCCCAAGTTCATAAGATTCTTTTCTACGCTAAATGAAGCAGCTCTACCTTAGGCCTACAAAAGTCGCCAAATTAGGCTATAGTTGCAAATTGCCACGCTGATTAACACAATTAAGCACATAAGAAAACTGTCACACTTTTTTTCCTGTTTCTACAGACTGCTAAACCTACAATATTCACTGAACCCACCAAGTAAATATTCACTGAACGCTGCAAATGTTTCAAAAATCACAACCATTAATCAATCCGTAATTGTTACGTAACAGAAGAACTGTTGTGCTCTTGCGTAACTCAACAACTTTCTTCTCGCTGCTCTATCCCTTTTCACTCAATGCGAGTCTGCGCAGTGTCATCATGTAGTCCGCCATTGAGAGGACTCGCGATCAGGGAAAGGGTCAGAGTTGCTTCGACTGTCGATGGCTGCACGTTTCTCCCTGTCTCTCTGCTCGTTTTCATTTTTTTGAACTCTGATCATAGTTACAATTTCCAAAACATCTTTTGTGTGGAGGGAATACCAACTTTTCTCTGCTTCTAATGATTTCCCATTCTCAGTTTAATGGAACCGGTTGTTAGTATCATAGGGATATATTTGTTGTGAGCAGGCTATCAGGCAAAGTAAGCTAGCTAGCTAGCTAGCCCTCACCACAGAGCTTGTGAGTTAGCTAGCTGACTGACTGGTTGGCTAACTGGCTAACCGAGCACGAACTGAGCCTTGCTCGGGGGGGCAGTGTGCCTGCAGTACAATTTATGGATCCAAGGATTGCCTGGTTTCAGCCAGAACAGCGCGGACCTGCTAACAGCTTGTGGATGCAGATTTGGGAGACAACGCAAGGTCTGGGAAATCTGTGCTTCAATAACAACTATAGCACAGGAGCTAGCACATCAAGCCACAGTCCTAAATTGAACAGCAACGGAGCTACTAGTAACGTGATCACGACCGAAAACGGGACTCCCTCCCTCGGCCCAGGCGTTAGTGGCAGCAGCGAGTCCAGGAATCAGGGGATGTCTACTTTAAGGGCCGATAGTGATATCGTGGAACAACGGGACTTCATTCCTTTGGAAACCAACAACAACCAAAACAACCGATCTGTCGTGAGGGGCGGCGGAGGAGGGGTGCAGGCTGGTGGGGTCGGAGTCTGGAGAGGCGATGTTGCGGGGCACCGTAACAAGAGGAAAAGAGATAATAAAGCAAGCACGTTTGGGTTTAACAGTAGTCTCTTGCAGAATGGATCTGGTGGAGATGACACCAATGACTGTGTTTATACGGGTACGCCTTGGAAAACCAGGAACTACTCCGATGGAATTATTGGGTGAGTTGTGGTGAGCTATGAAGCTAGCTTACATACTGTCAACATTTCAGCTAACGTTAGCGCAATGTACCACGTTAGCATAGCCACTGAGCTAACTTACCTATCCCATAGGAGAGGATCAGATTCTGTCACAGACATGCTGTAGATTTCGAAGCACTTCGCAAAAATATAATCAGTACATCAAATGACACATTTGTTTGTAGTGTAAATTATTGTACATTTGTCAGTTTTAGTGAGCTGCTTTACACCATGTATCGTTACCAATCTTCTGGTCACCGACAGCCTGATATCCCTGTCTCGCTAGCCAGCTTTCACGACATTAACCACTCCATCTAGGACTAGCCTAACTTTACGATCTCTCTATCTTTGAATGGAGCAAACGTCTCAATTTAATTTAATTCCAGCTGAGACAGATGCGACGTTGATAGTGGAGACAGTTTCTCTTTACTAACGTTAAATGTCTGTAGTCAATGTAACTTATTTGGATAGGAATTCTGTGCGACATTAGGAACAGCTTTCACAGATGTCAGCTGTTGCACTGATGTGAAGAAACTCATCGCTTGCCGTGTAACGTTTGACATTATGATCTCCAACTAACGTTATTTTCAGCATTATAACGTTATCTTGTTATCTCTACGTTTTAGTGCATCCATCATAGTTTGCTGATGTCATTTGGTTTATTTGATGGAAATATTACGGATGGTCAGTTACTTCAACGTAGCTTACCAGCCAAGTCTTGATTCGTTTTTTAACCATATTTGGCATGAATTAGTAATGGCATAATGAATGGCACTCGAGAACATTGCTTTCCTTCTTCAGATAAATCAGTCGAACTACTTTTGTTGCGAAGAAGGATGAGACAACTTTTTCCACTTTATCTACAACTAGGCCTAACTAATGTTAGTTTACTTCTTATTTTTGTGAGGTGCTTGACAGCTTTTGTAATTAAAATGTTTGTGGTGTTGTCATCAACACACATTAATAGTTGACGGTCTGCTCAGTTAGGCATGCTTCTTCCCTGCCCTTTAAAAATGCTGCTCGTACCAGCTAAATAAATAAATGAACTGAAAAGGTTTGAAGTGGGTGGGGTTTTGGTTGAGTTAAAGTGAACTTAGGAAAGTAAAATATTTTTTTTTCTTGATCTATGCAGTGGCTTGCATTGCCCTAAGCAAAGTCTAAGGCATGGACTGACCCTAATTTATTGTCAATTTGAAGCCCAGTGTTGATATAAGTGCATTCCTTTGTGATTATTAATGCTTTGAACAGATCACATTCACAACTAGGCTGTCTTCGCTTTTGATTAATTAAGTTGGCTGAGCTGCATATTAAACGTCTGTTGAAACACAGTAAATTTACATTTAGATTTCTTCTGAGAGGAAAATGGGCATTCAGATGGCATGTAGCCTACAGTAGGCTACACCCCCCCCCCCCCCCCCATACTTCGAGCTGTTACTCTTCCTCTTTTTTTTTTCTTTCTCTCCCAATTCCCTCTATCAAAGCACTTGAAAATTGGAAACTAATCTGCATTCTAATGCTACCTTACTTGTCACACAATGCTTGTGGGGTCACGCCATACCAAACAGAATCAAAAAGTCATGATGTGCCAGACAGGCCGTAAAATTGGAAAATGTGATGAAGATGAAGGGTTAGTCGTTTGTTCCTTCTTTATGCCTGTGTTTTTGTGACTAATGTGTGTTTGTGTGTGTGTGTGTATCTGTTCACGTGTGTGTGTGTGTGCGCGTGCGCGCGTGCACATGCCTCTGTGTGTTCATGTAACTCTACGACCAGCCCCCCTTGACGCTTGTGTGGGAGAAAGAAAGGGTGTTTACATGCTGCACACGCTGACAATGTCCCAGCCCTGTTCTCCCCCAAAACAAACCCAGCCTCCTTTTTTTTCATCCCGAGAAACCCGATCGGTGGCTTTGTGATGTCACAGAGATATAGTAGCCAATCGGCTGTCGGGGGAGTAAGGGAGTTCTGCCTGGGCTGGCTCGCTCTTGCTTCTTCCACAGTGTTGTGAAAGATGAGGGATTTCCTCCGTAGGATGGGGGAAGGCTTGGGCTGGTTTTGTGGTGCTTCTACTCATAAAGCACATGGCTGCCTCATGACTACACTGAGCCACAGAGTTTTGAAATGCTTCACTCAACACAAGCACTTTTGTGATGGAACACAGGCCTAGATTTGGCTATTTTTTGACACAAACTAGGCCTAGTCATCGGAATTGTTGATGGTTCTTGAACATGGTGGTGGTTTAGATTGTGCTTTAGTAAACCCTTAAAGGAATACTCCACCTTTTTATGATTATTCACCACCTTATCTAGAGTTAGGCCTACACATGTTGGTAAAAGCATTTTGATCTCAATGAATGCGTTTTCCTCCTCTGGCAATCCCAATTTTACATTTTTCTTGGCTTAAGCTTAGCATAGGAGTTGGAATGTTAAGTCGCCAGATGGCAACTCTTTGGCAACATTACATTCCAGCACCTATGCTAAGTTAAAGCTAAGATTGGGTTGCCAGTTTAGGAAAACGCATGCACTGAGACCAAAATGCTTTTACCCACATACGTAACTCCAGGTAAGACTGTGAATAACCCAATTTCATAAAAAGTTGTAATAGTCCTTTAAACTTATAACTAGCCTATGACTTCTTGTGCTATAGAATGGTACAGTGACATTTTAGTCATGACCCATGAAATTACAGCTAAGGAAAAAAAAAAGAAGCTTACTGGTTACAGAAAATACTACCCATTATCAGAGAGCAGAAATTAAGTTCGGTCCTCAACCCCTGCCAAAATTTCCCCTTAGACTTGTGCTATCAGCAGCCGATCAGTGAAGGTCAGTGAGCTTCTTTGAGTAGACTGCTCCTGACTGGAGTTGAGCCTCATAGATCAATACTGTAAGTGTGCCCACTGTTGCAGAGATATTCAGCACGGGACTGTGTGTGTGTGTGTGTGTGTGTGTGTGTGTGTGTGTGTTTGCTGGTATGTTGGCACACCTAGGCTAGTTGACTTTGGCCACAGTCCACAAAGTGTGTGTGTATGTGTCTCAGTCTGTGTGTGTGTGTGTGTGTGTGTGTGTGTGTGTGTGTGTGTGTGTGTGTGTTACACCTTAAGTGAAATTGGTTGCTGACGGTGGAAGCACATGGTGGGGAAAAGTGCAGGCCCCTCCTTGCAACACGTGGTGGT
Source organism: Sardinella longiceps (assembly GCA_027497455.2). Lineage (NCBI taxonomy): Eukaryota > Metazoa > Chordata > Actinopteri > Clupeiformes > Clupeidae > Sardinella > Sardinella longiceps. The sequence goes on from JAODXP020000010.1 coordinate 14,620,139, forward strand.
AGAGAACCCACTGACACTTCAACTCCTTGTTTGTATGCACATGGAGTGAGTTTTGCCCTTCAACTAGCTTGCCACGGTCTTTTGCTCAGTCGAATCTTCTTTCCCTTTGTACGTCTCTGCCTTTTACATGAGCTCTTTTCATATCGCTTTTTTCCTAGTCCCATCTGTCTTAATTAAAGTTGCTCAGCTTTGTGTTCGCTTTGAGGAGCTAGAGTTAGACGCTGCTATTCTTGTTAGCTTTTTCTCAGCAGTGTGTGTAGGCCTACAGTAGGCTTGTGTGTGAGAGCGGGAGAGACAGACAGACAGACAGACAGAGTGAGCCTTTAGCATCAGCTCGATGGTCCTCTATGCCAAGTCAGGTCCTGTCATTGTCCAGAATGCTTTGCTCAGGCAGTGTAAAGGCATTTCATTGGGACAGCCTGCCAGCATCTTTCCTCAGCAAACCCTTGAAGCTAACGTGTAATAGAGAAGATTGAACTTTAGGTAGCTGGCCACAAAGCATTCCTGTGGGATTCCTTTTAAAGTGATGGACGTAAGAGGAATGGACAGAGTGAAATAAATGTTTATAAATGTTTACTCAGGGACCTCGCTGTACAATATAATAGTCACGCTCATAATTATCAGGTTATCTCACACGGAGAGCAGAACATAGAGAGCTTGGAAATTCTCATTTGGTTAATGTTTGAACAGGTGTAAAATGACTGATAGATAGGCTACAGGTTTATTGGCAGCCTCCAACTCTTAGGCTGTGGTAATGAGGCCTGGGAAGAGATGGCACTTGAGTAACACACTAGTGGCCAAAGTATATTTGTATGCCTTTTAGCATTCAGGTCTTGGCAATGCTAATGATCGACTAAAATACTTGGGCCTATTTTTCAAGTTCGTAACTCACACATTTTCTGTTCATCATTGCTTCCTTAGCTTAAATAAAGTCAAAAGTGAACGGATGTTGTTTTAAGCCTAGCATGACCTCACACACAGATGTTGTCGGAGTATATGTTGTTGTGTTGTGAATGGCAAGTGACAATACTGGTATTGTTTATTGGTAAGTGAAAGTCACTGCTGCTGTATACACAAATGGTAGAGTTGGACTAAATTAGCAGAGGCTAGTCGTAGAGGAGGGGATGTAGGCTAATTAGAAGCCTAACAGTGATTGGCATGCCTCATATTTAATTTTTCTCAGAACGTGTTGTGCTGATGCAGGAGTGTTTTGAGGCCTTAAAAAAAAGAAAAGAAAAGAAAAAAAGAACATGTCTTCAGATGTTTTTCAGCCTGTGGAATGCTGGGAGCTTTTTATTGCTGCTCTAAACACAAGGTTCAGACCTCAGCCTGAGGGAGCAGAGGAGGACCCTTAGTGTGTGTGTGTGTGTGTGTGTATGTGTGCGCATGTTTGTGTGTACGTGCTGCCAGATGTTTATGGCAGAGCTTTGGCCAAAGTGTCAAAACACTTGCTGGTTGGCTGTTTGAGAAGGGTCCCCCCAGCCTGGTTGGCTGTTCCAGAAGGCTTCCCCCCAGGGTTGGGGTACTGAGGCGAAAGCAGCTCTCCTCACCCCTCACACATCCCACCTCACATTTAATGACACAGGTGGATTACACAAGACTTAGCCTAATATACCGGTAATACTGAATAATAAATAGGCTATATAGTAGTAAAAATGCTCTTCTGACTTTAAGCTTTATCTTCACAATAAAGACTGTTGCTTTTTTTTATTTATTATTAAATTTAATTGAAAAAATAATATCATAATTCTATAATCTTGTCAGTGGAAAGAGCTTTCAGATGATGTCTATAACTCAGTTTTGACCAGAATTTCACTTAGGCCTACGCCTTTCACGTTCTCAGCCATCTATATATGGTGTGTATGTGTTTTTGGCCTGTGCGTGTGTATGTACCGTCACATGTGTTGTGTCTGTGTGAACGTGCCGTGTTGTCTGCCTGCAGATTGGTGTGTCTCTCTCATCTAGGCTCCTGACTGAAACTTGGGCACCGGGTTATTTTGGTCCCTGATCCTGCTACAGTATTTATAGGCAGGTGGCTCGCATCACGACTGGTCCTGGTGGGGGGTTGTTGGGTAGAGTAGGTTACAGGACCTCATGGTCCTCTTAGAGGAAAATGCCTTCCTAGAGGTAGGCATCCACACATCCCTGTCTTTCTTCTAATGAGACTAGTGCACACACGCACACACACACACACACACACACACACACACACACACACACACACACACACACACACACACACACACACACCTTTGCCCACTTGAGCATATCTGCAGGCTTGATAAGCAGCACTCGACCATTGCAGAACGCCATCCTCCTGCTGACCTAGCAGATGGCTCTCGTGTGTTTGTTTTGCTCCTTTTTTTTCTCCTTCTTCTCCTCCTCCTCCCCCCTTCTTTTGGAATGAACAGATTCCTTTTTTTTTCTTTTCCTCTCAAACACCACACCCAGTCCTTCAAAACCACACCACTGTCCTAGTGTTTATTTAGCAGCAGCTCTGTATGCTTCACAACTGTGTGTGTGTGTGTGTGTGTGTGTGTGTGTGTACGTGCCTGCATGTGTTTTGGTTTGTGAATGCTGCCTGCTGCACAGCTTCTGTTCTTCCAACTTGTTTTGTCCTCAGCCTCTCTCACACGCACACACACACACACACACACACAGGCTCCTCTCTGTGTGGGGATTGGCCAGAGGCGTCTGGGCAGCCCATGCTGTGTGCCGTGCACATTACAGTATTACATAATCTCCATATGAAGAAAGCGCAGGCGGATTATGTGATAAGGGAAGTCAGGGATCTGTATGTTCCTGTGCCTGAAGGAGAGAGAGAGAGAGAGAGAGAGAGAGAGAGAGAGAGAGAGAGGAGGTGGAAGAAAGGAAGTGTGAGAGTGAGTGTTAAGGCAAAGGGGAGGAGAGAGACAGGAAAAATGAGAGGAATAGGCTAGTGTGTGAAATAAGATTGCAGGCGTAAAAGCAGAGAGTAGGAATACACGTGTATGAGTGTGTGTGTGTGTGTGTGTCTATCTCCATCTCCGTCTGTCTTTGGGCTTTGTCCCCCTGCCCATCTCTCTGTGTGTGTGTGTGTAAGCGAGCGCGTGCACGTGTCTCTCTGCGCTGTTGAGAGAGGGCCTTTGGCTGTACGGCTCGGTGCTGGCGAGCCGAGTCGTTTCCGGCGTGTGTTGTGTTAACCCAGAAACGAAACTGAGCCACTGTTGCACTGGGTCACGGGAGGCGCCCAGCCCACTGCCAGAGCTGTGAATTGAAACCTATCCTATTCCCTACTGTCTCACCATTACAACAGGCACCTACTGTAGAGACCTAATAAGGCTTTGTGTGTGTGTGTGTGTGTGTGTGTGTGTGTGTGTGTGTGTGTGTGTGTGTGTGTGTGTGTGTTTGGATGGGTGTGTACATGTCGGTGTCTGTAAATGTTTGCTTGTCTGTGTCTGTTTACGAGAGTATTTTATTTGTGTCTGCCTTCCTTGGCATGAGTGTGCGCTGTGTGATTAGGTGTGTGTGTGTGTGTGTGTGTGTGTGTGTGTGTGTGTGTGTGTGTGTGTGCGCTGTTTGTGCTCGTGAGGAAGCTACTCAAGCATTGAAATGAAGAAATGAAGTGATTTGTTTCTCACTGACAGCTTTTTATGCTGCTCCTTATCAGTGTAGCTGTGCGAGCACCTTCAGCATTTGCTCCCTCTTTCTCTCTCTCTCTCTCTCTCTCTCTCCCCCACCCCCCTCATCTCTCTCTCTCTTGCTGTCCGTCAGAAGAAATGAAACTGACAGTGCACTGTGTTGCTCTGGAGTGCTGCCTGACTGAACTTTGAGCACCAGCTTGCTGACAGGCTGTCCTTTGTGCTTTGGGTTTAATGTGTAGGCTATGGTGTGAGTCACAAGAGCATGCACTAGGTGTGTGTGTGTGTGTGTCTGTGAATGTGAGATGGAGAGAGAGCGAGAGATCCCAAGGGATCCCATCTCCTCAATTCCAGCAGTGTCCACTCCTGAGTGTTGACCCCTGGTGTAATGTTACTCCCATACACATGCATTGGGAGTGAGAACCTACTGCCATTCCAGCAGTCTTTTGAACTGGCTGAAAACGTGTGTGTGTGTAGCATTCATGTCATGCTGATCACTATGCCGTTGTGCTGTTGAGTTTTCCTTCCTGTGTGGCCCACTGAGGGGGATGTTGATGTATTGATCTGTTGGGCTGTAATTGAGTATGACATTTGGTTATCTGAAAGCCATACCCTTGGACTATTACTTCCTGTGGTGAGGTCCAACAGCTAGCCAGTGCCCGTATTGTGTGTCTATAATCTCTCTCTCTCTCTCTCTCTCTCTCTCTCTCTCTCTCTCTCTCTCTCTCTCTCTCTCTCTCTCTCTCTCTCTCTCTCTCTCTCTCTCTCTCTCTCTCTCTCTCTCTCTCTCTCTCTCTCTCTCTCTCTCTCTCTCTCTCAGGTTGTGGACATGTTGATGGTTTCTATCACACCCTCATTCTGGGCTCATATGCACACAAACACCTTTTTACCCCAAGGGTTGTGGAGTATTGCGTAACCTCCATCCACTCTTGTTCAGTGCTACTGTAAGTGTGCTATAGACTATCAGTGGTTTGGCCTAGAGATGTAAGCAGGCCAATAGACTATGTGAAGAGACTTGGAGGTTACTTGAAGAACGGACATGTTGAAACGGTACAGGAAATTGTGACAATTGACAGATTCACCAATAGGCATTTCTAAATTGCATTTATGGGCATTTCAACTTCAGAGAGCTTGAAGTTTTTAATGTATATTATGGGCCTGCTTCATAATATTCATTGAACCACTCCTCTTTTGCGTTAAGATAATTTTAGTGAGAAACAGACTAAATAAACCTATTTTTTGGAATCCTCTCGCGTACCACTTCAGCTTGCTCGCGGACCACTAGTGGTCCCCGGACCACACTTTGAGAACCACTGCCCTACAGTCACACTAGCTGCAATAGAAACCAGTAGCTTCGCCTAAGTCGCTAGTAGCTAATGTGATTATTAATTGCTCAAACACAAAAATGGAAAATCATCTAGTCACATGTGGAATGAACAGGACCGAACAGGACATTTTTTCTGGATCACCCACCCCAACCTATCAATTTACTCAATGGCTCCAGCAGTAGGCTACAGAAGTAGGCTAGAGTCTGTGCAGAAGTAGAGTGCAGTTGGCACACAATGTCCTTTGCCTCCCAGTAACTCTCCTGCAGGATTCTCAATATTTATTATTGTCCGATCAATACAGGAAATAGATTTTTTTTTTTTTTAAATCAAGATCATGCTCTTGATTACTGTGCATTGAGAGCATAGTTGGAGGAAAGGTGTAAATTGTCATTGGCAATTTGCAGAGATGTTAAATATAAAAGAAGTGCTTTTGAGAAAAAGAAAGACTGTGTGTGTGTGTGTGTGTGTGTGTACGTACGTGTGTGTGAAAGGGTTAAGTTATGCACCTGCCGCAGTCCTTGCTGTGTCTGTTGACTTTGCTGGGTGTGTTCATGTTGCAGCCCTTTGTTGCAGTGGTGGCTGGGCGTGACGGAATACTGTCAACTTGCCACTGCAGAGCCTGCTCTTGCGTGTGTGTGTGTGTGTGTGTGTGTGTGTGTGTGTGTGTGTGGTGTGCACGTGTTTGGGAGACCCGCGAGCAGACTGTTCTCTCTGTAGATTGCCATGTCTAGCCCACCAGCACAGAAGCACAAATTCACCTCTCCTTCGTTACAGATGCAGTTTTGCTGCACCGCACCTCCCAAACTTGTCTCCCTGGGATCCCGTCTCAGACAAAGACAAGACAGAAAAGCGTCTCTTTTTCCGTGCTCTGTGCTGTGCTGTACCGTTCCGCACCACACAGCACTCCCACTTCCAGACAATAACCTACATATCCATTACACGACTAGCCTATATGTTGACCATAGGCTCTTGCACCTGCAGTGTGTCACAGACGAGTCGACAGCAGCTTACACACAAAGCCCTTATGTTGGCCCTGTGTTGGCGTTGTGGCACGCTCCCCTGATCACTGCCCATAAATCCTCCCCCTTTGACACACACACAAGTGACTCCACTCTCTTTGGGAGCTGCAGGCTTACTCCCATGCACAGCCACACACAAGCACGCGCACACACACACACACACACACACACACACACACACACACACACACACACACTCTCTTACGGTTATGAACAGGGCTATTTGAAGCAACTGCCATTGTGTGAAGTGCAGTTCACAAATTGCATAAATGCACCATCAACTAACAATTTATTTTATTTCATTGAAAAAAAAGAGACTTTATTTAGCAAGCCTTTATCCTGGAAAGCTGTAGTAATCCTTGCCTACATAATGTGGGCTAGTTCGAGTAGAGCAGGTAGTGCAGTGGAACCCAGGTGAGTGGAGATGAGATGAGATGAGCTGATTGGGCTAGCTCATTAATCTTGGCTTGCTGCTTAGGGCAGGTAAGGCATGGCATGGCATGGCACAGCACGGCTGCCTGCCTGCCACTCCAAAACACAGAAAGACGTTTCCCTGCGGGGAGCTCAAGATAGCTGCAGAAATGCACGCAATGTGCCTGCAGGAACTCCAGTTGCACCCAGACAACTGTCTTATGAGTCTACTTCTCTCAGTGAGGGGAGCAGTGGAGAAGGGTGGAAAGAAGTTGTAGGTGTGTGTCTGTGTGTGTGTGTGTCTGTGTCTGTGTCTGTGTGCTGTGTCTGTGTGTGTGTGTGTGTGTGTGTGTGTCTGTGTCTGTGTCTGTGTCTGTGTCTGTGTGTGTGTGTGTGAGAAATAGAGAGAGAGAGAGAGTGTGAGAGTGTTCACAGTGGAATCTGTGGTATGGTGAATTAGGATATGGAAGTGTTAAAGAGCGTGTGTAAGAAGGTAAAAGCATCGAAGCTAAAGGAGGCGGAGGTGGCTGTTTTGTTATTCCTGTCAGAGCTCATGTTTGAGGTGGCATCTGTGCACGTGTTTGCTGTTTAAGGTCCAATGTTGACCGCAAGTGTGTGTGTGTGTGTGTGTGTGTGTGTGTGTGTGTATGTGTGTCCAAGGTCTCAGTGACCACGCTGGCAGAGCAAGGTGACCTGCTGGCTAACCCCCCACCCTCCCTCCAGCCTGCCATCTCCTAGCAGAGGGCAGGCCTCCAGAGTACAGATTGAGCATGTGCAATAGCAGCCCTGACTCGCACTCGGCACACAGGACCCCCCCCCCCCTCTTTTTTTTCCTATGCTCTCTGTCTCTTTCTCCATTTCTCTCTTTGTCTCTTTCTCTCTCTCTCTCTCGCTCTCTCTCTCGCTCTCTCTCGCTCTCTCGCTCTCGCTCTCTCTCTCTCTGTATGTCTGTGCCTGTGTTAGGTTGGTGGAGAATGCGGTGGCCTCAGTCAGTAACACGAGAGGGAGTTTCTGCTCTCCTGATATAGGTCCTAGTGTCAGAGATCGGTGGTGGTGATGGCGTTCCCTTCAGTGGGCCTTTTAAAACCCCACCGGCCAGAAAGGCACTCGAATCTCTCAGAGGCCTTTGGAAAGGAAGCCACGTGTTTGGGTGATGACTGATGAACATGTGCTTTAGAACTACTAGAGAGAGAGAGAGAGAGAGAGAGAGAGAGAGAGGGTGTGTGAGTGTGTGTGTAGGATTTGTTACTTGTGCAAAGGGCTCATTTGGCATACAGTATATATGGGACAGTAGGCAATGTGGAAGTAGGTTGGTATGGAGGTCTCGATCTTGGTCTTAATTTTAGTACTGAAGTGGAATGTGTGTGTGTGTGTGTGTGTGTGTGTGTGCCCGTCCGCGTCAGTATGAATCATCTGGGGGAAGCCAAGTTGGCATGACTTTGCGGTCACTGAGGCCAGGCCTGGCACCAGCCAGGGGCCCCGGCCAGCTCCAGCAGGCCTTAGTTGGCATGACCGCTGTGGGAAGAGGGTGAGGAGAAGCAGGCCTGTGCCACATGGAACCCAGCCTCCTGTCCCAGCTGATCACCCTCTTCCTTGGGGTTACTGTAGGCTGGCATCTGGTGCTTCTCTACTTTACAGTCAAGTGACGTCCATTGATATTAATCAGAAACTTATCCACAGACTTGTAGCGTGGCGTTCGGAAATCAAATCTGGGTCGCCTGATAGTCAGTTAAGTGGTGTAACCACTGCTCTATGCCATGTGTCTTCCTATAGAGGGCAAAGGTAAACTTTTCTCAATGTGAAGTTGTAGTATGCAAATTTAGAAGGTCGCACCCTCAAGAGGGTAGACTTGAGCCCTGTGGCAGTTCTTAGGTTTATCAAGCCTCTCTTAAATATCACTGAAATGTCAGCGAGGCAGAGTGTTACC
>JAODXP020000010.1:14633443-14663443 GCA_027497455.2 Sardinella longiceps
GGATGCGTTTGTGTGTGTGTGTGTGAGTGAGCGTGTATGTAAGAAAGACAGATGTGTGTGTGTTGATGGGTGCGGTGGGGGCGTAGGGGAACGTTGGGGGGAGGTGTGTGTGAGTGAGTGTGTATGTAGGAAAGATATATATATATATATATATATATATATAGTATACTGTATGTGTGTGTTAGGTGCGGTGGGGGCATAGGGGAACGTCACGGGGAGCTGTGAGTGTTTGAGTAGTGAAGGTGGTTGGGCTAACCTGCTGTGCTGTGCTGTGCTGTGTTCTGTTCTGGCCTCAGTGACATTGATCTGGTGGTGTTTGGAAACTGGGACACGCTCCCCCTGTGGACGCTGGAGGAGGCCCTGCGCAGAAAGAACGTGGCGGACGAGAACTCCGTCAAAGTGCTGGATAAGGCCACGGTATGTGTGCTCTCTCCTCAGCCCGAGCTCTGTGTGTGTGTGTGTGTGTGCGCGCGCATACCAGTGTGGTGTGTGCATGCATGCCGACATGGTGTTATTGCTCATGTGAGAAACATTCATTTTAAGTGTGTGTGTGTGAGAGAGAGAGAGTGTGTGTGTGTGTGTGTGTGTGTGTGTGTGTGTGTGTGTGTGTGTGTGTGTGTGTGTGTGTGAGAGAGACAGACAGACAGAGAGAGAGAGAATGTCAGCATGAATGCTGGCTGAGTCATAATGAAAATGCTGGTCAAAGTTCTTGTCCGCTTCACTCGGCTTTAACTCGATTGGACGTTCCTTCGTCTAGGTGCCCATCATCAAGCTGACGGACTCCTACACCGAGGTGAAAGTGGACATCAGCTTTAACGTGCAAAACGGAGTCAAGGCTGCCCGCCTCATCAAAGACTTCAAGAAGGTGAGGGCCAGCCACCAGGCATATCTACAGCGCTCCCTGCTGGTCAGTCTCAGAGCTGAGAAACACAGGCCTGGGACTGGAGAGAAATTAAACAAATGACAAAATATCGAAAAGCAAATGACATAATGTCAAAGAAAATCTACCCTTTGCTCATCTCGTAACTTCACAGCATTGCTGTTGTGTGTTCCAATTCTTTGGGAGGACACACACACACACACACACACACACACACACACACACCGAAAAGATGTGTTTACTCTCTCCATTGTAAGCTGTGGTAGATAGATGACCTAATGATTGATTGAGAGTGCATGACTGAGGAATGGCAGTAGCCACCACACCCACACTTGTCACCATTCCTACCATGCCATTCACTGCCACTCACTGAACTGAGACACCTCAGCAACCAGTAAACATAGCAAAGACAAACAGCTTTGATACGAACAAACAATAAACAAGTATTTCCCTCACAGTACCAAATATGTCCATCTCCCTTACCACTGTCATGACCCACATCCACCACTAGGGAGAGCTAAGGAGAGCCGTAACACTGCTTCATTGGCCTGAAATGTGTTTTTTTGTGTGTGTGTGTGTGTGTGTGTGTGTGTAGAAGTATCCTGTTCTTCCCAAGCTGGTTCTGGTGCTGAAGCAGTTCCTGCTCCAGCGGGACCTTAATGAAGTGTTCACCGGTGGCATCGGCTCCTACAGCCTCTTCCTCATGGCCGTCAGCTTCCTACAGGTACGCCTCACCTGCCTCGCCTCCAAAACTTAAGACTTAAGTACAACTGTCTACTGTCATCTAGTAACCCTTTTGAATTGTGTATAAGGGATTATCTGCCGAAAAAGTATAGCTGCTAACTAAGTTAGCAACTTTGTTGGTTGCAATGCAATTTCCTATTGGCTGGCAACTAACTAACTGGTTAGCAGCTATGCTTTTGGGAAACTGGTACAGAAACCGAGTGCCAACAGGTTAAACATGACCCTGACGCAAAATGGGGTTATCACTGTTTAGTGGGGTTCATCACTCTTAGACCTCCAATTGTACTGTTAATTCAATATTCTAATCTCTCTCTGAGGGAAGTCATTTTGTGTGGCAAAAGCAAGTGAATAATAAATATAATTGGGAAGCTAGTCCCAGCCACAGAGTAATTCATAATTCACACATGAAGGCATAAGGGGGTGGGGGTTGGACTTGTTTGGTGTCATGAAAGAAGAGCACTGGAGTGTCTCTGCATGCTCTTTTAAGAAGCAACTAAAGGCCTTGTCAGCCTTGTGACTTACTGTAGTTTTGGAGCAATAACAAGTTAATGTCTGCCTTGAACCCGTAATTAGGGGATTAAGTCATTTTCTGAAGCTCAGATGTCTCTGACTTGATGTCTTGGGAGTATCTTGAGAGTTTCTTTCATTTTTCAAATCAAATGCAACTATGATTCCCATAATATAAAGTTGTGCACTGACTGCAGAGGGCTCATGTGATGCTCTTGCTTATGATAAACATGCAGAATTTAAAGGAAAATACAGTAATGGAAGTATGAATTATACCCCTACCTATACCTATACCTATACCTATACATCTACCATACCGTAACGAATCAAACAATGAATATTTTCTGCTGCAGATGCACTATAGGGAAGATGTGTCTAGCCCTAACACCAACATCGGCGTCCTGCTCATCGAGTTCTTTGAACTCTACGGCCGCCACTTCAACTACCTGAAGACGGGCATCCGGATAAAGGACGGTGGCAGCTACGTGGCCAAAGATGAGGTCCAGAAGAACATGCTGGACGGCTACCGGCCCTCCATGCTCTACATTGAGGACCCACTGATGCCAGGTGAGGCCAGATGAAAGATGTGTAGGCATTAAGGCCAGTGTGGGTGTGTAAATGGTCCTCTCAACAGCTTTAAAAGTAATCAAAAGTACTGTAAGCTATTCTGTGATTTGGACAACATACAGTAGTAGAAGGATCATGTTGAAAAATTACCATAGACCTCCACAGTCAGTTGAATTACAGGCGTGAATTCACAAAGTATTAGAAGAGTTTTATTGTCATTAATTTAGAAGCTTTGAGAGCTTTGTGTTAAAGGTGTGTGCCATGTTATCTGAAAGTAAAATATAATATATTAAATCAGATTTTTCAAAGATAAGCTCAAATGCAATTTTACAATCCCAATTACTATTTTCAATTATTTAGGCAGATAATTGAAATGATGTGATATGGCTATATGGCAGCCTCCCTCTCTAACTTGTCTGATGGTCTCCAATGGGTGCAGGTAATGATGTGGGCCGCAGTTCGTACGGAGCCATGCAGGTCAAGCAGGCGTTTGACTACGCTTACGTGGTGCTCAGCCACGCCGTCTCACCCATCGCCAAGTACTACCCCAACAACGAAGCTGAGAGGTGAGCATCCCCTACAGCCCCCCCATCTTCAGTTCTATGCTCACATGGTGCACGGACCCAAAATGTAGTGTGTGTGTGTGTGTGTGTGTGTGTGTGTGTGTGTGTGTGTGTGTTTTCTTCAGTGTAAGACTATACATGTTCAATGCAGTGCTAGAAATCAGTGTTGTTCATGCAGTAAAAGTCCTGTGTGTTTCTCTCCGACAGCATACTGGGGAGAATAATCCGGGTGACCCAGGAAGTGGCAGAATACAGGGATTGGATCAGCAAGCAGTGGGGGCCACAGTCTCAGAGTGAACCTGTCATCAATGGTAAACCTCTTGTTCTGAAGCTTAGTACTAAGCCTCTAGTACGGTAGTTGTTAACGGACTATAAAAAAGTCTTTAAACTGAACTAACTTCTATTGGGTAGTAGGCGGATTCAACATTACTGTACCTGACCTTATCAAACCTGGCTGCAGATGACTGCAGCTAGAGGTGCATTCTGCATTGAAAGCTCTTTCAATGCAGAATGCAAAAAATCTATAAGTTATTTTTGCCATTTTCAACCCAGAATGCATTGCTGGTTACAATCGTCTACAGTCAGCTTGATAATGTCTGGTCATGCTGAAGCCACCTTGTCTTACCATTGACGTTCTTTCATTTCCTGTGTCCTGGGTCGCGACAGGAAATGATGTGACTCTGGAGCCCCAGCAGCTGGACGAGTGCAACAACAACGTGTCGTCGGATGAGGTGGTGGTCTTGCCCTCCATGTCACACAGCAAGAGCTCCTCCAACTCCTCCACCCCTCCCTCCTCCCCCTCCTCCTCGCCTGCCTCCTCGCCTGCCTCCTCCTCCACTGCCTCCAGCTCCAGTGATGTGAGTTGGATTACACACACACACACACACACACACACACACACACACACACACACACACACACACACACACACACACACACACACACACTTACACTGGTTTTTGATGCAAGCGGAGCGGAGCCGCTGTCCACGCTTCTAGTAGGCGTGTCAATTTGTGGGAACAGTGTGATTGACTGAACTAGCAAGCTAACTGGCTATCGAGGTACTTAGCTTACTATTACAACACTGATTTCTTGAAATGAAGCTCACAACTAAATGTTTACCATTCCAGCAACAGCAATAACCTCATACGAAGTCCTTACAGTTATTCTGTTTTTAGCAAGTTACGATCAAACAGCTCCACGGTCATCGAATTTTCCAACCGTGAGAAGTAAAAACAAGCAATCTGATTGGCTACCGCCCGCGATACCGCTCCTTCATTTGCATAATATTGAACACTGCTCAACTTTTGCCGCTGGCCCCGCTCATCTCGCTGCTCTACGTCACGTTTGACCGTTACTAATTGGAATGCATTGAACACAGAGCGCCGCTCGGCTCCGCTGGCATGACAAAAAAGGGTTACACATATGCATATGAATAAGTATATGCATGCTATGAACTCAAGATTCCTAAAGACTTAACACAAATTTGTGCATGCTCTCTCATCAAGGAACATGAATTAAACCTGATTGGTTGTGAAAAGTGTTTCTGAGTGATGTGATTGACTGTTTGTGTTTGTAGGACTCTGACGGGACACCCTGCAAGACGGTGAAGCAGCAGCCTGCACGTGGCTCCAGCACCCACAGGGAGAGCACAGAGCGGGCGCCGGCCAACCACCGCACACAGAACCACTCCACGAGCAACCCCAACACCAACAGCAAAGGCAACAAGGTCAGCCAATGATGGCCCCAGTTATGTCCACTGTTTTCCACTTTAACACACCTCTGATTTGCTGGACAAAATGGAGCAGAATTGTGTTTTGTCTAGTCGCCTAAAAGTCAAAATTGGGTATTACCATTAGTCTTAGCAATGATGAACTTATAATCTAGTAATATATATCAAATCAAATCAAATCAAATTTTATGTCACATACAATTATACATAGTAAAAACTGTAGTGAAATGCTTGGTCCACTGGCTCCAATGACTGTGTGCTTCAATGTAAAAACAAAACAATAATAATAATAATTAATATATTAAAAATGATAATAAGAAGAATAATTTAAGTATATACAAAAATTGCTGTTAGGCTATGCTATGTGATCTTCATTCAAAGTCCGAATGGCTTGAGGATAGAAACTTTTCCTCAATCTCTCGGCCCTCTGGTATATATAGTATATTATGATTCTATGCCTCTAAGTCGGTTTAAACACCCAAACTACCTTACTGTGCTTAGGGATGCATTTGAAAAAGCTTTAGTACATTTCTATGAGTATGTTTACCCAAGCTTTTTTTTATGTCAATGCAGTGCCTCAGCTTGTGTTCCATGTGAGCTTGGCTGTCACATAACGAAAACCTCTAATGGTGGTGTGTTTTCTTGTGTGTGTTTGTGCAGTCCAAACAGTACCGCCATAACAAGGGCTCTCCAGGCCAGCAGAACTCCTCGTCCAACAGCAAGAGCCACCAAAGCAGCAAGCCACATCACCAGGGCAACTGCAAGAAGAGGAAACCGCAGAGGGACGTTGCACATGAGGATCTGTGCAGATAGAGGGCGCCGTTTCTCACGCTCTCGCTCTTGCACTCGCTCGCTGTCTCCTATCACCTCTCGCCTCGCAGACTGAGCAACTCCATGCAGTTCCTCTGCTCTCCTCCTGTCTTAGGAGGGGCTAGGAAGGGAGTGTGTGTGGGGGAGGTTGGGGAGCGTCTCTCTTTAGTGCTACCATCACTTTCCTTTTCCTCCTTCTCTCCTGAGGGATGTATGACTTTTTATAGCAGAGAAAAAAAAAATATTAAAAAGCGGTAGAGTTCATGGGCGTGAACAGAAATCAAGCAGGAGAGTCTTTTGTGTCCCTCACTGGCCTCTGTAGCACAGCTGTTGCCCTGGCGAGGAGCTGGCCCCTCTCACTTTTTTTTTTTTTTTTTTCCATCTACGGCTCCCCTCAGTGGACAAACAGAGCGGCAGCCGGAGAGTTTACCTTCAGGAGCAATAACTGGAGCTCTGAAATCCCTGCCTGACTGAGAACCTTTTAAAAAGAAAAAGGAAAAAAAAGCAAATAAAAGATTTAAATAAGTTTAAAAAAAGAATAAATAACAAAAAAAAGTTTTAAAACTGCTAAAATGTTGAACATATACACGTAAGACTTTTTTTTCTTTGAGAACGAAAGACTGGGGGGGAAAGGCAATCAATTTGAGAGGAGACCTAAATTATGCATGAACATAGTTTTCTTTCTGCAGGTTTTATTTTTTGTCCTTTTTTGAGGAGTGAATATCTTTTTGTCTTGTTAAAAAAAAGTATACAAAAACAGGTTATACAAAGATTTGTATTTCTGAATACCGGTATAGCAAAAAAAGGAAAAAAAATCCATCTGTGGGAAAAAAAAAACTCTGAAAAAGTAACAAAAAAGAAAAGTTTCATACGAATTTCTACTTGATTATATGGATACAAAACACACTGTTTAGATGTCCACACTTACTTTGTGACTTGACAAGCGGAAGCTTTGGATAAATTGCCAACTTTTATCATCAGCATGTTTCACCTGTTGATAGTGGCCCGGGGGGGTGTGTGTGTGTGTGTGTGTGTGTGTGTGTGTGTGTGTGTGTGTGTGTGTGTGTGTGTGTGTGTAGGACGGTTGACAAGTTAGTGTGTCTGTGTGAAAGTGGGCAGTGGATGTTTGCCGCCAGGCCTTTGGTTCATCCATGGACACGCATGCACATAAATCACTGCTCTTAATTACATACATAGTGAGTGCTGTATTTGTACAGTAATGGTTTAGGAAGCAGACCATTTTTTTAATGTCTCTCTAAGGATAGACATTTCTCATTTCAGAATACTCTACAGAACTCTTTGCCACGTGTGTGTGTGTGTGTGTGTGTGAGTGAGTGTGAGAGAGAGAGAGAGAGAGCGTGTGTGTGTCTGTGAGAGAGAGAGAGAGTGTGTGTGTGTGTGTGTGTGTGTGAGTGTGTGTGTGTGAGAGAGAGAGAGAGAGAGAGAGAGAGAGAGCGTGTAGTGTGAGTGAGAGAGAGAGAGAGAGAGAGAGAGAGAGAGAGAGAGAGAGAGTGAGTGAGTGTGAGTGAGAGAGTATGTGAGAGAGAGAGAGAGAGAGAACAAGAACGGTCATAGGAGTGGCTCTTAGTTCCTTCTTCCTTGGCAATTTACCATTTCCATAAAGTGTTTGTAAATGTACTGGTATTTATTTTGTTGGAGATGAGCGAGAATCATTTTTTGCAACTCTAAGTGAAAGTCCCAGCCCATGTGCTTGCTCCTATGTGTTGTTCAGTTCAGCAGGAGGTTGCATTGTTTGGGGATTGCAGACAGTCAGGTGAAATGGAAATACTGGCTGTGTCCAGGGGAGTCATGTGGGCACTTAATGTGATTGGACAGGAGAAGTTGGAGGCCTGTGCTTTGATAGGACGTCTGTGCAGGTGGAGTGACCAATATGGTCCACAAGGTGGCAGTCTCTCTCTCATGGAGGATATGCATTGACCACCTTGTGTTCACGTTTGGCCCTAAGAACTCCCCTGAATACAGTCCAAAAAGAACTCCTTGTGGGCTTAAAGCTTGCTATTTTTTTTTTTCTTTTCAGTGACCAAGTTACGTAAAAAAAAAAAAAAAAAAGACAGACAAACAAGTGAACGAGACCATTTCTATTACTATTTCTTTTAAAATGGAAAGTGAGTTGTACTCATCTTGTGGCTGGTCTACTTAAAAAAGGGAGTGGTGTTTTTGGTTGATGCCATTTTTTTTTCTTTCTTTCTTTTTTTTAATCTTGTCCTCTTCAAATTGTAATGCAATTCATCAGTTGACCAGTAGATGGTGGTGTAAGTGTAAGAGAGAAACTTTGAGAGGAAACGGTCAATAGATATTGGCACCCATGATATAGAACCATGTGTTGACATGCAGGTTTTGTTTTTCTGTTCTGTCTGTTCAATTTGCAAAATGATTCCTGCTTAAGCCTTATGCACATGTATTCACCTTACACCATCTGTTATGGTAGCTCAGAACAATCAGTGGGTACGCTGTGAGCAAAACCAAACTTGATAATCCTGCAATTACCAAAAAAAAAAAAAAAAAAAGTTAGAAAAAAAGATAAAAAAGTCCCTGTAGATTGGTCCCAAAGGGGTTTCAAAACAGATTTCACTATCCCACCCAATCCTATTCCACTGCATCTCTGCGACAGAATGGGTGAAGCAGGAACTTGGCTTATACCACTGAGAGTCTGTAGTTATCTCTGTGAGAATATAGTTAATCTGAACTGTATCTGTGACAAACTACTTAAATCCATGCAATAAAAATAACCACAGCACAATTATCAAACAGGTGATACATTTACTATCCTATGTATAATATTCAGGATTTTATGAAAAAGGGTTGGCTTTTGTACTCCATAGGCTACAGTGAACAAGACAAAAAAATACACATTATATACTCTTATCTACTACTAAGGTTTATACTTAATGTCTGTTAGCCTGTGGTTGCCTCTTAACATTATTGAAAGCATATATATTCATTATGCTTGAAAAATCCCCAAATTAATGAGAGAATGGACAGCTGCATAGGAATGCCTCACATTTAACCTTGATGCCATTTTCTTCCTTAGAGGCAAAAGTGACAGGTAGCATTCTGCCGGGTAATATTCCCAGCAGCTTTTAGGCTTACTAGACCTTTCTAAACTACAAATGGTAATTTCACCATTTCCTCCTATTGATAAGGATGTGTGGTTTTTAAAGCAGGTCGTTGTTAGGCTACTATTCAAGCTCTGTCTTATTCCTGTGTATCTGCCCTACACGTTCATCACTCAAGTAGTGCCACACAGACTAAGTACGCTACATTGAATCTCTGTGATGCCAGCTCTCTCAGGTTGGTGTAGGTGATGTACTGTATGTGGAGGAACATCAGCAGGTGTTTTGAGCTGTAGATCAGGCAGTGGAACTAGGCCTTTGCTAGTCTGTTAAATAAGGAGAAGGACCCAGGACTAAAAGCCCAGATGTTTTCAATCAGATTCATGTACAAACCTAGTGATCTTTAATCAGTCTCACATTTTGCAGCTTTCATCTCATTGTACTGTGGAAAGTATCAATTCTATTTTATTTTATTTTTATTTTCTCCAAACCTCTTCTGTTGGAGGTTGAGTAATGACAAACCTTGCAGTGCATACTTGGTTTATCTTCTTGCTAAGTCCAGCTACAGTGCTGTATATGCCCTTATTTGTCCCCAGATCTGAATGTAACGTGTTTGATCTGTTCTTCATGTAGGGACTTTTAATAGTATTATTGCTGCTATCAGATTTTCCCCTTTGATCCAGAGCGTAAAAAAACAAACATGGTGCTGATAAAGGCACAATGAACATGGTGATGAAATTGTGGTACAGTTCTAATCAATGTGAATGTTCTTAATGTCAAAATGGCTTTTCGTTGGTCTCTGAACTGTATCAACCCAAGAGAGATGCATTGTGTTAAGATTCTGACAGGTTAATACTTTTAGGCGTCTTTCAGATTTGGCACAGGACTGATTCCAAATTTATGGGATACTTTCCATTTATATTTTGACCCAGTCTAATTTACAATTCAAAGTATATTTATTAAATATTTGGGAACAGCTTAAATGCTCCTCTACTGCTACAATTTTTTGTGTTATTTTTGTTTTCAGACTTAATATTCCTGTTCAAATGTATCATTGTTCCTGTCGTATTTTTGAGAATACAGATATCTTTTGCATACTATTTTTTGTGAGAATTTAAAACGTAAGAAAATTAAGAAAAAAAAATGACATAAAACATTTGATTTAAGTGTCCAGCCCTTTGGGATTCAGGGCTCCAATCAGAAGGAAGGTGTATATTATACAACAATAAAATGCACTTTAATATCAAATGACTGAAATTGT
The DNA here is from genome assembly GCA_027497455.2 of Sardinella longiceps. Lineage (NCBI taxonomy): Eukaryota > Metazoa > Chordata > Actinopteri > Clupeiformes > Clupeidae > Sardinella > Sardinella longiceps. The sequence continues at coordinate 14,643,582 of JAODXP020000010.1, forward strand.
CATGTTTTTTTTTTTTTTGTTTGTTTTTTTTGCCTGTTATCTTTAGCAAGTGAACAGTATGACCTATCCATCTCATCAATTTACCTAGCTGCATGAACACTTTCGGTAGCAGTATTCTGCTCTGATTGCACTCCAGTAGTGATGTCAACTCCGTTGCACGAGGTGCGAGAAGAAGACTTGAGGCGTGTCTGATTGGAACACATGAAGCAGCGCGTTGTATTCTGCCGTTTCCGCATTCAGGAGGAAAGCAGAACGGGGCTTGAACATGTTGCGAATAGGACTTGGAACAAACGAAACCGTAAACTGATGACTAGTGTAAGATAAATGGGAGAAAAGCAGTTCCTTCAGAGTTTATAGAAGAACAATAAGCGTTTTGAGTAATTTAACATCAACTACCTCAGGACCTCACCGGGTAAGTTTGAAGCTCTATGAGAATGCACACTTTTTACATGTGCTGCCGCTTTATTCTGGCTACCTGTTGAACTTATCTTGCTGTGAAATCTTGGTTGGACTACATTGACAGTGGTAGCCTACTCTGAGCGAAACAGACCACAAACCTGAGCTGCCCGGCTGTTGTATTGATATTATCACGTTACTAACGTGCTCCATCCATCATATTGTACCAAAACCGTTATGTTGTAACCACTGAAGACTACAAGTGTCAATGTGTGTTTGTTTAAATAACCTAGAAATGCAATATCTTCTTGATATGGTCACGTCGAAAAAAGCCTGTCCTGTCTTGTATGAACACTGCTTTGACCAGAATCCAACGTGAGGTTCAGCTTCAGCCCCCCCCCCAAAAAAAAAAAAATAACGAGGAAGGTGAACCTAACGTCAGGCTACATTCTTGCGCTTGCTTCCGATGATTTTTGTGCTGCTTTGCTTCTCATTTTGTTTGCGTAATTATCCTTTAAAAGCAGTAAGAGTTGGGCTCTTGTTCTTGCAGCAAAGACACTGGTTAACGTTAGGCTTTAGGCGTTTTATCAATGAGGCTATAACATAGGCTGTAAAAGAAGGCTATATTATATCTTCAGTCTCCGTTGCGTAGGGGACTCTGACTAAATGTTTGTGTACCCTACCCAAATACAGCATGATATTTGCTTGCGGGGAGGCTTCCCTCTTTTTGCCCTGAGGACGTAGACAGTGTGTGTGTGTGTGTGTGTGTGTGTGTGTGTGTGTGTGAGTGTGTGTGGGAGAGAGAGAGAGAGAGACTGCCTAATGAAATGCATTCGTTATAAAAAAAAAAAAAAACTTGGGCATAATTCTTTCGACAGGACATGACCTGGGTTAGAAGCGGCAGAATGAATGTGGCAAGGATGAAACGTGAACAACTGATACTGAATAAACGGACAGTGCTCGTTATGGTGATTAGTTTTAGTTTTACTTTTGTGCCAAGTTTTAGGCCATTTTCTTTGAAGACCTTACTTACATGCACATCTTTAGAGGCAGTAGACTTTTTTCTGGTCTAAATGGACAAAAAATCTTCCCAAAATCTCAGAAAGGGCTTATCCAGACAGGTGGAGAAGACCCCAGTCAAGGCAATTCTGACATTTTTTACGCTTGTGTGATGCTGCTTGGTTATTCCATATTGCCATATATGCAGCCAGTTGACTTTCACGTCATCATCTTATTTTATTGTACCAGGGCCACATTTATTTCCGAGCTTTTGTCTTTGTATGTTTGGGGGCTGGACAGCCCAAACCTTTCTTAAACATATGACATAATCAGTTAAAGTATGGAAGGCAAAGGGCTTTTCCAAGAAAAGTGTTCATCTTTCATCTTTTCAGAGCATGTTTTGGCATGTGACATGATCATCTGTGACACACACACTATGCTCTCAGCTTGTGTTTGGACTAATGGCAGCCATCTTATTGATTTTACAGCTTGATGAATATAGACAGAGGTACACTGTTTAGTTGGCATTTACTGGGGAAATGCAAAAGATTGTGCTCCTCCATGCCATTTAGGTGTGATTAATGTTCCTTGGATCACTGGCATTGCCATTGTTTCTGGAAAAGCCTACTTTTTTTGTTTCGTCCCCAAACTGACAACTGAGTTCTATACATATACAGTAAGGTTGAGGGAGAAATAAGCTCCAAGGCACAAGTAAATGTGGAAAAATACAGTGACTGTTTTTTGATGGCATATTCAACAGCTGAGTCAGCCTCACCAAAGGAAAAGGAAGACACTTCCCAGTGTCTGCAAATGAAGTAAAAATCTTTCCAAGTTCAACCAGATGGAGCGCATAACAAAAGAGATCAGTAACGTCTGTAAATGTAACGTCTTCAATCCCTCTCTCTCTCTCTCTCTCTCTCTCTCTCTCTCTCTCTCTCTCTCTCTCTCTCTCTCTCTCTCTCTCTCTCTCTCTAGTCATAGTTTCCTGAGACCTTGGTGATTAGGGTGTTTTGTCATGAGTAAATAGGGCTATAGAGCTTGTCTGTCATCTTCAGGCATACCAGGAGCCTCATAATTTTCCCGCATCCTGCTTCGGGACCATGTCATCTCATCTCCTTGGCACTCTGGAGCAGTTTTGTCAGACACACTCTGATCAGTGGCGTAGCCTAAACTGAAGCCTCCGCCCCTCCAGCTGCTTGCCCCCTGGAGAGTTCACACAACCCAGGACCTCTCCTGCTCTTATCTTGCAGTAGGAAAGGCGGGTCTGAGCCGTGTTTAAATTGACCGTCTGCTCCAGATATGCTTATGCAGATAGCCGACGGACAGGGTGGGATGCGGTCGAGGGGGTTGAGGAGTTCTGTTTTGTGAACCTTGTGTCTCCTTTGGCCTCGTGTTAAAGACTTCCTTCCTCCCTCTCGAGCGAGAGTGGAGCCTTGGATCCTGCACTGCTCTTCCCTCACAAGGAATGTTGCTTACTTCTAGACAGTTTGCCAGTCTTTTGAAAATCTCCCCTCACTTGGCCCATGGCTTGTGTTGAGTCTTGAATTGACTGATGGAGTGCAGTGTGTTTGTGATTGATTAATATTAAAATATAGTAGTGTTATTCATTCAAAAAGAATCATCATACAGAAGTGTGAGATGCTGGCCTCTCGGTCCTCTGATTAATGTGGGGTGGATTTATGACCGTAGTGAAAGGTGCTCGTGGATTTGGTGCCCTTTACTTTCTAATCCTTTGACAATGCAGAGAAACATGTGACATAACACATCATGTGGTAGAGTATGTCCTGACTGCTGAGAGACTCCCCACACACTGGCATCAGCTTTCTTTTCTCTTTACTTTGTGTCATCACACACACACACACACACACACACACACACACACTAATACATGCACAATCACACATACATACACTAGTGCTGGCAAAATTAATGATTTAAAGGTATAATCCGGAGTGAATCAACATGTAGCCCTGCTGTTTTATACTGCTAAGCGCTACTGAAAGCTAACACTAACTGAATGAGGCATGTCAAAAACGAAACCTAATCGATTTGCTTTCATGTGGCTATCAATAGCTTTTGGCACTATAAAACAGTAGGACTACGTGTTGATTCACGCAAGATTTTTCCTTTAACTCAAGTGATTAATCCAAAAAATATAACTCCTGATGGATATGGTTCCACTTTCATGGCATGTATTATGTTCAATTTCAGATAGAAAATGGATCTAGGCTATCAAGTCAAATAAGACAAAAATTATGGCCTAGCTCCTGAATGTCCAACAAAAGCAGAGGGTGGATGTTTGGAGGATCTGTCGGGGTAGGAGATAGGTCAATTGCCCCATTTGAGAAGAACAAATTGCATCCAAATTCTTACTGAAGAAAATTAATTGCAATTAAAAGTGAATAATCATGATTAATCATGGCAACATTTTGTGATTAATCAGATTATTTTTTTAATAGTTTGACAGCACTAACATGACTGTCTGTCTCTCCCTCTGTACATCTGTAGGTCTGTGGAGTCCATAGCCTAATGCTTCAAAGAGACATTTGGCCCCTAAAACTGAAATAATCACTTAACCCCATTTGAATGCCTCATGGGCTTCAAGCAATTCAGTCTATCAAAAGTCTAGAAAAACGGCTATTCTTATTTGAAGGCAGATCTATACCCTTACAGCATTTATGAACCAAGGGAGTCTATCCCTCACCCAGTGCTATACTGTATATTGTACTGTGGTGTTGTGCTTCTTGAGAAGTTCAGCATGAGGTTGTTGATGGGCAAGACACTGTTGGCACCATTTGAGTCTTTTGTCTTGCATTGTTAATGTGATCTGTTGTGATTGTGTCCCTTGGCAAGGTCTTATCTGTGGACTGCTAACAGGGACATGGCTTTAAGCTAACAGAGTGGAGCTGAGGTCACCATTTTTGGGGTGAAGTCTTTACCAAACCCTCCTGGATTTCCTCCTTCATTGTTTCATGGTTCAAAAAGAAAAGTAATCAGGGTAACTGTTTGGCATATGCTCACTATCATACGCACATGCTGAATCGTATTATGCAAACTGCTTTTCTTTAGCACTGTTTATATACAGAGATATGCTACAATTTGCCTCACTTCATATGTCATGATCACAGTATCACACATTTTATATTCAGTAAATGCTACACAGTGTATTTTTTTACTTACTAATATATATATATATATATATATACTGATTGATCTCGCGAGTTGGGGGCGTTTTGTCAAGTTCTCGAAAAACGTACAAATTCTGTATTAGACTAACAAATTCTGTCTTAGACTAACTCTTGCACAAAGTGGTTTCACAATATTTCCAACTAGCAGCAGATAGCTGACAGTTGCCTTACTGCCCTAGCCTAGGAACTAAACATTACACTCTTCAGAAGCATTTCTCAGGGGTCATTTCGCCCCCACACTACAGTCCCTTTCTCCTCTCTCCTGAGCTCTGTGTCATCACTTCACACGGTACGGTTCTGGTCAAGCAGGCCAACAGGAGACAAAGGCACATGGATGTGAGCAGACATCTGGCTGTTTAGACAGACAGATGGAGATCACAGCTCTCAGCAGCCACTAATATATCAGCAGCTCCACAGAAACTACCTTTAGCCCTTCTTTCACCGGCCACACACTGAAGGCCTTGTCTGTGTGTGTGTGTGTGTGTGTGTGTGTGTGTCTGTGTGTGTGTTTGTGTTTGTGTCTGTGCTGCTGCTGCTCCTCGTGGTGGTGCAGCTGAGAGACTGTGGCTGTCATCAGCAGCGGTGGAGCAGCACATTAAATAAACAGAGTGAAATTAGCCATCTGAGCTGTGCATTTGTTAAGAGAGCGAGCCCTGGAAGCCAGCAGGCAGGCTGGTCACTCAACAGAGTGGAGCTGAGGAAATAAATTTGTATGCTGCTTTACTTTAATTGCATCAGTATTTCTCAGTGAAATATTTTGCAGCAGTATTTCTCAGTGAAGTACTACCACTGCTTGGGGTAGTGCAGGTATCGTTATAAGGAGCACACTCATATACACAAGCTGTATGTTACTTACAGTATATTTCTTATCTTTAAGCACTGCACCACCAAATATTGCAAGATTAGACCAGATCTGCCAGCTTATATCAAAACCACAGTCACAAACTGCTTAAGGAAGTAGACTCAAAAACAAGCATTCATGGTGTGAGACGAAACACACCAGATCTAAACGTGTACTACGCAATTAGGCTGTAGCAACTTGGCTGTTGTGGTTTAGACTACAGGTACCTGACTAAAACCATAACAGGTAGAGTAACAGAAACTTGTCATAAGGAAAAGATTTAAAATGTTGCCTCAACAGAGTGTGATATGATAACTGTTTCGTTTGTCCCAATGTGCCTTCGGTATTCTTATTTACAGGTTTTGATTTGCAGTTTCTGTGTGCCTGTGTCTAAAAACTACTTAGGCTTTGTTTCTAGTAGAAAGTCATTAGAGTTGGAGTATGAGTGAGGAGGCTGTCTCTCCTCTTCTGTCCTGTCCTCTCATCTCCTCTCCTCTGTGAGTGAAGAAGGCTGAGCTGTGCTTTTTTGAGCAAGAGAGTTATGTAACACAGCTTTACATATTTGAAATGGAGGATTTGCCTTTTGACTCTTATGACGTTTTTTTGTCTCTCAAATTGTCCTGAGAACAAAAGTCAAAGGAGGGAAATTGTTGAGCTTTTTTCAGGGAGTGCCAAGTCATGGTCGCAAGGACACAGGTTGAGCTTGTTTAGCAAACACATTTCATGGAGGTCTGTCTAAAGATTAACACTGTTTTTTGCATATTACAATAACACACGTGTATCATTAACATAAAATCCCCTCCAGTAGAGCTGGAGTAGAGCGGGTTTTCTTATTCAGTGCCTGACCTGCGGGGGTGGATGTAGAAAAAAAAAGAGTAGAGAAGAGAGTCTGTGAGAGCTATAGCTGGGGCTATAGGTTCGAGTCCATCATGATGGAAAAACACAGTACATCCTAATGGCTGTGCAGGGCAGGCCTTTAAATTGTTTGGCTGTACCACATTTTCTTGTGTATTCTAAAGGAATTCACTGTAGTTGCCAGTCTTTTCCTAAGAGGGTGATGGCCCTCTCCTACATTAGTCCATAAGTGTTGCTGTCAAATATTCCCATGGGAATGCTGCAAGCTGCAATGCTCTCTGGGAACTGGACTGTGTTGTGTCCTGTGAAATGGTAGAGGATTAAACAAAGATAATATCAGGGCGTTATTTCTGTGGCTAGAGTCATAATGATAATTCGATAATTTCCCAGCAAACACAAAACCTCTCTCTCTGAATTTCTCCCATGCCAATGGAACCCTCTTCATTGCATACATGTAAATGTGGAGCCCGAGTCTCCCTGCAGTGGGAGGCGTTGTGTTGGACGGGTGCACTGATGATGAGGTGATCTATCTGGCGCTTCAGAGCACTCAGACCTCGGCTGCTAAAAGAGGCTCTTCATTTCATTGTCCCATTAATTGTTCCATTTCCAAGGTGCTGTCCCCTCCCACGGTCCTTGTGGAAACCACAATGGGCCAGAATGTACCATCGCACGGCCAAGCCAAAAGCACTTCTCCACCCATTCAAATAGCCTAGCACACATTCCAGAACACACACAGAAATTGGCACTCTTTTACGTGCTGTGCATTGCACAGAGATATGGTGTGTGTGCTGCATTTTATGTGAATCTGATTTACCAATTGGTTACTATGGATCTGTATGTCTGTGGAAGTCTATAGAATGTGTCAGAGTGCAAATGTTCCTAGCATATGACTACCAAGTGTGTGTGTGTGTGGGTGTGTGTGTGGGGGGGAGAGAGAGAGAGAGAGAGAGAGAGAGAGAGAGAGAGAGAGAGAGAGAGAGAGAGAGAGAGAGAGAGAGAGAGTGTGTGTGTGTGAATTTTGTGCGAACTGATGTGGGTACTCTTTGTCACTTTTTTATGGCATTTTGTGTGTGTGTGTGTGTGTGAGTGTGTGTGAGTGAGTGAGTGAGGGTGTTGTGTAATGTCGATGACAGCGCCCCAACTGGAGAAGGGCTGTTGAGGATGTGAAGTGCACCTTGCATTTTTTTTTATTCCAAACCTCACTGCTTTCGCTAGTCAACACTCCATGGCTTCGGCTTTGAGCACTACAGTGGGGATTCGTGCAAACAAGGGATACAGACACTTTCCTTTAGATCCGCACATCCAAAGGTTTTCTTTCCATGTGAACATTTGAAGGCAAGTCATGATGGTGAGTGTTATCATCTGATTTCGCTCGCCTCTCTTAATGACATTACCGAGAGTCTCCATTCAAAGACCTCTTCATGGCATTGTGCTCTTTTTGCGTTGAGAATCTTGGTCGACGCACGCGTATTTACTGCGTCTCTACACAAGAGATTGTGAGCGTGCAGAACAAGACAGACAGATCTTCATGTTTATTTCAGTAATCCCTATTTGCAGCTAATGGAGCATTATTTTATGGTGATGGGTGTTTTATTGGGTTAAGCTCTCAGTGGTTGGTCAGACACTAAGGTGCCTAATGGAGGAGAGAGTGGAGGAAAGACTATCCTGACTCTCTGCTTTCTTGGGCTTGCCGGCTCCACCGGTCCCTGCTCCAGGAACTAGGCACTGATGCCGCAGGGAATTTGGTGGATTACATGCGTCAGGTGGAGAGAGTGTGTGTGTGTGTGTGTGTGTGTGTGTGTGTGTGTGTGTGTGTGTGTGTGTGTGTGTGTGTGCACGCGCACGCATGCCTGTCTCCAATTTGGGAAGTGTCCTTGGTGCTTTGTATCTCTTTGTATAGAGCTTTTCATTCGAACCCAAGACTTCAATACCACCGTATTGCTGTATTTGGTTGCAATTTTGAGCATGGATTCCGTGTGCCGGCTAAGGAGAATAGAAAAATCAGTAGCCAATGTAACCCGTGTTTTTGTGGTTTGGTGTCCTTTAGTTTGTCATAGTTTCACCATAATGCACAAAAATTGAAATTATGTGGCATAGTGGTAAAGCACACAAGATGGAATGTTGTTTTTGTGGTACCCATTTTGTTTTGGGTAAAGGATGACCAACATAACTGTGCAATCCATTGCTTTTGGCTATGTTTTTTTGTGGTTGTCCTGTCAAAAAAAGAAAATTGTTTTTTTTTGTCTTCATTCTCTCTGTGTGTGTGTGTGTGTGTGTGTGTGTGTGTGTGTGTGTGTGTGTGTGTGTAGCCTATTTATAATTGTTATTCTTGTAATTATTATTTTTAACCAATATTTATATTTTTTAACTGTTGATTTCTTGCAGAAGCTCCCCTTAACAGTACCGCCCTAGCAGTGTTGCTAAGGAAATGAGTCACAGTCGTCAAGGAAATGGACTGGTTTGTGGTTAGCTTGAGGAGATCTGTCACAGTCCAAGGTTGACTTTGATGCAAAGATTATACACACACTGTGGTGGTAGTGTTTCTCTCCAGTGCAAAAAGAAACATCTCCTCTCATCTATTTGACTTTTATGCGAGCTTCAAAATGAATGACCTCTCATACACAACTCACAAGGCACACTCTCAGATTTAAATAGTCTTTAGGCAACTAACATCAAAAGCCCTATGTCGTAATATATCATGCTTAAAAGCATATCCAAAGATCTGTTCTTAGCAAACACTTGTTCAATTAGATCCCCTTCCCTTTCTGTTTGGAGTTAGAAAGAACACAGCGGTTTAGTGCACATTAGAACACACACCATTTTCTGTGTTTATGTAATATTTTTTCACCTCTTGTAAAGCACTAGACCTCAAGACACTCTGGACAACTCTGGCGCAACTCCAAGAGCGTTCGAGACGAGTTCGAGTCTAGACTTGCTCGGGCGTGTGATGCAAGCGCTTGTGGTATTAGATCGGTCTGAACCCTTCATTGTGCCTCTGGAGGTGTGCAGTTAGGAAAGGTGTGTTTGGTGACGGTGGCTGATGTCAGATGTTTGGTCTGAGTGCATAGTCTCTCACTTGTTAGAGGGCGTTGCGCGAGGTTCTTCAGCACACAGGATGTTGTAAAATGCCTGGAAGTTCAGGAACGTTGAGGTGAGTTGTGGCAACACTTAGCCTTCGGCGTCCTGAATTCTGAATGGCAGACTGCGCTATGGTAGTGCACAGGAACCGTGTGTGTGTGTGTGTGTGTGTGTGTGTGTGTGTGTTTGTTTGTGTTTGTTTCTCTCTCTCTCTCTCTCTCTCTCTCTCTCTCTCTCTCTCTCTCTCTCTCTCTCTCTCTCTCTCTCTCTCTCTTTCTCTCTCTCTCTCATACATTTCCAGAGATTGCTTTTTGCTCCAAGGCAGACTTCTGTAGGAGGGCTTGGCTTAGCTCATCAAGTCAGTCAGGCATATAGTGTTCTGTAGCCTGCCTCACAAATGATGGCTGACTCTTTAATCCCACAGACACAGCAGGGACTGGCAGGTTTCTACATGATGCAATGGGATTTGATTTGATGATCTCTTTCAAGACCAACTGAAACTGCACACAATAAAAGAGAAGCAAAGCAGCAAAGGTTTGGGGAGTGTAGGGGGCATGTATGTAGGTTTAGCAGTTAGATAAGGACAGGCGATAGAGTTACTCTATCTCTCTCCCAGGCTTCTCTTTTCAGTGGTTCTCACCTGCAAGTTGTGTTGTGGGAGGAGGGTCTCCCCCTCAGTCTGATGGGGCCTCAAGAACAGAGAGGCCCTTTGTGATGGGGAACAGTGATGGATGGGGAACTCTGCTCCATTTTGGCTAATGATCAACTGCATCCTAGCATCTGGGCTCTGCACTGGGATCTACTGTTTGTTTGTTTGCAGCAGGGGACCTGTGTGAAAAGAACTATTTATCTTGTTGGTAATCATAGAAGTTCCTCTTTTTAGACTGAAGAAAAACTTTGTGCTTTTTGTCAATATGCCACCAGCTTTTTAGAGTGCCTCTGTTTTCGCTGTCATTCCTGTGGAGGGCAAGTCATGAAGACCCACCGTGTACTTACGATTTCCCTCCATGTTGCGTTTTAGGCCTCTTATAACTTCTACCTCTTTCTCATTCACTTCAGTGGTGCTTAAGCAACTTTTTTCCTTTTTTTCTCTTTCCTATTGTGCTTCCTTTTCTGTCTGACAGTCTGCCTGTCTTTGTTTGAAACAGAAACTATATTGTACTGTGACAGTAATGGGAGGAAGATTGTGATCAGATTCAATGCCAGTCAGTCTGACCTACACTCATTGGTCAGAGCTGTGCTGCTTCTTCTTTTCTTGTTTTTGTAAGAGCCGTTACATAATCCTTTTGTAGACAGTCTTGTGCTGGAAACTTTTTATCTTTGTTTATCTGGACTTTTTGTCTTTCTTTTATTCTCCCTTTTTGACTTTCTTTTTACTCTCCCTCTCATACCCCCCGCCCCCCCCCCCCCCAGCCCCCAATAGAAACGTACACAACAAATAAGAAGGTGCTAATTAGGCTTATTATGGGATTTCCTTAGACTCATAGCTCCTTCTGATTGACATTTGTAACCAGAGCACCTGTGCTGCCCAGCCTCTCTCAAGGGCAGTACCCCCCCCTCCCCCTCCCCCCCCTCTTATTCTAGGGGGCAACCAGGACAAGGGGGCTGTTCTGACTGCTGACTCCCCTACCGTGACAAAGACGACCAGGAAGGTTACTGCCGGCTCCTTCCAGACATTCCTGGCCGTGCGGTGGTGAGACTTGAGCCATTTTGGTCGCATTCCATGGCGCGCTGCAACGGATGCTGGGGCGGCGAGCGCTCGAGAGCGGCGGTGTAACCTTAGCCCTGTCCATTTTTTTCGGGGGCAAAGCCAGACAAGGGGCGCTTTCAGAGAGCAACCAGGAGAGCTTGCGAGGCTGAGGCAGGAGAAACCAGAAGGATAGAGCTTGGATCTCCACACACACCCTGAATTATTTATTTTTATTTTCTATGGGTTTTTTTTGTTGTTGTTGTTGTTTTTTTTTTGAGCTCACACAAAAAAAGAATGGCCAGCTAATTAGGCTGGGAAAGGAGGATGAGATCAATACCTGTAATGCTGGGTGATGAGCTTGAGATTGAAAGAGCCGGTCATTAGCCAAGCGAAGACCCATGCAGATCCAGTGCGGAAATAATGGGTGAGTCACCTTTCAAATTGACCATCTTGATAATAGCCCTTAATGGTACAGAGGGCACCGTTGCTTGGCTGGCCACTGTTATGCCATCAGGGCTGCTAGCCTCACAGTCAGTTCACTCCCCATGGAGACATTTTGTGTAATGCGATACCCCCCCCCCAACCCCCCCCAAGTGCTTGGGACGGTACATGCGTCATCCTCTGTCTGGTTGGCTATGTAATAACCAACAACTATAATTGAGGAGGTGAAGGTGGAGAAGGGGAGGGTGGAGGTGTGTGTTTAGAAGAGTGGGGTGGGTCGGGTGGGGGTGAGTGTTTTGTTTTAATCATTTGGTCTCGACCTTGCGTGGGTGTAATTTTCTCGGCAATGGTGTGCCAGTAAAGAGGCTAAGGCTAAGGCTGTTGTTATTTATATTTCTTTAATTCAGCAGATCACACCTCTTCAGAGTCATTATTGAGTGGTTCAGTGTGTAGACAGACATACAGTAGGCCATATCCAAGCCCTTGCTGTCAGCCGCCGTTGTGGCTCATGCTGGAGGAGGCCCTGCAGTGCCACCATATATTAGCTGAGCTGCCTTCTCTCAGCTTTTGCTTTGACTGTGTGGGGTGGAGGTGGTAGTGGTGGTGGTGTTGCTGCTGGTGTGGATTGGGTGCTGTTGGTGGTTTAGGAGGGTGGAGGAGGGTGCTGTCTATGGCCCCTGGGTGCATGGGCAGAGGGCCAAGCAGCTGACGGAGTCTCGTTCTCCTGGTCCCTTGTCCCGGACATTTGAGGGACATGGACAGTGGACACCCCTGGCGAAGGCTCAGACAGACAGAATCTGTCTGGTGGCTGACAGACAGCATTTCAACTATGTATTTGTCTCCGTGCGTGTGTGTAGCATGTCAGGGGATTGGTCTTGGGTTTAATTGGAAGCACATGTCATATTTTTGAAACATTGGGGTGCATTTTTAGTATCTCTTTCTTTGTCTCTTTCTCTTTTGTCTTAGCTTCCTCTCTCTCTCTCTCTCTCTCTCTCTCTCTCTCTCTCTCTCTCTCTCTCTCTCTCTCTCTCTTCTCTTCTCTCTCTCTCTCTCTCTCTCTCTCTCTCTCTCTCTCTCTCTCTCTCTCTCTCTCTCTCTCTCTTCTCTTCTCTTCTCTTCTCTTCTCTTCTCTTCTCTCTCTCTCTCTCTCTCTCTCTCTCTCTCTCTCTCTCTCTCTCTCTCTCTCTCTCTCTCTCTCTCTCTCTCTGTGGGTGCAGACACTCAAGGACACCCTTTGAGTCACTGGTAGATTACGTTTGCATACTGTACATGCTTTATCCTTTATAGTGCACCATAAAATGCACGCTAGAGCTACTTGTCTCCCAGCCCCCTTCTTGTTTGCCTTTCTCTCCATGTGTTCTGAATAAAAAGGATTTAGAGTGCTTGTTGGTCAGTGATTTTATAGAAAATTTGTTTGACATCATCCTTATATGATTGACTACAAATGTTCTGTCAAGCCCACTCAGTTCTTTGGTCCGGATATCCAAGCTAGTGTTGGGCTGAGCCGATTGAGGCTTCAGTCTGGATTACCAGCGGTTGAGGTGAAATGACGCAGACTTCTGTTACCCACCATTGTAGCAAAACCATCAGCTTCCTAAAAAAGGCCTCTGGAATTTCCAACTGGAGGCCACCGATGTGGCATTTGTGCTGCTGGCCTCTTTGTCAGGGGCTTGTTGTGGTTTTGGTTTAGTTCAGTCCTCCTGCCCTAGGACTGCATTCAGCCCCTGCATGTTGCTGTTGCGCCTCCAAACCCGAACTGCTAATGCAGCCGAGCGACGACAGATGTTGCAGATGTTGTGCTGCACATTTTGGCCCATCTAGAGGTCGAATTATAGCGGAATTATGGGATTGTTTTCTCCACCACAGGGAGAGCAGTAATCCACTGGCCTCCCCTGTGTTGAATCCAGGGGTCAAGCAGAATCTTTTCTCTTTTTTTATGTTTATTTTTGTTTTGTTTATTTTGTTTTTGGTGAAGGAGACGGCGATGAGGGCTTGTCTAGTGAGGAAATGTGGGTCTGTCCAAAAAAAATCAGCATTACAGAGGATCAAATGGCATTAAAGGGTTTGCCCCTTGCCTTTGCTTTCAAGGAAATTACGTGGGGCCTTGAGCTGCCATGTGGTTTGGCTGGCTGGCTGGTTCTGTCTTCAGTCTGAGTAGCTCTTGATCTCACCCAAACACATGCTGTGCTATGCGGTGGGTTCTCTTCTGTGTAGGCCTACCTCTGGAGGGGGTTCTGGGGCAGTGCAGCAGGCCTACATTTGGGATGCTGGATAATCCTCTTGTCCAGATATGAGATGAAGGATTACATGTTTTAATTTGTGTGGGTCATTTTTTGATAAGGCCACATTTAATATGACAGGCCTGCCTCACCCTTATTTACAAAGGTGCCAGGAAAAGGGCTTTGTGGATGTGCTGTTTGCCCTTTCAGCCTTGCTGCACTTGTTGGATATTGACCTGCCCTTTATTTGTCCAGAGGCAGAAATGTCCTCCTCCCCGGCTTCCTGAACTAAAGCTGACACACTGGGCAATGTCTGGGCAATGCTGCGGAGTGAGTGAGGCTCCTCAGAACCTTGTTGTTCCGGAATGTTTCCATCAATATTAGGTAACATTTTAATCTGTATTTCATGAGAACCCATGATCTTCATCATCCAATCACAACGTCTAGAACCGTTTGTGTGGTTGCCTAGTAGCATTGCGCAAAGATTTGCTCCATGTGTCATCAGCTTAAGGGCGAGGGCTCCTCAAGTGTCGACTGGTACATACAAAAAATCAGGTCATTAGTTTCTGTTCAACCAATTCAGTTGACCTATTCACTTAAATATGGTAGATCATTCTAAAAATGACTGAAGAGACGGCAGTAAAGTGCAGGAATGACTCATTGTGGAGTTTCAGTTTACACCTGCAGCTAAATTAAGATGGGGTATCCCCCTTTTGTTCAATATATGGAGTTTGCTCACCTGCTGATCCTTGGTAACTTGAGTTATTGTGTTACTTAATGCAGTTGAACTGATGTGGAAATTTGCCTCTCACACACACACACACATACACACACACACACACACACACACACACTTGTACACAGAGAGAGAGAGAGCTTGAGAGAGAGAGGAAAGTAGAAAAGTGTGTGTGGCGGTCGCAGATCCATTGCCTCCTCTATAGCAGGGAGTTTCCCCAGCGGTGTGAGCATCACCCAGCGCGGCCCATTGTCTGCATTTCCTAAAGATAATACAGCTTTGGCTTTATGAGGAGCATCACTGAATATGTTTCCTCTCGGAGAGTAAGTGGTGCTCCGGGGGGAGCCATGGTGCCTAGAGTATGTTATTTCATCTCCATCCAGCAGTCGCTCCCACAGGAAGACCTCAGTCAGTCGGGCAGGAGTTGAAGCCAAGCTTCGGTAAACGATGGACAGTACCACCCAGTCATGGCTGGCACATAATGGAAACGTCTCTTGTATTAGATGAGTTTTATCTTACTGCATCCTGTGGATGGAACTCTCGTCTGCCACCAGTGCATGTCATGTCTTTCGGTGGTCTTTGCAGAGTTTCCCAAATTGTTCCGACCGAATTGATGATCACGTTCACAGACTGTAGAGTTCATTCAGAATCGGGTGACTGAATCCAAATAAATACCTTTCAAATGGTTAGTTCGTAATTAGTTTGGGGTTAGTTTGTAATTTTTTGTTTTGTTTTTGAAGTTGTCATGGTTCACAGTCAGGACATGGGATTGCCATTTCTGACTCAGGCTGTTGCTGTGTCGTGAAGTCTCTGCAGAACTGCGGCCTATGCTTTAGCTCCAGCCAAAGAGGCCAGCCAACTTGCTTATTGGTTATGAAACTCTGAATGGGATGTGTGGTTGGGCGCATTTACGGGAAACTGCTCTCACAGCTTCATGGTTTCACATCTTTATTACTTTTGCTTGCTCTCGTTTGATCTCAGTTTGCATGTTTTGCGAGACGTTGAGGGGGGAAAAAACGTTTTGTTCCGTGGGAGCGTGTTGAGGTTAGAGCTGTACTGTACACTTAGGCTGTGTGGGTTTCATGTGAATTTAAGTTGCAGGACCCTCCGACTCTGCTAGTTGCTTGCAGAGAGCCTTGTGGAGACTTCAGAAAAACCTCTTTTTCTAAATACGTCATCTTGAGTAGTTTCATAACCGGAAAAGGTGAAGAAGCTCGTTGTAAGGGCTTAGACTGCATTTCCTGACTCCTACAGGCCGATGAGTGTGTGTGTGTGTGTGTGCGCAGACATGGTAGACGTGGCAGTGCACAGGCATGCTCCTCTGACTATGAAATGCATTGGTCCGTTTTTTTGTGGAAATGAGACGAGAGGTAACCCTAGGTCAGGTGGCTTCCAGCTGACGGAGCCTGTTCGCCAATCTCACCCCAGTTTCCTGTGTTGATCATAAACAAGAGGGCAGATGAGCCGAAAACAGCCTCAGATAGCATCCTGCTAATCTCATTAGCTATCAACAGCTTCTCCATGTGTCTTTCTTCACCTCCCCCCCATCACCACCACCACCACCACCAGCGCCATTTTTCTCCTTTGTGGAGCAGTGCTAATTTAATACCAGCTGAGTGGACTCAGAACAGAGGACGAGAGAGAGAGAAGGAGAGAGAGATTTGAAAGAAAGACAGAGAGAGAAAGCGATGGTTTGTGGCTGGTTGAGTAAAATGGATATCATAGCAAATTCAATTAGCTTGTGCATTGCTGTACATATCTTTGGCAGCTATGTGGCAAAAGGCCAGGGCCCTTTGCCTATCCAAAGGGTCTCTTGTGCTGGCTACAGTTGCAGTGTGCCAAGGGCGTTGTCTCTCCAAGTGGCGATCACATTACCAGGACGGAGGGGACTTCAAAGACCTCCCAATTAATTGAATATGCTGCGCATCATTGTGGTGCTTGGCACAGCAGTGACGATAAGGGAATGTGAATGAGAGGCTGAGCTGAAAGAAAGCAAGGCATTTAAGTCCAATTGGCCCAGACGAAAGACTGAAGAAGCTCATTTAACAAGCATGCCCTTATAGTAACTCTCTTCTTTAACGCCTTTAGTCAGATTATCTCGAAGGCTTTTTTCTTCATGCGAAACGCTGCTGGATCACAAATTCTAACATGTCAGAGGTTGGCAGGGCAGCACAGCATCACATGGAGTCCTTGGAAATGGAGATTTTCTGGTTGACTCCACAGGCTCACGGGGAGGGAGGGACCGCACGCAGTAATAACTCTGAAGCCTCCTGCTGAAGAGCCTAGTCTCACCGCTCTACTCAGGGGCACGTCTGTGGTTAGTTGTGGGGGGCAGCTGGATGCCAAATCAGTGCAAAGTGTGACATGAGCTGCTGATTGAACACTTTCACACATGCGTGTTTTGACAAAGCAGTACCCTGTGTGTGCTGATGAGCTCAACTTTCCGCTGGAACTATGTAGCCAATCTACCCAACCAACCTACATAGGGCTGAGCAATTAGTTGATCAATCAAGTCTCAAGTAGGAGTAATTGAATTTTTTCAGTTTCAAGGGATTAAGAAAATGGCTGTTTTTTCTGTCTTAATCTGTTTTACAATGTACTACAATGCTCTTGTTCACAAATAATACAAAGTATGCACCCTTGTTGTACTCTGGTAGCTGTTATTCCGTTAACTCTTACTTTTACTTGTACTTTCCCAGTTTACTAAATGGATTGTATTTACAAAGTCATTGACTGATTGTGGAAGTAGATAATCATGATCTCAATATTGTCCAAAATAACCTTGATAATTGAATGTTCCTGTAATCGAGCAGTCTTATCAGCTCAAGCGCCCTCCCAGTAAGCCATTGTGAGAGAGGGGTTTAGGAAAGACCTAACAGGTGTTCCTTATAGACCGCCTTTTATCCCGTGTGATTCACCTGCGAGTATGCAGCACATCCAGCACCAACAGATGCATGGAGCTTAGCAGCATTGTGTGAAGGGTCACTCCCCCCCTGCCATTGGGAGCTAGTTCACAGCAAGCGAACGTGAGATCACTCACATTCTCTCCAGCCTGTTTAAATTTGCTCTACTGGAAATCCGATTGCAGCCATATTTGCACTGTGGTTTGTCTGGAAATGAAATGGGTTAGTATGCAGATAATCAAAGGTTATTTGTCATCTATAAGTACTTAGTGGTTTAAATAAGGCTTCAAAAGATAAGTCTTTTTTAGCACAAGTATTGTTAGGCACTCTGATATACAGTAGGTGCTCATTTCATGTTGTCAAAGTAAAATTGTTGACCTTTGTACCCATTAGGTGTGTCCACTGAGTATAAGAGAAGTGCTGGCAGAGTTCAGATCCAACAAAAACTGTTCATATCTCACTAAACTGAATGTTAATAGAAACTTGTAATGAAAATGTAAACATGTAAACATACACATGTAACATGTAAGCATACTATTTATGAGACATTAAAGTACTCTACATCTTGATGTTCTGGTAGTACACATTCATAAGATTCGTTTGACCTTCACCAGTTCTGAATGTTATTAGCTCTAGGTAATGTTTCCCCGATTAATTGTCTGTATAAAGTTACTGCTCAACCAGAATGTTGAACTAGAAACTCATGCTGACCAGGCATAAGACACAGGCTATTTGACTTCTTTTTTTTTTTACCCTCTGTGCTTGCATGCAGTCTCATTCTGGAACAGTACAAGTGGATGTTCAACACTCCTAGTCTTTTTGTTTTTTGATGCACTACTGACAGCTGAGAGACAACATGGGTTTGATCTGTACTGGCAGGCAGGTTAGTGTCCGTGCTACACCCTTATGTTTCTGGGGGCTGGTGATGGAGTTACTGTACTGTTTTATCTGCCCATCCCGGAAGTGGCGTCCTGTGCATCTGTAGGCAAAGCCTCCAGTCCTCTGTGCTCTGCATTGTGCCACGCTATTTCAGGAATTGACGGTGGCAGTTTTGCGAGGCCGTTGTGAGTCTGCCCTCGATTGCTTGGCTTTCACTAGGAAAGGCCAGTCAGACAATGGCTGGCCGCTCAGCGCTATTCATGCGCTCCACTGAGAGCGCAGACTGTATTCAGGCGAGAGACTCGGGCTCCGCTGTCGCCGTGTTCTCCCCGCCATCGAGACAGGCTGCCACTCCGGCTCGGCCCTTTGCCATGGCAACTTTAGAATTGTGTTCTAAAGAGTTGTCAAGCTGCTAGCTGTAACATCAGACCCAAGTCTGACAAAATACTGGTCCGTAAAGCAGACTTGAAGGGAAAAGAAAACTGAAGGTGTCCTTTTTTTTTGTCCTTGGGCCCCTCAGTTCATTCACAATGTAGGCTAGATGTTTTGCTGCCTGCTGAGCAGACAGGATTGTCATTTCTTAAAACACTTTTGTTCTTAAACCAGACTTGAAGATCAGAATTTTCATGGAATGTTGTGTTGTGTTGTGTTGTGTTGTGTTGTGTTGTGTTGTGTTGTGTTGCGTTGTGCAGTTCTGTGCTCTGCTGTGTAGTGTTGTGCTGTGTTATGTATTGTTGTGCTGTGTTGATTTAACTCAGCTGATTTGTAGGACACCAATAGAATTTGTCTTCTAAGAAATCTAGCCTATGTTAAGAAGTCATAAGATGCGGAAACAATTGCGTTTGCCCACATAAAGGTAGTCATGACAGTTTTTGTGTCAAATTTACTACCGGGGTAAATGGTGGAACAGCAGTGGCTTTCTTTCTTAGGAGTTCACTTGTGTAACGGCGGAATAGACATCCCGTGTCCCTGCATTCAAAGCCCTTCCATTCCCTGTGTCTCTGCTCTAATCAGGGCCGTTTCGAGAGACTTAGGGGGCCCCAAGCAAACAGGACATGGGGGCCTTCCATCCCCCCCTAAAACACCAATTTATATCACATTGTTATAATATTCAAGCATCTTTCATTAATATATTAGCTTTGAACTTACAGTTTTCTAACTCCAGCTTCATAGTCATATTTTAAACACCACCAACTGAACTACTAAAATGATTAAACAGTCAATCTTGGGGCCCCTCTCAGACTGGGGCCCCAGGCAATTGCCTGGTTTGCCTGCCTTGTCGCGACGGCCCTGGCTCTAATGTCAGTCTGCGAGTGACTTCATAGCAGTACCACTGTTGTACCCGTGTCAGCCTAAGCAGCACTGATTATACTGCTCAAAAATATAAAGGGACACTTTTTTTTTTAAAGTTAAAGTTATTAGTTAAAGTGATTTAAGTTATTTATTTAAGTTAAAAGATGTTGCATGTTGCATCATTTTGCATCATTTTCCTTTATTGTTTTGAGCAGTGTATATGAGAGAGAGAGAGAGAGGATGGAGCTTTGGACACCTGCTCGAAGCAGATGCCCTATACCAATCCCGTAAAAGCCTGTCTCCGTCTTGGTGCCCCCCCCCCCCCCCCAGCCCAACACACACAC
>JAODXP020000010.1:14668443-14723443 GCA_027497455.2 Sardinella longiceps
GCCCTGCAACACACTAATCATTTGTCATTTGCACCTGCAGGTAAATATGATTTGGAATTTCCATTGGAAAGAAATTAATTAAATGTGTAAATTGCCATTGTACTGTAAGTGTCTGTAGTTATGTAAAATTAGACAGCAGTTTTTAAGGTTCAACTTTGATGGGGTTTATTGAAAAATAATATGTTCTTGAAATCTCCATTACTTTTGTGAGACCACTGAGATAAGGTTGCTTATTATGAAGTGCACCCCCCCCCCCTCCCCCCTCCCCGTTGGGTTCACACCCTTTCACCAGTGCAGAAGTGCTAACAGCCTTGCAGGAGAAGTCCATTCACACTAACTAGGATTGTCAGTGGAGGAGGGTTGAGATTGAGGACAGCCCCTATTGGTGACAAGGACACATGTCATGAGGTGTGAATTGGATGTGAGAATCCAAGAAAGACTCCAAGAAAGGGTTAGTTCTGGAGTCCCTCAGTGATCAGGGCAGTGGTGGTCAGTGACGGCGGTGATAGTGGGCGTTGGTGAGGGTATTGTCCAGAGGAGGAAAGCACAATGTTAGTGCAGCCCTGGCAGTGATGGCATGGGTATGTTGTCGTAGCACTCAGAAGGGGAAGAGGTTTTGGAGAGCACAGGAGCAGGCTGCTGACGTTGGCATGAACCGGTGCTTTCCTTGAGTCAGGTGGTCAGGCCAAACAGCGTCACAACATGTCCGTCATACCCCCCCCCCCACACACACACACACACACGCACACACACATACCGTCAATGATCTTTAAAGGAAAATGTGGCTTCACTTTCCTGCTATTGTCCTTGTGTCTGTCTGTCAGAGACACACATATGCATGACACACACACACATGCTCGCTCTCTCCCTCTCTCACACACACACACACATTCCTGTCCCCCATACATCCACCCACATCCTCCTACAGAACTCTGAAAATGCAGTCACACACACACACACACACACACAGAGCTGTGTGTCCATTAGTGAGATTTTTCCCTTCTCAGTCAGCGCTGTTGCTAGGGATAATGCATCATCCTGAGAGAATGAGGATTGCACTGGCCTATTGTTGAAGACAGAAGCCTGCCAGTGCAGCATAATGAAATCTCTGCAAACTTTCCGCTCTCTCTCCATCTCACACACACACACACACACACACACACACACACACACACACACACACACACAAGCCGTGGGAGGAATGGAGTTGACCAGGGCAAGCACATGCAGACATCAATGTGTTTGTGAACCACTTCAGCAGAGAGTAGACCAGAGTTCGTTCAGGGTACAGGTTGAGAGGATCATGCAGGTTTTGTGGATGATGTATAAAACAGGAGAGGGAAAAAAACCTAAAATATGATTGAAATGAAGAGTTTTTTTGTTCTGTCTTTGGCAGAGGTTTTTTTTGCATAAAATGGTCTCTGGTAGTATTTCTCTGCAGATGTTAGCCTCGTGCTGTGTGTGTGTGTGTGTGTGTGTGTGTGCGCGCGCGTGCGTGCGCAGTAAAAGAGCGCATTTCTTCCAGAGCGAGCTCTGTTTTTATCTTTTTACCTTTGCTGTGTTTGCTCTAGTGTGTGAAGTAGGGTGCATGCAAATTGGTAGCCGTTTTATATGGGGGCGTGTGTGTGTGTGTGAGAGAGAGAGAGAGAGAGAGTGGGAGAGGGAGAGAGTGAGAACCACAGCCATGATTCTTTCCCCAGTGTGTTTACTTTAGTTTTAGAAGAGGCTTGGCGCTCGTTGTGCACTCCACTTGATGGGGACGCCATACTGAGTCGTCGGAGAAGCAGGGAATCTTGCCCTTTTCCGCTGCCATGGAAACCACCTTGCACCACATAATGCCGAATGCCTTTTATTTCCGTGAAAGAACAGCGTTCCTTTCCCACATGAGCACGTTAAAGTTTACCTCTCTCTTCTCTCCCCTCTGCTCTGCTCTGCTCCGCTCCTCCCCTTCTGAGGATGTCATTGGCAGGAAGTCATAACACATCGATTATTTTCCACCCTAGTTTATGAACATTATTTTTAAGCCCGTTATTCTGTGTGTTTTTATGTCAAATCAGTTGAATGTTACAGGTTGACAGGTTGATTGCAGTACATATCGCAACTTACTGTCTTTATCACACTTCAATGAAACCAAGCAGAATTTGGATCAAAGGAATTGCATCCTTAACATTTATATTTGTTCAATTGAATGTATTTTACATTTACATTTATGCATTTAGAGGACATTTTTTATCCAAAGTGACTTTGCATTTGACAATTGCCAATTACTTCAGCGTTAGTCTCCCCCAAAGCAACATACATGTAACTGCCTTAAAGGATAGCTCTGGAGTGAATTTAAGCATAGCCCTGTTGAAGGAGCATGCTAAATGCACCAGTTAGCGAGTGGAACAAAATAATTTGGAACAGCATAGACCGAACGAGAATGCAAAAGCGAACAAGCACTTTTCACTGCATCAATGGAAACTGATTATTCGAAACCGAAAGTAAGATCTGAGGTGCCGTTGACTCAATGTAACGTGTTTCGCGTTCACGTTAGGTCTATGCTGTTCCAAATTCTTTCATTCCATGCGAAATACATTGCTGTTAGAAGGCTCGTGCAACAGGGCTATGCTTAAACTTACTCCAGAGCTATCCTTTAATGAAAGTGTTGCTCCAGAGTGATCTCAAGCGGTCCTGTTGAACGAGCCCGCTAAATGCACTAGTTAGCGAGTGGAACAAAAGAATTTGGAACATCATCGACCAAATGCAGAAGTGAACAAGCACTTTACACTGAGTCAATGGAAACTCAGATTATTCAAAACCGAAAGTAAGATCTGAGGTTCCAGTGACTCAATGTAAAGTGCTTGTTTGCCATTGCGATCACGTTCGATCAATGCTGTTCCGAATTCTGTCATTCCACCTGTTATCTAGTGCAGTTAGAAGGCTCGTGCAACAGGGCTATGCTCAGAATTACTCCGGAGCTACGCTTTAGGGGCATAATGGTGGCCCGCTGGGAATTGAACCCACAATCTCCAGTCATCTCCTAGCATGCTAATGATGGAGATACCTTTTCTATCCAGAAGGAAATTGAGGTAGGCACACAGACTTCAGGCTTATGAAAAAAAATTGTATGCGTGCTTACATAAACCCTTTTCCTCTTTTATTTTTGTTATTATTTTTGTTTGTTTGTTTTATTTGGTCATTTGCATATTATTATTATTATTATTATTATTATTATTTGTTTATTGTTTATTATTATTGTATTATTATTATTATTATTATTATTATTATTATTATTATTTTTAAAGCACTTTGGATCAACTATGTTGTTTGAAATGTGCTATATAAATAAAAGTGACTTGACTTGACTTGACTATATACATTAGCACAAGAAAAAAAGGAAGATATCTCTAATGTTGTTTAATT
This sequence comes from Sardinella longiceps, assembly GCA_027497455.2. NCBI lineage: Eukaryota > Metazoa > Chordata > Actinopteri > Clupeiformes > Clupeidae > Sardinella > Sardinella longiceps. The sequence continues at coordinate 14,671,849 of JAODXP020000010.1, forward strand.
ACAATAACATGAGGTTGTCACTTGTTGCAAGGGTGGTGTGGTGTGGGAAGGTGTAAAGGTGCACCGGTGTACAGGTGCACAGGTGTAAAGTCCATACTGCAAGGGATTTCTTTGTCATTGCATGACATTTGCCAGCGCAAAATCAATAACTTCTTCAAATACAGCTATCCACATTCTATAACCATGATTGATGGTTTTAATGTATCTTTGCTTTAACTGGTCTGCCACCAGCTCCTTATTTTATATTTCTATACGATTCAAAAGCAAGACTCACAAGAACAACCACGCGGTGCATCATTGATTTGCACTAATGGGAAATATTAGCACTTTGTCTTGATAACTGTGTAATCTCCATCCATGCTCACTCTTTGATGCCTCCCTCTCTCCCTGCCTCCCTGCCTGCCTGCTGTGTTGCCAGAGTGCGGAGAAGCACAAGGCGTTTGTGGGCGTGGTGAGCTGCGGACTGTTTGTGTTCCTGGCCGTGTTTGTGCTGGTGTGCGCCGAGGTGGTGTCGCAGCGCTGGCGCCGGCTACTGGGCCTGCTGGTGTGGGCCACGCATCTCAGCATGGGCTTCACCTTCATCTTCAGCACAGGAGAACACATCTGGCCCTGGGACCAAGTATGCACACCAACCAATGCACACACACACACACACACACACACACACTTTACATGACAGACATACACACACACACTTCACACGCGTCAAAGATACTGTATACACATACACTTCTCACACGTCAAAGATACACACACTTACACACCTCACTTTCACCCTCTCTCTCTCTCTCTCTCTCTCTCTCTCTCTCTCTCTCTCTCTCTCTCTCTCTCTCTCTCTTTCTCTCTCAATCTCATCTTTTTTTGTGTTTATCACATAAAGTAATTGATGAGCCAAGTATTGGGAAAGCTCAGGGCAATGTGTCTTTTGGTATTTTGTGTTTTGAAATTCTTCACAGAGTTATGCAAGATGTTTAAACATGGAGAGCTTTGCTTATACTTCAATTAATCTAAGCAGCGATATCTGTGCTACACTGCAGCCATACATTAATAAATATTTTCTCTTTCTTGTCTCTCTATCCCTCTTTTCCGCTCTCTCTCTCTCTCTCTCTCTCCCCCCTTCCCCCCCGCAGGTACCATTCTTTCTCTTCATCATCTTCACAGTTTACACCATGCTGCCTTTCAAGCTGGCCCATGCAATCATCCTCAGCGTCATCACTTCTGTATCCTACATTGTTGTTCTGAGCCTCCGACTGGCCATCTTTGACACCTCCAAGAGTCCTCACTTAGCCAAACAGGTACAGTATGGCTAGGCACAGGAAGTACTTCATGAGTCTGTGTTAAATTGCCTTTAATATCAACAACATTTATAGTGTGCACACGCCAGGCAGGCAGTCAGTTGTGTGATGGTGTGTGGCCTGTTGAGGAGTGTCTGTGGCCTTAATTTGAGCAGTAAGCACAGGCAGATGTCTGTTGACTTCATTGTGGCTGACTTCACATGTTGAACTGGCAACATTGGAGCGTACTTTTCCTTTATCTTGGGCAGACTTTCTGTGAACTTTAAAACTCTTGTGCATTCCAGAATGACTGGTCAGCCAGCCTACAGGGTGATTCACATTAGTTACTTGATATAGATATTCTCTCACCTCTGGGCATGGTTTTCTGTTTGTTTAATGACCCAGTGGTCACTGTTGAAGCATCGGAGGGAAATGCATTACAAGCTATAATCACATACCTGTGCAAACCATTGCATTGGAATTGAAAGTTCGCTAATTTTAGTCCATTTCACACATAATATGAACCACAGTTCAAAAACAAGAGAAGTTTTGTCTCCAAAACGGCAAATCTCCAGGTAAGTAGTTTTCTCAGTTAACTGTCAATCAACGATATCCTCCATTGTGAAAGTTAAAATTATTAAATCTCTGCACCGGCCCACGTCACATTGCAAGTTGTCACTCGCTGACGCGTGACTTGCATCGTTCAGACACATCCATAGCTTAGGGCGAGCTTAGGGCTTAGGGCGAGTAGCAATGTATGTTAATGCAACATAAGGCTTTGAAGAGTTCCCTGCAGTCTAAAACTGCCCTTCCCCCAAAATCATTCAACTGAAGATTCCATGATGAGAAATCCTTAAAAGACTCTTCTGAAGAGCAATTTTACATTATAGCAGGTTAGGTCGGGTGGCTGGCGCACTGGCAGACAGTTTTTCGAGGTCAAAGTGCTTTGACACTGATGTTTATGCAATGAGAATGCAGCATTCATGTAATTGTCTACTGTCTTGTATTTTTGCTCAGAGAACTGAATGTTCCTGTCATAACTTCATATGAAGTGTATAGCTTGGCCTTGGTTCTCAGAAAAAAAGCAAATCTATATTTCCTGTTGCTGTGTGTGTGTGTGTGTGTGTGTGTGTGTGTGTGTGTGTGTGTGTGTGTGTGTGTGTGTGTGTAGATGGTGTCAAACGCAGTGGTGTTTCTCTGTGGGAGTGTGGTGGGGGCCTTCCATAAGGTCCTGATGGAGAGAGCTCTGTGGCAGACCTTCAAGGACACCCTCAGCTGCCTGAGCATCCGCATGAAGCTGGAGATTGAGAAGCGGCAGCAGGTGTAGTATTACTTCTGTTTAGATTGCGCTGAAGGAAGCCAGGGGAACTGATAATGTGGTTTACTTTGCACTTCCTTAAAGCAACATGCAGTTTTTGGTGCAAAACTAGCGAACTAGCTACATACTGTAAAAGCCAACCAAACATTTTTCTGTCATACTGCCACTGCTAGAACATGCTGCTGATGTCTGATAGCAGAAAAGTGGGCAATTCTATTCTTTTATTTTGGGGTGGTGTCCCCCCCCCCTCCACCCAGCCCCACTCAGTGCATATCCTGGGTGCCTGGTAGGAATGCAACTTTTAAAAGCATTGCTCCACCCTTCATATGACTAAATGGCAATTCATTTGGAGATGGCGCCAAAACAAATAGTCTGTTAAATAGGAAACCTCAAACAGTGGCAGAAAGCAGTTGCATGGTGTTCCTTCAAACACAACTTATATTGAGTTGGTAAATTACATCACATAAATAACATAAACAGTGACTTCAATCCTTACACTGAGTTAAGTAAGCAACGCTGGACAGTGGAGGTGTAACAACCATTGCAGAATCTTTACTGTTACAGAATCCTTCCACAATAGTGTATGTTTACCAGCCGACTATATGATCCTTGCATTAGGAGTGATGTTCCCAACGTCTGTACATTAGTTATGTTCATGACGAGCGTTTCATTAGGGTGCTCACCTCCTGGGAACTTAGCCACTGTTTGAACAGCTGCTATACTCTACCGGTTATTTCAGACTTCAGGCACTTTCTCCTGTTAATGGAACATTCAAAGACTTGTATATGGGAAGCTAGGAAATTAGAGGCACTGTAACCATAAAAAGAACAAATGAAGATATGAAGGTTCAGATGCAAACCCCTAAGCATTTTTGTAAAACTGGTTAATGATATGTGTGCATCCTGTAAATCAGAGTAAATGAAATGTTTTGGAAAATAAATAAACCTGCTCCCGCCATGTCAAATATCTGTTTACAATCAAAACACTGTAACGCTGATAAAAATGGTCTTTCAAGTGGTCAAGTGAGTTTGCATCTGAACTCTCATGAAAAAAGCAAACATAATATGTTGGTGGTCGTCTGAGAAGGCTATCCTTGCTTTGTCTCTGTCTTGTGGAGATTGTGGGAGGTTGTTGTGTTTTTATTGTCATCATCATCATAATTTATCTCTTTATTAAATGCGGTGTTGATATTTTCTTTGTATGTGATTTTAGCACAGTGATTGATATTGCATTATGCACTCTTTCCCCAAAGTAAGAATCCCAAACAAGCCTTTCTCTGGGTATCTGACAAATCTATGCTATGAGCTATGAGGGTTGTTATTTATTAACCTGATCTAACTGCATATATGTAAACACCTTATCCCGAATATAATGGGATAAATTGGGATGAGCTTGATATTTGGATTTTGGAATATTGAGAAAGTGCCTATATAGTCATTTAAAGCATTCTTAGGATCTCCTCATGGAGTCCTATTCTTCTATAACTAATATAAACCTCACATGTCAGAGGCAGCTTGGTCTCCTTATTGCTTAGCCTTGGTGACATTCTCCATTGAAACATTGATTTCCAAAAGTCTGAGCAGACAGTAAGTGCAGCAAATTCAACTTTTTCAATGCAGTTTACTATGTTTTGTCATTTAAAACATTTGGTCATTAACAGGACAGGGTCCTCCTTTGTCACTGTGTTACAAAGAACTTTTGTCATTCTATTCAATTTCATTTGTAGAGCGCCAAATCCAGCACATTTGTCTTGCGGTGCTGTACAGACAGTCCCTATTTGTAATAGTTGATTTTTAGACAGAAACCTTGGGCAGATCCACGTCTCATGGGCTCAACCCACCTGCCTGTCATGAGGTGGTTGTGATTGGTTATGGGAACGAGTGTAAGCATGAGCAAATTGAAATTCACTGGAGCTACTTTTGGTATTCCTACTTGGAGGTCAGTAAAAGTTGAACAGGAATGCTCCAAGGCTCAAGCTTGACATTGTGGTGAATGTCTCCCAGCTCTGCAAATGGACACAGTAGTGCTGTTTAGTCTTTTAGCTTCCCTCCTCAGCAGCATACTGCAGGCATACTGCACTAATGTGTGGGGTCATACTGACAGCACAGGCCAATAAAGCAAGTTATAAAAGTGTGAAAGATCAGCCCCCCCACGCACGCACACACACACACACACTCACAAGGGCCCTGATGGCTGTAAGCCCTCGGCCTGTGAGCAGAGAGAGCGGCCTCTTGTTTACCTCTCCGATAAGATCTGTGGAATCAATTAGTGCGGTCAAGCCTCCGGAGCCAGCGGTGCGAGTGGCCTTTCCTGCTTCACGGTCAGCACAAGACATGAAAGAGCAGCAGAGAAGGAGAGAAAGAAAGAGAGTGAGAGAAAGGGAGAAGATGAAAGAGAAAGTGTGTAAGAAAAAAGAAATAAATGTAGAAAAAAAGATGCATTAGATAGGGGAAAACAACATGTAGAAACCAAAAGTGCAATGCAAGGGAAAAAGAAGGAGTGAGGGGGGAAGGGGTCGTCTCAATGACTCCTAGAGAGAGACAGGGATGTACTGTGAGGCTGGAGTTTTACTGGAGTTCAGGGGGAGAGACAGGCGGTCATGACAGCGTCTGCAGCCCCCGCATAAGGCCCTGCTCAGAGACCAGTCACTCCTCTTTAATAACCGTGCCATCAGAATGCAGGGGAATTAGAACAATGAGACTTTCGGCCAGACTCCCTGAGTATGCATGCTGTGTCATGTCCTTACATGCTTTCTCTTTCTCTCTCTCTCTCTGTTCTCTTCTTCTGTTCCTGTCTTTCCCCACTGGTTTCTGTGTCCCTCTCTTCCCCACTCTGTATCTCATTTAGAACAGGCACATAAAATCACCTTGATTTAAAGATCTGAACGAGGACACGACTTGCTGATGCTTTTATTGGTGTACTGGCTAGAAAGCCATCTGCGATGGCTCACAAACTTCATAACAAAAGGCAGCCAGTGAAAGTAGTACATGCTAAAATATTGCAGGGGTGTGTGTTTGTGCCTCTGTGTGTTTTCAGCTGTGACAAGGAAAAGGAGTGTCCAAATATTTATTTCTACTGTGGCTGTAAAAAAAAAATGAAAAAATGATTGTCCTTTTTTTCCCCTCTCTCTCTCTCTTTATTTCCAGGAGAACCTTTTGCAGTCCGTCCTGCCGGTGTACATCTCCATGAAGATGAAGCTGGCTATCATGGAGAGGCTGCGGGAGTGCAAGGACAAGGAGGACCAGCAGCGTCTGGTCAAGGACAACAATTTCCACAGTCTCTATGTGAAGAGACACGAAAACGTCAGGTACGTACTGCAAAGCACTTCCTCATCTGGATCATCTTGCAGCTTAGGCACAGTGGCAGGCACACAGTACACAAGACACCTAACACTAGAGATGGGTGATAATCACATCAAACTAACAGAAACTGTAAGTCAAATCCGTTTGCAGTCAGGAGATGCAAACACAAGCATCAGTTGGTTAATGACCCAGGCCTCTCTGTTTTCAGCCTTAGAAACGTGTCCGTAACTGTATAGGCCCTAATTAATATCACACTATGACAAATAGTTGTCATGGGAAGTTAATCTAATGCATGTCGGTAATGATATAATATGGTCCACCCCTACTGTCCTCTAACCTCTCCTAATTTGAAAATGGCTATGTTGACAAATGAAGATATTATCAAGTGACGTCAGAAATTTCCTTTTCCGTTCATTTTGCTGCGTGGATGTGTATGTAATCTTGTGATTCACTGCGGCTCAGTTCCTTAAAAAAGGACTGCGGAAGCCTTTGTCTTGTCTAGTTTTACTTCCTAATAATCATCACACTGTAGCGCATGTTCATTTTTTAGCAACTCCCTCCAGTCACCCTACCGCCAGCATCAACTCCTCCCCCACCCCCACCCCCATTCAAAGAAATCTAAATGCGTAGTTAACAGACAGTAATTTGATTAATTTAATTTTCCACAATCCCCCTCCACCTCCCTGTCCTCAGGGACATTCTATTTATATTGTGGAGGATCCACCAGATCTTCACAATGTCCAGTTCTCATGGAGCGGCTTCAAATATAGACACGGACTTGCTTGCCACATTTCTGTCCCGGAATGAAAATAAGAGACACAAAAAGCAAACAAACAAAAAAAAAAACACCACAGCTGAGAATAGTCCACCACCTTCTCGGGCAGTCCGTCATTCACCTGTGCATGGCGAGACAACAGTGGGCCGTTGTTCGCCCGTCTGGACAGACTAGCCTGGGGAGACGGTGACCCTATAATGGGGTCTCAGAGGCCCCATTGAGGCCCTGTGAACAGTGTTCATTACCAAAGGGATGAAAGACCAGCCTACTCTGCTCCCCACCACACACCATAAAAAACGAAACTAACTAAAGAACTGCTTTTGACCCCGTATTCTTTTTTTTTAATGTCCTGGCAAGCGGAAAGGGTATCCAAAGGTCTTTATTTGTCTGAGGATTGAGCATATTAAAGTGTCTCCCTTTTTTTGACATGTACTTTTATTGTATTTGATAAAGTACAAATCAGTTTTATATTCTCTTAAAGACAAAAGTTTCTCCCTCTTTTATTAGCGTACTTGTGCTCTGTCTATCTCTTATCAAGGCATAGTTTCCTTCTCAGGTCACATCGTGTGTTTCTCTCTCTCTCTCTCTCTCTCCCTCTTGTTGCACTAAAAAGACATCCCTGCAGCATTTACCTTCTTTAGTTTCCCTGGGGTTGATTGTCCTGAAGAGAGGAGGAATGGAAAACGTGTATCACATTAACAAAACCTTTTTTTTCTCACTCACTCAATCTCTTTCTTTCTTTTTCTTTCTTTCTTTCTCTCACACACTCTCTCTCTCTCTTCAGGTACCATTCTTTCTCCCCATGCACCCTTTCCCTAGTCCTCACTCACTCCTTTCTTTCTCTCTGTCTTTCTTTCGAGCTCCAAGCTGCCTATGAGAAGCCAGTGTATAGGGTTATTATATACATTGAAAGGCATGTCGGAGTTGGCATGTCGGAGTCGGAGAGTTTTTCCTCCTTCAGGCAACGTGAACAGCTCTGAATCAATGAGGCTCTGTCAGTGAGGCTCTCTCTCTGAGAGACCGCTCTGTGTGTGTGGACATCCTATTTCATGTTGCGTGTCATTCTTCACATTTCCCCCAGAGGAGCACCTGGCTACAGACAGCCATCCACGGGCCATTAGCATAGCGTCGGTGTCGACGTTAGCATTCCTCTAATGAACTGAAGCGTTGGCAGCTGTGTGGAAAGACACGAGGGCTGCCAAGCCAGGGAACACGTCCCTGATTACCCTTCCGTGTGTGTGTGTGTGTGTGTGTGTCTGTGTGTGTGTGTTAGTGAGAGAGAGAGAGCAAGCATGTATTACATGTTTCTGGTCAGGTGATTCATAGAGCAGGGGTCAGCTGAATGTTCCCTCAAGTACTCTAGATGTGCCAGATGAGAATGTGGAGTCACTCCAGGCCAGTCGAAGACCTCTGCTCCTCTCCCATAATCCATCCCTCTAATACCACAATGACCACAGTCACAGTACATGCACAGAATATTCCCCTTTTATGGAATACTCCTGTTTTGAATGGATTATTGGCAATATTCGGTTTGCGCCGGAAACCAGAATATGAACCAATTGATTGAAGATAATCAGAATAATATAATATAATATAATATATTTTTAAATAACAATATTCCCTACATGTACCCATAGTCAATGATATGGAAAAATTAGAAGTGGAACATCGGTCATCATTTAGAAAACCACCATGACCAATCACTTCTAGCTGGTAGCCTTGGGTCTGCAATGCTCATGAGATTTGGAGCTTGTTTCACATGCGAATGATGAGAATCTAGTTTAGAATCTAGACGAGATTTGTGCAAATGCAGGTGCTCAACTTGATAAATGACTGATAATTTTGTACCTTTATATGTGGAACATGGTATAGTATACAATGTAAATGCACACACACACACACACACACACACACACACACACACACACACACACACACACACACACACACACACACACAAAAGTGATGGTCATGCCTATGTGTGGTCATTGTTAACTCTGGTTCATGTTCTTTCAGTATTCTCTATGCTGATATTGTGGGCTTCACCCAGCTGGCGAGTGACTGCTCTCCCAAAGAATTGGTGATCATGCTCAACGAGCTCTTCGGCAAATTTGATCAGATCGCTAAAGTAAGTTCAAGTCAGAGGTCATTAATATCTGTTTTACCAACTATCCTTTTATTTTTACATAGCTAAAAAACGGTGAATTGTGTACTGTACTTGATTATCTCTAATGTGTGTGTGTGTGTGTGTGTGTGTGTGTGTGTGTGTGTGTGTGTGTTTTTCTGGACCCAGGAAAATGACTGCATGAGGATCAAGATTCTTGGAGACTGTTATTACTGTGTGTCTGGTCTGCCGGTGTCTCTGTCCAAACATGCCAAGAACTGCGTTAAGATGGGCCTGGACATGTGTGAGGCCATCAAGTAAGTGCTGTATAAACACACACATTCACACACATGTACTGTACTTACAGAAATGCGCGCGCACACACACACACACACACACACACACACACACACACACACACACACACACACACACACACACACACACACACACACACACACACACACACACACACACACACAAAAGGGCAATGACTCTTAATCAGTGTTGATGTCTGTCTTTTCAATTCATGTACTTGTGTCTTAAGTGTAAAATAGAGGTGCACTTTAATATGGTTGGAGCACATTTAAAGTGTCTTAAGTATTTTAAGTGTAAAGAAAGTATTTTTTGTCCTGTAAGGATCTTCTTTACATGGATTTTACATGCGCTAGAAGTGCTCTTCCAAATATATTTTTTTCAAATAATTTCGGTGCAATAAAAAATAACCGGCATTGCAACAAAGTACATTTTAGAGAGCTTAAGCATGAATTTTAGTGGACTTAATCAATGCAATTGAAGTGTCCCAAAAAGTAACCCAAGCTGCCGTAATGTCTTTGAATTTGAATTTGAGCAAGCTTTTTGAGTGTACTGATAATGCACTGTTATGGATATAAAGCGCTCCCTACAAGCCTACATTTCTGGACCCATGCGCACACTTGAAAAGTGCACTTTCCTACATTCCTTTTCCCCCTGAACTCTTCTAAATGAATACATGTTGATTCATTGACCCTTGTATCTGGATACGACTCCATTAGAGAAATAAGAGGTCTTCTTGACCATGAGTCATTTTGAAAGGGATTATGACGCTGGGCGTTCGGAACATGACGACAAGCGCTGGTTCCAGCTGGAGATGTGCAGCGGACTGACAAAGGTGTGCCTGTGATTTCTGTGCTGTGCTGAATTAATGAGATCATCTGGAGGGATTTTCTGGCCAGGGGTCAATAGCACTGCCTTGGGCCTTTCATGTTTGGCCAAACCCCAGAGTGGATGCAGATCCCTCCTGTCAAGGGGAAAGAAAAGAGTTTTTGGCCAGAATTCTGGCCATTCCCCATTCCCAAGCTTTTGAGCGTAGGAAGCAGGATCATTCTCTCTCTGTGTCTCTGTTTCTCTCTCACTCTCTCTTTCTTTCTTTCTTTCTTTCTCTCTCTCTCTGTCTCTCTCTCACACTCTCTTACTCTTTCTCTCTGTGTCTTTCTCACTCTTTCTTTGACCATCTCTCTCTCTCTATCTCTCTCTCTCTTTCTCTCTTTCTCTCCCTCCACAGACAGGTCCGTGAGGCCACAGGTGTGGACATCAACATGCGCGTGGGCGTGCACTCTGGAAACGTCCTGTGCGGCGTCATTGGCTTGCGCAAGTGGCAATTTGATGTGTGGTCACATGATGTCACCCTGGCCAATCACATGGAGTCAGGAGGTTTGCCTGGGTATGTCTGCTGGTGTACACAGTGAACAAACACCTTTGCTCAGCCTGTTTAACTAATACTGTAGATGGGCAATGCCACTGACATGTATTGTCTGAATTCTGTTGCAATGAAGTTGAAATAATGCAAACAAATTAACAGCAACAGTTCCACTTCAATACTGTGTCATTTATATATGTATAATTTGTAGACAACTGAGACAAAACAAATCTCTCTCTCTCTCTCTCTCTCTCTCTCTCTCTCTCTCTCTCTCTCTCTCTCTCTCTCTCTCTCTCTCTCTCTCTCTCATAACTGGAATATTCTGTAACTGGAATTGTGGAGTGTCTGGTAGAGGAAGGCACTAACATCCTCTGCCAAATGCCAAACACCTACAGATGTCTGTGTAAAATCCCTTGACATGAACCATTTCCAATATCTGGCAGTAAAAAAAAAACATTGGCAGTCTCTGAAAGGGGAAGATAGTATAACTATCGGTCTGTCTAGGGTGGATTTCCTGTAAGCGTTACTGAACAAGCGCCATCATTGATAGTGAAACTGTCTTCTTGGACATTCTCTAAACAGCTGTTACCGTAGGGGTTGCTCGTCTGTGCTTTTGGGAATCTCATTCCTCAACTGTGAAATCAGATGTGTGTTCATCTCCCGTTGGTCCGCAGGCGGGTGCACATCACAGAGGCCACCCTGAAGCACCTCAACAAGGCCTACGAGGTGGAGGAGGGCAACGGACATGATCGTGACCCCTACCTGAAGGAGATGAACGTGCACACCTACCTGGTGATCGACCCTCGAGTGAGTGTCCTGGCACCGCTCCAAGCCTCTCTAGAAGCTTCATTGTGTTTTCTAGAACATTCACTATGTGTGTGGGAGCACAGAAGTAAGACTAGGATTCACTGGAATTTAAGGAAAAAAATAATGCAATGCCTTGGGAATTTTACATTTTTATCACAGTTCTACGTTTCATTTGACAATTTTTAAGAAGGAGAAATCCGGTGTGAATCAGTCAATAGCCATGTTGTCCTATGTACCTGATTGTCTTTATGCTCTCTTTGTTGATATGCCCCATTCACTTTCAGTTCACTGCCCAGTCTATCTTGTATCAAATTTTCTTATTCTTTTTCCTACCTACAGCACATGGTGAGTTTGAACAACAGGGTCATGGATTGATTTACACTGAATTTCTCCTATAAGACCCACTCTGTTTATACGTACTGTATGTGTATGTGTGTTCTATATATTTATACTATATATGTGTGTGTCTTCCCGTCAGTCTAAGGACCAGACGCAGAACAAGAGCACCGCCATAAAGCCGCGTGTGAACGACGGGCTAAAGATGCGAGCGTCCGTGCGAATGACTCGCTACCTGGAGTCCTGGGGGGCCGTCAAGCCCTTTGCCCACCTGCAGAGCCGAGAGGGGTTTGGGACTGACTCCATGGTCAACGGCAAGTCACGCATAAAGGTACATCAGGACAACGCTGAATCCCTATTTTGTTTGCATGTTGCAATTGCCCACTAGGATATCCAAATTATACAGTAGGAGATTTATAATCCTTTTATCACCCGGTCGAATCAAATACTGTTTTCTGATTGGTTGTCAGGATGTCTGTTAATTCTTGATAACAGGACAATCTGTGACGTTTGTCGGGTAAAAAAAGTGTCTCCAGCGTTCCTTATCAATGCTCCTTAGAATGCAGCCTTGTGGATCTTCTTTCATATAAAAGTAGTACCCCAACCGAACAGGTTAGCTTCTTTCAAAACGGAACTTCTTTTATGTGGGTGATAAGCGGGATAATGGCCTTCGAGGTGTCCTGATCTGGCTGCGCCGCTGGGCTGTTCTTCGCCTCCACCTCGTCCATTATGACCTTATATCGGGAGACCTTGGCGGCCTTTATCCCTTACACGTTACTCTGGAAGCACAGGTTAATCTATATGATTTCAACAGTCCACTTCTATATGGGTCTATACTGCTTTCTTTGTAGCATCCCTCTTTTTCCAAACCCAGCATGTACAGCATGCCTGATACACTCCTTGCCTGGGTGTGCCAATATGATGCATGCTTGAAGGACTAGATTGATTCTATGCATGTATTCTGCCTGTGAATTCTTTTCTTCCATCGGAGGCCAAGTACAGGACCTCTAGCACACTGGGCAGATGTGTCCCTCTCTGGGCTGCCCTCCACTCAAGGCCTCCTCCTGTTCAATAGCAGTCTTCTCCTCACCACCTTTTTCGCTGTGCTGTGCTGTCTCAAGTTTCCAGGAATCAGACACTGGGCTCTGTGTGAAAGGTCTTGAGACTGGTGTCTGTTGCTGTAGTACTTGGCTTTAAATGCTCTCGATTAAAAAATTGGAATTTAATTGAACACAGAGCCCAGTGGAAATGAAATTATTAACATATCGGATGAAGCTGATTGGAGGTGAACTGACAAGGCATTGACTGACTCATGTAATATGCCAATAATATGTTCACTTGAGCCCAGCTCCTGTGTCAATGCTACACAAGCTTCATTGGGTGTGTATGAGTTACAAATTGCTGAAGAGCAAATGTTTTTTTGGACAGCAGGATGCATTGTTTATGTATGTGTTCAGTGTTTTTGAAAGGATCATGTATCTGTTTGCTTTGCCCTTACAGTGATGGCCAAGTGGCCATGCTCTCCAGTTATTATTATTCTTAGGTTGTGTTACTGACTCACTTCTTATTTATTTTTTTCATTTCAGGACATTCCATTGCGACCACCACAGATCCCTAAAATCACAGAAAGGTAAGAAATACTATGCAAAATCACAGACTCAGACTCAGACTCTTTCTTTCTCTCTCTCTCTCTCTCTCTCTCTCTCTCTCTCTCTCTCTCTCTCTCTCTCTCTCTCTCTCTCTCTCTCTCTCTCTCACACTCTCACACTCTCACACACTCACACTGTCTCTCTCTCACACAGACAGACAGACAGACAGACAGACAGACAGACAAGCAAGCGTAGGCATACTCCTATAAATTGGCACCCTTACGCACAGCTACCCTTTGTTGTGTTGTGTGCTCCAGGTTGACTTGTGTGTGTGTGTGTGTATGTGAGTGTGTGTATGTGTGTGTGTGTGTGTGTGTGTGTATATGTGTGTGTGTGTGCGTGTTTTTGTCTCTTACTGTTGGACTGTTGGTCTCCGACAGCTTTGATGAGTCTCTCGAGGAGCCCTTCTCCTTGCCCACCCCTCCGAGCAGCACCTATAAGTGAGTGCGGCCATTTTGGCTCAGTCAGCTCTCCCCCATGCGAGGGCCAAGGAGCTACAGTTTCACCACTAACCCAAATCTACACTTCCCCTCTTCCTCCTCCTCCTCCTCCTCCTCCTCCTCCCCTCCACACACACCCTCCTCTTTGGGCTGCCATTCACTTGCTGCACAGGATCACCCAGGGGACTCTTTAGTCTGCACCCAGCAAGCATGGCCTGTGAATAACCTCTCCCCTTCTCCCTAACACACACACACACACACACACACACACACACACACACACACACACACACACACACACACACACACACACACACACACACACATACATATACACACACACATTCTGTACATACATACATACATGCATGCATATACACACACACAAACACATACATACATACATACATACATACATACATACATACATACATACATACATACATACATACATACATATACGCACATACACACACACATACACACTGGCATGAGGTCACACTGCACCCCCCCTCCTCTAAACAGGTTTGTCATGTGGTTCTCACTAGCTGCATTGGGTGCACTGTCAAGATTTGCAGGAAATGACTGTGTGTGTGCATGTGTGTGACAGACAGGGAGAGAAAGACAGAGAGTGAGAGCGTGGGGCAGAGAGAGTAAAAGAGTGTGTGTGTGTGTGTGTGTGTGTGTGTGTGTGTGTGTGTGTGGGTCTGTAGAGAGAGGAAGCAAGATGTTTCCTTCCTGGTGGTTGGGACTCTGGACACAGTGCACAGGGATTCCTGTCTTTCCCCATGGGGTTCATCTGCCACACTGAACCTGCAACACACACACACACACACACACAGACTCTCTTGTGCACGCTCTCTCTCTCCGACCCTGCCTCATAGGTTTGAAACTATAATTGTAACACCCCCCACTCAACCACAGCCTGATGTCTCCCTTTTCCCCCCAGACCCCCAGCACTGTGTGGTATCTTCACCCCCCCCTCTCCCCCCCTCACTAATGCTTCCACTGTCCCACTCCCACTCCCCCTGCACAGCTAACAGGGGCCAAGTAACCTGCATGATGCTGGCTGGTTGTCATCTTTACCCTGCCCTGTGTGTGTGTGTGTGTGTGTGTGTGTGTGTGTGTGTGTGTGTGTGTGTGTGTGTGTGTGTGTGTGTGTGTGTGTGTGTGTGTGTGTGTGTGTGTGTGTGTGTGTGTGTGTGTGCTTTTTGTTTACTCTGTCTTATTGTCTACAGAAACAAATCTCAGAAGAGCAAGTTTGACGAGGAGCTTCACAATGAGATGACCACTACTATTGATGAGCTGAGTTCCAGCAAGTAAGTTTTCTCTCTCTCTCTCTCTCTCTCTCTCTCTCTCTCTCTCTCTCTCTCTCTCTCTCTCTCTCTCTCTCTCTCTCTCATAAGCAGATGAATTTTGGTTCATAATCCATGCCACACGTGAAGTACAGTATACACCCCAACATACACATTCACGTGGTCACACATGTGTGTGTATTTCCCACTCCTTGTTGATTTTTTATTTTTATTTTTGTTCTATTTTGTGTGTGTGTGTGTGCGTGTGTATGTGTGTCCGCCTGCGTGTGTGTGTGTGTGTATACCTCAGGCAGTGGGTTAAATCGGAGGAAATTCGCAGCCTTACCATGTGGTTCACTAAGAAAGATCTTGAGAAGCAGGTAAGTTGCTGGACTTGTGAATTCAGTGTTTAGCCAACGGCCTTATTATTTCCATGAAGATGATAAGAATCATCCATGTGGATCGGTCAGGCATTATTCTTCTTCTTTGTTTTCAAAGGCAGGAAATAAAAATGGATTTTGAGTATAAGTGAAAGACTTAAATTGATTACTGTCTTTTGTTTCAACTACAGAAAATATCTGTAGCATTATTTTCTCTAAACAAGAAAAAAAAACAGATTATTGCAGTTTAAGTCTGATTTATGGTCATATAATGACTGTTTTACACATTTAATTATGCTTCAGCCCCAAAGGTATTTTATGATTTATTTGAAATAAGAATCAATGAATCCTTTTGGAAACATCTTTCATGGATTTCTGAATGCAACAGCAATTTTGAGCAGATGTCATGTAATGATACTACTCTGTATTTCTCTATTTCTATATGGCTTCTCCCTTCATTGTGTGCCAAATCTCTCTCCCTCTACAGTACAGAGCCATTGACCTGCCCATCTTTAAGTACTACATAGGATTAGCCACCTTCATATTCTTCTGCATCTTTTTGGTTCAAATGTTTGTCACCAGAGAGTAAGTACCTGTTGCTCTTCAAAGCCACATGTGTTTTTTTTTTTTTTTAATTAAAATATTATTATTTTTTAATTAATGACTTTAAACTCATGTTGATGTTCTCCTAATACTTGCTTCAAAACATGCCAGCATTGCTTGATACACTATGTAATGTCGTCATTACCTCCGCCAAGAAGGTTATGTTTTCACCAGCGTGTGTCTGTGTGTGTGCATGTGTGTGTGTGTGTCTGTGTACAAGATAACTCAAAAAGTACTGCACGGATTTGGATGAAATTTTCGTATTGGGACAAGTAAGAAATTATCCAATTTTAGTGGCGATCGGTGATCCAGAACACCATCTGTGACCACATTGCCTTGGCGGAGGTTTGCGCTCTCTGAGCGCTTTTCTAGTTTAAGTAGGATTGGTAGTTTTTTGATGACATGCAATACGCTACACAATACTCTATTAGTGGTCATTTAAATGTATTATTTAGTCTCTGCAATGTGACACATGTCTACAGTAACTAATACCCAACCTTGTGTCAGTGTGGATGACCAGTTTCATCCACCCAGACCCAAGGTTGTCTATTATTGAATCCATATCCTCATATGGAATCCCAGACAAAGAACATAACAGGAGTCTTATTGAGTTGAACTTTGAACATGACATCAGCCCCAGTAGGAAATTGATTCAATAACGCACTTCTGTATTTGCTTTTAGAATTACATTGTCTAGATATGGATGTATGGGGGAAATGACTTAACATGTCTTTGTCTATCTCTCTCTCTGTGTGTGTGTGTGTGTGTGTGTGTGTGTGTGTGTGTGTGTGTGTGTGTGTGTGTGTGTGTGTGTGTGTGTGTGTGTGTGTGTGTGTGTGTGTGTGTGTGTGTGTGTGTGTGTGTGTGTGTGTGTGTGTGTCTACTCCACAGTCCTGACAGCCTGGCTATTGGGTTTGGGGTGCTGGTGTGTGCCCTCCTACTGACCCTAGGCATCTGTTTCTCTGGGCAGTTACAGGTAAGCAGGGAGGCTCTGCCTTATGCTTCCCAAATGGGGGCTGAGTTTATGGTGGCTTAATAGTCTTTTAGATCACTAATCTTTCCTGAGGAGTGTACTGTATGTCTGACTGTGGTCTGTCTGTTGTACCTGTGGCTGTGTCTTTGAGGGAGAGAGAAAAGAGCCCTTTTGTAAATCACAGAGAGATATTTCACTTTCAAATGATGCGCTTCGAAAAGTTTGTACCGTACAACATGTGGGATGTAAAAATAATTCTATCGCTCTAAAAAAAGGGGGTGGGGGGTTGATGCTTCCTGTGTCTAAATGAAATGAAGGATTACAATAATTCACATGAATATCTGATTGAAAAGTGACCATAGATAGAGAGGGTGTGTGTGTACGCCTGTGCATGTGAATATGCATTGCAAGTGTCCACTGGTATGCATGTCTTACCCCAGTCCAGGGTACAGGTGTAATCAAATTTGGAGTGTGGATATCACTGTTCTATAGGCACCTGTTCCTTTGGCTGATGGCAGTGGCATGTTTTCTTCCTTTAGCGTCTCTTCCCTGAGAAGCTGGCCAACTGCCAGTGGCTACCGGCCATCTCCGAGGCTGTGGTGAAGAGGCCGTTTGTGCGTCTTCCACTGGCCGCCATCACCACCGCCATCATCATCATCATGGCCATTTTTAACCTGGTAAGGGAGTACACGTGGAGCCCTAGACTGACCATCAACCACACAACACTACAGTGTCTTTCTCAAGGGTTTTAAATGCTACTCAGTGCATTGTTTTGTCCTTGTCTTCCATTAGAATTAGCATAAAGGCCACCACACACTGGCTCCGACACAGTGCTGAGCACTCCTCTTCCAAAATTCTATTCCATTGTTTTCAATGCAACCCCGCACACCAGAGCCGAACTCTTCTGCCGTCGATTTTGAATTACTATTCTATTTGGTCAGAGCCACCCATTGACATCCATTGTTAATTTCACAGGCTACTGTGCTAGGTGCTAGGCAAAATTGTCGGATTCGAAAGTGCTCCGCAATGCTGGCGGAGCTGGTGTGGGGACGGCTTAAGC
Organism: Sardinella longiceps; assembly: GCA_027497455.2. NCBI lineage: Eukaryota > Metazoa > Chordata > Actinopteri > Clupeiformes > Clupeidae > Sardinella > Sardinella longiceps. The sequence goes on from JAODXP020000010.1 coordinate 14,689,843, forward strand.
CTTTAACCAGGAAGTGGAGCTTTTGAATCATTTTGAGGACAAAATAATGTAGCTTTGTTTGACTATTTTTCTCTATCCTAGTGTTTTCTCGAGTCTCCTCTGCCACGCCCGTGCTCTGACTATGATCAACAAATCAGTAATTCAAGCAACTTTCAGGAGACAGACAATGACCTCTACTACCTACCTGTAAGTAACTTAGAGTTTCTTACTGTAGGTCTCCTTCTCTCTCATAATGGGTAATTCTAATGTCACCTATATCCTGTTGTCCAGTTTAAGACTTCTTCAAAATGTGCAATTCTTAGCAAAACGGTTAATTTAACAGAAACAACATGGGCTCTCTTCTCTTCTCTTCTCTTCTCTTCTCTTCTCTTCTCTTCTCTTCTCTTCTCTTCTCTTCTCTTCTCTTCTCTTCTCTTCTCGTCTCGTCTCGTCTCGTCTCGTCTCTTCTCTTCTCTCTGTCTTCCTCCCTTCCTCCAGTACTCTGTGTATAGCTGCATCCTGTCGCTGATTGCCTGTGGGGTGTTCCTGAGGATGAGCTTTGAGCTGAAGGTGTTGTTCCTGTCGGTGGCGTCGGCTGCCTACTACATCATCATCTTCTACTCCCAGGAGCATCTCTTCACCTGCTACGGGAGGATCCTCTACGCTTCCACCAACTCCAGCGCGTACAGGTGTGACAGATGCAATGCGTGCTAAATCCTCCTGAAAGGAGAAATCCAGTGTAAATCAATCCATAGCTCTGTTGTTCAAACTCACCAAGTGCTGTAGGTAGGAAGAAGACCTTTGATACAACATAGACCAAGCAGTGAACCAGCAACTAACACTAAGTGAATGGGGCATAAAAACTTACTCTCAGTTTAATTTCACTATGCCACATTCAGTCAGCATTAGTAATTGGTTTGTTTTTTGGTCTAGTCGCATCAAAATTTCCCATTGTTTTTCTTAAAGATAGCATTCATGTAGCATGGATTTCTCCTTTAACAATGCTTCTAACTGTGGAGTTGGAAGCCTGGGTCTTTCAGCTTAGTGGTTAGAATGTTTGTGTCTCATGCCGTGCATGTGTTGAAGGTGACGGCGGTTTCAAGGCCTGTGAGCGGTTGAACTGACCCAGGCACAGGCCTGGACACCTTTGCCGTACAGTAGATGCTTGTGTATGTGTGTGTTTCAATCTGTCTGTCTGTCTGTCTGTGCTGTGTGTGTGTGTGTGTGTGTGTGTGTGTGTGTGTGTGTGTGTGTGTGTGTGTGTGTGTGTGTGTGTGTTTCAGTGATGTCAATGCCCGTAAGATATTAGGGCTAGTCAAACACCCTCAGTTGATGAGCTGCATCTACATCACCCTTTTCTTGGTCACCATGCTCCTCATTTCTCGGCATGTAAGTCACACACACACAACTCCCTCCTCCACACACACACACACTATTGTCACTCAGTGTGGAGATTCACAAGCCTCAGAATGAACAGAAAAACCTACTGTAACACTTTTAAGTAAAAATAAAACATTGTTTTTCTACTATTGAAGTGGTTTGGGGGTTGTTATGCAAACTACTACTACTATATTATGGTTCATTTGATTGTGATCAGCAGCTGTGTTTAAAGATGAACATTCATTCTATAATCTCCGTTTGAATGCATAATTGTTCTCCTCCGGTGGCCGTTCTCCTTGTAGAATGAGCACTGCTGCCGTCAGGACTTCCTTCTCAAGAACAAGAACCGCACGGAACAGGATGAGATCATGACTCGGGAGAACCTGAACCGGCTGCTCCTTGAGAACGTGCTGCCGGCCCACGTGGCAAGTCGCTTCGTCGGCGAGAACAAGAAGAACGAGGTGAGCGTTTCCAAAAGGCGGCCGCAGGTAACCTACTGTACCTGTAGCACTATAAACTCTATTGAACCTGCCGCTAGATTGACGTTCTGTGGCATTTAAAGGGAGTATATTGTGGCATGTGGAGAAGAAAGGTCAGGATTTCACAGATTCACAGGCATACTTTCTTAAAAGCCCCTTTAATTGTAGTGCATTTTTAAAATTTATTTTCCTTAGACAATTACAGGAGAGGAAGGGCATACGTTTTCATTAGTGCTGTGTGCTACATCCCAGTCTAGAGCTGTGACCTTGGGCTGTACTCTCTCCCTTCCCTCCTAATTAAAAAGCTCTCTTCCCTCACCGAGGCACCGAGGCACCGAGCCACGCACACTGTTGACTGGGCTTACACTCGCAATGGGTTCAAAAGAGGGGGTGTGGGGTGCACTCTTTTTTTTTTTTTTCTTGCCAAAACGGAGCAAAAGGAACACTTTTTTGATGACTGCAACTTCCCCGTAGAGGACAGACCAGCCCTACGGAACACACCCGGGCTGGCGTCATTATTGAGTGTTAACTTCATGCTGTGGTTGAAGGATTAGGGCCTAATGTGAAATCCAGGCTTCTTCATTTATGGGCTTACATTTTCGGCTAAACTGCCCTCATGACCTCATGCGTGTGCGTGTGTGTGTGTGTGTGTGTGTGTGTGTGTGTGTGTGTGCGTGTGTGTGTGTGTGTGTGTGTGTGTGTGTGTGTGTGTGTGTGTGTGTGTGTGTACGTACATCTGTGTGTCTGTCCGTTGATGTTTCGACCATTCTTGAGGGGGTTGGGGTGGACCCAGCAACAAGATTTCTAAACTTTCAACTTCACTCATAGCACATTAGGAGCCAGTCACAGTGTGCAGTTTTTAGTATCTTATAAAAAACAAAACAGCACACAGCAGCCTTGACTAGGAGGACTTTAAAAGTAGGCCAGTAACTCTCCAGTCCCGACTCCGAGGCCAGTGGTATGCCTGCCTGGGTCTGTGGAGCAGCATTAACATTGAAGCACTGTCAAAATGTGGACACATCCCAGGCAGCCATGGGAATAGACAGCATGTGTTGAGGTTGACCACAGGAGCATTCAAGTGAAGTGAGGTTGAAAAGCGTCACCCGACTGGATCAGGACGTGTAGCAGAGTGGCACGCAGGCAGCTCTGGACTAAGGCTGGATCACTTGTAAATAAACTCCTTGTGACTTGGTCTCTCTCCAGGACCTTTACTACCAGTCTTACGACTGCGTGTGTGTGATGTTCGCCTCGGTCCCCGACTTCAAGGAGTTCTACACGGAGTGTGACATCAACAAGGAAGGCTTGGAGTGTCTGAGACTTCTAAATGAGATCATTGCCGACTTTGATGAGGTCAGAGCCACAGGCCTGTTTGCGTGTGTGTGTGTGTGTCTGTCTCTGAAAATGACAAATGACCTACTGCACTACATTCACTGGTTTCTGAGAGAGTTGAGTCACTCCTCCCTGTCCTGTCATCCTCTGTCTTTGTCATCTTTCTCGTGTGTGTGTGTGTGTGTGTGTGTGTGTGTGTGTGTGTGTGTGTGTCTCTCTATCCTGTCCCATAGGTGCTGTCCAAGCCAAAGTTCAGCGGTGTGGAGAAGATTAAAACAATTGGAAGCACATACATGGCTGCAGCAGGCCTCAGTGCCAGTCAAGGTCAAGAAAACAATCAGGTACACACACACACACACACACACACACACACACACACACACACACACACACACACACAGATATACACACATACACTGCAGTTTTATAATCATCTTTGTATCTTCCTAGCTGAGTTGATTTCTCTGTGTTGTTTCAGGAGAGACAGCAGGCCCAGATTGGGAACATGGTGGAGTTTGCCATAGCCCTGATGGGCAAGCTGGACGGCATCAACCGCCATTCCTTCAACAGTTTCCGGCTACGTGTCGGTGAGTGCAGCTGAAAGCCTTTATTTCTGTGCCCATGAACCCTTAGGAAATGGAAGCGGTCGCACGCCCAGCCATTATGAAGTGACATAACCCCCCCTTGGGTGACAACAACCACCTGGAATTTTTTCGATTTCACATTTTTCCTTATTATTTTCCTCTGACTTCTGAATCATAAAGCAGCATATGGTGAATGTGCTGGACAGTGATACAGGTAGAGTTACCACAGGCCTCATTTTCCAGCAAGTCTCACCCAGAACCTAGTGGTCACATTCAGTCGGCTCACTCACTGAACAGCCTGTCTGCTGCTGAAGGAAAAACATCTGAAATACTTGGGGGATGATAAGCACATCTTTAATGCTTTTGACTGGTATAAACAAGAGATCTGAGGGGGGATTAATCGTAAACATGGCCTTCAAAAGAATAGCTTTTACCCAACAGTCTTTTTTAATGGCCATTCCTTTCTTTGGAGGAAGGGGGAGGGGAGGGGGGCAGTGGGATTGGAATAACAAATGAAATCCCTCTTTTTCTCCTGGAGAGATGTTTTATTAAAAATCCAACATTCCAGACGTCAGGCTCTCTGGTCCGGCAGAATGCTTTCCCGCTGACGATCCAGCTCACTCTCTCCCGAGCCGCCTCCTCCCTCTCCCTGAGCGGATGCGCTAATTGCATCTGGGATACTCGTTAAAAGCCCTGTGGGGCAGGTGATGTGAGGATACAAAACAGCTTGGCCTCCTCTGCTCCCAAAGACCTGCAAATTCACTGTCCTCAGTCAGACCATTTTATGGACACAAAACGTTGCCAACATTATGCCTCTGTCAAAAAATATGAACAAAATATCTTTTAGCCAAGCAGAAAAAAAAATCATCACTGTAATTGCTTTTTTTATTTTGTTGCAGGCATTAATCACGGACCTGTGATTGCTGGAGTGATAGGGGCCAGAAAACCTCAATATGATATCTGGGGAAACACTGTGAACGTAGCCAGCAGGATGGAGAGCACTGGAGAGTTGGGCAAGATCCAGGTATCCAATACCGCCGCCACGCTTTATCCGCTCTTTTCCTGTCACTGTATAGCCTGTGGTGGCAGCCTGCCACACACACACACACACACACACACACACACACACACACACACACACACACACACACACACACACGCTCCCACCTACCTTTCCTTCCATCTAGCTTATACACTGTTAAGTGATTGCATTTCATGGTGCATTGGCGTCATGCTATGGTCCAATTTCAGCGGCACTTAAGCAGACACTGAGCTCTCTGTGTTCCGTTCCCAGGTGACGGAGGAGACGTCGGACGCCTTGCAGAAGCTAGGCTACTCCTGCGAATGCAGGGGCCTCATCAACGTCAAGGGCAAAGGGGAGCTGAGGACCTTCTTTGTGTGCACGGACATGAGCAAGCAGCAGGGCATGGGCCTAAGCTGAGCTCCTCTGCTCTCCCTCCAACCCGCCTGCCCGTCAGAGACAGCCAGCCCAGCCAAGCTGCTGCCACCACACCAGTCAGGTGGCCCCCCGGAAGTCCAGTAACAATATATCCTTGTCAACACCAACCGTCTGTTATTCCAGAACCAGGGTTGAACTATTGCCTTTGCAGTCCCTTGCGCTTAATGATAATTTAAAAAAAAAAGTGGTTCTCATGTCAACAGAGGAGTGGGATTCAAAGATGGTGACTTTCAAAGAGAATGACTTTGGCATAGCTGACTGCTGTATTTCTGGTGCCGTTTGTGTGGCCCTAAAAATGCAGCTGGACTGTTTTAAGGGTGAATACACCATTGTGGAAGCCATCTTGGACTTCAAAAGTCAGAAGGTGACTTTTCATGCTCTGAAGAGGATGTCACTGAGATTGAAAAACCTCTGGATTTTTTCCCCTCCCGTCCAAGAATACCTGGGAACCAACTGGCCTGAACACTGTTCAACTGCTGTTTATGTCGAAGTCCTGAAATTCGTTTTTAATGCCAGAGATGGTGTGTCGTTTCAGAAGTGATGCTTTTACAGTCTGTATTTCTCCTCTCTTATGACAGAATCAGTTCCTACCAGCCTTGATTCATTGAAATCTTCATACATTCAGTATATGATGCCAAAATATACTTAAATGTTAAAAGGATGGCCGTAATTATGCAGTGGCTTTATCTTAAGTTACTGTGTAATTTAAAACTGCATTTTCCTGCCATCTGAGGGGCTGATCACCATCATCTCAAAAGATAAGATGAGGGAAATCCCACCTATCGCGTTTTTGTCACCATGTGAAAATTACTGCTCTATAGATTCCTCAGCCAACTCTGCACCTTTTTTTATGGGATTTGTTAAAAGGCTCCCAGTTTCAGTCCTCTCACTCTCTTTAAAGCTGCTCGTGTGTATCGTGTTGCCCTCCACATCTTTTGCAATGAACATCCTGTCTGTTGCTGCCTAGTCTTTGAGACGTGGACTCCGTGCTGGTCTCGGCATCCTCAGAGGGAATTGCTGGTCAATAAGAGAATATATTGCTTCTCCACTCTTTCCAGGAGGCATTTATTGCTGTGGACATTACCCGAGCCAGAGTCAGACAGCCAAGAAGTTCCATGTGCCTCTGGGGTAGGGGGGTGGGGTAGGGAGGGGATGACGGAACGGTCTTGTGTACTTTGGCTTTGTAACTTTCAAAGTGTGAAACTTTCTTACGGTGTTAATCCTGTGCTGCCTTTTTTGTGCTTTATAAGCAGTAGCTTTGAGGAGCATTGTCTGTATTTCCAACTTTTTGTATAGTATAAATGTGTAATAAATAATTTCTCATGTAAACATCCTCATTGATGTTTTTTGGGGACAGGTGTTCTGACTCATAAGCCTCTTACTAAATCGTAACCAGGTGCAGAGAGATGAAACCAATGTTTACTACAAAAGAGGTTTATTGATACAAACATCACACAAAAAACAGCACCAACTGTACAAAGAGGATTCTTGGCAAAGGGACTGGCCTAGAAACTCGGAGCAGGCTGCTAGGCCGTGATGACCGGGACTTCTTCCTGTCCTGCTGACAAACACTCCATTGGTTCCGACATTTCTTGTACTGCAACACAATCAACACAGGCTTGTGTTACACACACTTTGTTGTATCAAAGCAGGAGTCCGTCCTAAGAGACTGTGTTACATTCTAATCAAAAAGAGACACAGGTCTTTGAATTGTTAATATTGTCCCTTCGACTTCACAGGCACAGTATATGGCAGATTAAAGGTATACCTTTTTTAAAAAAAAACTCCAGAGCTCCCCCTACAGTCACAGACTGATTAACTACCTACTTCCAACAGAAGATTTAAAGACTCCCACCCATATCAATTTCTTTTACCCTGAAGGAACCCTGTACTTCCAGCACAGAGTTAATGCTTTTGTTGTAGTTGTTCACTTACAAAAGAATCTTTTTTTCAATCCCATGGGAAGTACTACATGTAGGCTAATGTGGTTAGTGTTGGGTAGGAGGCACTGGGCTGACTGTACCTGTAGTGAGATCAATGAGCGGCTCCGCTGGGTCATCGGGCAGAGAGATGCCCATGGCCTTCCTGATGCCGTACACGCTGCTCACGTCACCAGGGGTCACCTGGCTGGTCAGCAGGGCCAGGTTTCCAGTCACCTTCTCAGCTGTGGAAAAGGAACATCAGAATAGGGTGAGGAGAGGAAAACAAATGGATGTGTTTTTCAAAAGAGGCACAGAGGTGTCTGAATAACAGTGGAAAAATGGGAGGACATAAAAACACTGATTACATGAGAGGAAAGAAGAACTGGTCTTATTTCAGAGGAAAGAAAATATTTTAAATTTAACTGCTGCCACCTATTTTCTCTGGGTCACACACACACCATGACACACAAACTCAACAGCCAATGTTGATGTAAACAGTTGTGTACTAACAGATATATCAACAAAGAATTGACTTTTTGTTGACAAGTCAGATTCCCATGTTTCCCAAATATCGGTATTTTAGCTACATTCCACAAACAGACTCCAAATTTAGCCCAGTCGGATGGGAGGAGGCTCTCAAAATGAGCTGTAATTGGACAAATGAAATAAATTCAACAAAATTATTCTCAAGCAGCTCAGTGATGGATAACCCTTTCAGCAGCAACCAATCTCCAAACTGTCACTTCACATTGCATTGGGTGGTCTCCATATGATGCAATTGAAATGTTTGCAGGAGCACAAAACCCAGCTATATTACAATGCATCTTTCCCACATGCTATGAGAACTAGTCTAATTACATAGTCATATGCACATTACAGGTATATCTCCAGCTCTAACAACTCCAAACTAAAACTAATCATTTTGTCAATTTACACAAAAGAAAAACTGGTCTAATACTTTACTGGCGTAACTGGTCATTTTGAGTTGTTTTTTTTAACAATGTTATGAGGAGACAGCAGTACTATTAGTAAAACAAGTATGATTTTTCTGTTGAAGGATTCTAGAAGTTTGTCCAAGTCAAAAGGCAGCATTCCTGCAGACCTCCTCCCTGTGTGCTGGTAAGCAGTCACTGCTATGCGTCCATAATCACACGATGGGCCTGGCTGTCCATCTCCAACTCATGAGGCCAAAGCCACATTTTCTCTTCAGCAGTACACAGGAGAAACAAGCTGCGGATGTTCATCTATGACCTTGGCCACCATTTCCAAGGAAAGCCACTGGTCTATTATTTCTCAGCTATGAACAACATATCTGATGTGTGCTTGCGTATACAGTGGGTTTAAGTCTTAACAGATGTTTGCTGTCACAGACACATGATTCTTTGCCTAGAAATCTAGCAGTAGCAAATGGGTTTATTACGCAGGCATGTCTAGAAACGAACCATAAAGGCTCAATAGCTGTTCTGTGGAACTGTTTTATTTGGTCGAACAAATCACATCATCCTCATTAAGATAAGACGTACCCTACCGGTAGCTTATCAGGCTACTATTGCATGCAGAGCCAGTTTAAAAGACAGCTTGAGCCTAGTCTATTGGTCACAGCCAGACTACACATTTTGATTTGATCGTCTGGCTTGTCCAGCTACACGATTGTAGCAATCATGAATGCTAATGCCGTTGGGGAAATAGGATGACCACACTAACAATAATTACAGACCTTTCGGTCCAGTTCAGTTTTCCCACACAAAGAAAGAATCTGTGCAGATGACTCTGGGAGAATATGGTGACCTGGTACCACAAGAGCATGCACATTGGAAGTATGGGGGTGGGAGGGGTGCGGGGGATCATTTGGTCTTATTTGCCAAAACCACTGGAAAGTCAGAGGAGTTGATGTGCTGAAAAAGTGAAATCCCAAAAGTCTTAGCACCAGCAACAGGATCTTTTAGACAAATGTGATATGTTATGAGTGGATCTAAACCAAGCTTAGGAGCACACAGCGTTTCACCTTCTGGAGACTTCTGGTTTCAATGAGCAATAACCTCCCCATATTTGTGTTTGCATGGGATTTCACACAATATCTGCACACACCTCACCATTATTCAAAGACATGAGGAAAACTGGATTGAAAAAAAAACCAAACAGTTTTCACAGAAACTGGCTTTGAAGAATTCTTAGCATCCAGCCAGAAACATTCTGGCTCAGAGAAAGTGTTGCACGCACACGCACACACAGAATGATTCAAACTGCCAAGGAAAGAATTCCGCTTAAGTTTCACGATCCAACAGGATGTGTCGAAAACAAAGTAATGGGCTTTACACAACTTCTTATTATACACGGAGGGCAAGAGCTGGTCATGGTCAAATGCTCTCCGTTCTTTTCTCGTCTCCCGTTCTCTCTGTTCAGGACTCATCAGTTCAGATTTCATCTAGATTAATGATTCATAATTCTGATGCTGACAATGTCATGCCAACAACCCACTGAGGGATTTTTAATGAATAATTGACAGTCATGAAACCATATACAGGAGTCTCTAGAGTGAAGACAAAGGATACCCTTGATCCTTTTTGTCAAACTGAAACCACTGACTTAGAATATGTCTATGCGGCCTAGATGCTGAAATCCATTAGCATGTTCACAATGACCCTGTTTACAGGCACACAAAAAACTATTATTATCAAGTTACTGTAGTTACCTGATTATTCAAGTGCTCACGTAAATGGAGTAAACGGATACTCTTTATCAGATTACTGCAGTTATAGCTTTATGAGAAATATGTTGGCAACACACCTACTGTAGGTTTTCATCAATATTCCCATTTCGTAGAGACATGTGCCTTAAACTTAGAAAAAAAAAACAAAAAAAACAAAGAAAACACCATTTTCACACCAGTAGCAATGCTCTAAGCTTGTCAACAAGTGTTCCCAGCAGAGCTGTCTTGAATTTATCTTGTTAATGATGTTGTGCCCTGATTGTCTTTATAAATTTCCACATGGTGGTCTGGGGCTGTGGCACAGGCACCACATTTCCCAACAATTACAGTAGCTACATATTGTACAGTGCATCATGAAGATTACAGAGTAGGATCCTCCCAGGACTGCTTGCAGAAGCTTGAAGCATGCTGCCCCTATATTCACTATGGCAACAAATCTATGCCCGCAACAAATGTGTGCCTGGAATAAATGTATGTGGTTGGTTGGTGTGTGTGTGTGTGTGTGTGTGTGTGTGTGTGTGTGTGTGTGTGTGTGTGTGTGAGTGAGTGAGAGAGAGAACATGCCAAAGCATGGCCGTACCCAGCTGTACTTCCTTGACTGTGGGGGCGAGGAGGCAGATGATGTTGGGGGGTTGCGGGGTGCTCAGGCGCTCCTTCTGGGCCTCCTGCAGCTCGCTCAGGAGCTGTGTGGTTTCGTCCAGCTTCTCCTGGAACTCACGGGCTTCTGAGATGAAAGAGTGAGAACACACACGAACACACACACACACACACACACACACACACACACACACAGAGAATGAGGGGGTTTAAACCAGCATAATACTCCACTATCCGGACTCAGCCATGCACTGAAGCTGGTATGCCTTTTACTGGACCAATCTCACAGTGGAAGCCATTTAAAACCCATTTGAGCTCACAGCTTGCTTGGGAACAAACAGATGGAAAGGCAGTAAAAGTGTTAGCTCTCCTTCTGCAGTGAAACTGTGAGAAGCGGGGTGGGGTGGGGGGTGATATTCACGCTCCGCCATTAAAATGCCTTGTTAGTGCTGAACAGAAACAAAGATAATGACAAGAGATGTGTTCCAAGAACATAACTCATTGAACAGCGAAGGCCAGCACACAATACCTTTAGAGTCTAGTCTAGTCTGATTCAAGCAATCCTTCATAAAAATAGCAGACCTGCAGAATTATAAGGAGGGGGTAGTCTGGGTAACAATATTTACTGGGGCTAGTTTGTACAGAGTCTATGTTTCTGTAAAAAAATAAAAGCTAGACTGGACTGACAACTCAGAATGTTACCATCAGGTACCACAACAGCATGCACACTGGAAGTATGAATTTTCACCCCTAAACTCACTGAATGGCAAAGGCAGGCAGACAAATACCTTTAGAGTGGAGTTTGGGTATAAGGAAGTCCAGGCCCAGGGCTTTCAGCGTACCGAGGGTGTCCGTGCCACTGACCTGACGGGGCTCAGATGCCACCACCTATAGCAGAACAGAAGGAGTGTTAAAAGTGGACATGGTACGCTCTGATGGAACTCTCTGGAACATTCCAACCTTTTATTCAATTTACACATTTCTCTCCTTTGAACTGAAATGTAAAATCTCACTCAGAGGTTGGCCACATTTTAAAACGCTGTATAGTTTGACTTATGTAACTTATATTCAATTTTAAAAGGAAAAGGGGCGACTCCACCCGTTTAGGGAATGTGGATGAGAACTGGAGGGCTGCCAAACACAGCAAATAGCCAACACAGGGGCTGCAGTGTGCTCAGGGAGCTGGTGGCACTCCAATGAAAGCCCATTCAGATGGCCGGCCAGCCAGCCAGCCAATCACACACACGCACACACACACACACACACACACACGCACACGCACACGCACACGCACGCACACACACACACACACAGAGGTGTAGCTGCAGCCACACATGCACGCATACTCACACACACGCACACACCTGCAGCTACATAGCTGCGGATGCACACACACACACACACAGACACACACACACGTGAGCACTGGGTACAGAGTACAGTGGGAAGTCGTCATAAGAAGTATTAACAGAGATGAGAGAAAAGAAACACAAACAAAAGAAAGAAAACACATCTTCAATTTCCCTGTCCACTTGGGCCAGCAAAAAGTCTGTCAAATCAGACTATGGTACTTTTGTTTGCACAGCTGCAGAGCAGGCCACAGCCTACAGGCCCATCTCAGCAGCCTGCCAGATGGTACAAGGTTCATCTGTAGCGAGCCTGTGCTTCTGAGGGCAGAGATACCCACCCTCCAGTGGAAATCACAACCAGCACCTGTGGGTCCTGGGGAAAGCAAGCACCCCTATCCCAACACTGTCTAAACAAACTCTAAACCAAACCCTTTGATTTCTCTGATACACATTTATTTTGGGTCACCAGTACATTTGCCAGATGACAATACAGTACCTCATCATTGAGCGCTTCAGATCCAGTAACTGGCGTCTCCTGCACTGGATTGTTCTAAAGGGAGAGAGAGAATACATCACAAGTCATTCAAAAGACAATAAATCAACACAAAACAATTACATCGTACTGATGAGCAATCCCAACTCTGTAAGTCCTGTGTTAAGGAGCTGGCTGACGCAAATACTGTTGAGACAGTCAGACAGAGAAGCACTAAATGAGTAACCGGATTTGGCCTCTTACCGCCTCCAACTCCTTGAGCGTCTTCGAGTGCTGACCGTTAGTCACAGCGTCCAGCATGTTGTCCCCGAGACGCACCATGTGCTCCTCGAAGTTGGACAGGAAGTTAGCCATGCTGATGGAAGCAAGGGAGGAGAGGATGATGGAGGGAAAGAGAAAGAGAATTGTATTTTTTTGAAAGAGTATAACTCATATTACAATTGTTAAAAACTTATAAACATACAAAAACCTACCCTAGTCCAATAAATCCCTCCTGTGTGTGTGTGTGTGTGTGTGTGTGTGTGTGTGTGTGTGTGTGTGTTTGTTTATGTGCATGTATGTGCGACAAGTTCACGACCGTGGTGGCGGACAGAGGGCGAGAGTTTATTTGTGCTTGTTAGTATTAGTGAGTGGCCGGTCGAGGAACCCTTTTGTGTTTATGCTAGCAAGTGATGATGCAAGTGAGCATGAATGAGCCAGTGTGTTTACATTGATGGAGGAAGTTAACGCTCCAACGCCTGCCAGGAGGGAGGACCTCAGCCTACTGCTGACACACACACACACACACACACACACACACACACACACACACACACACACACACACACACACACACACACACACACACACACCATCATTCAATCTCAACACAAGACGTGGGCAAAATTAAAAAAGGACAACTCTTCCATTGCATCATCGGCAAACATCTGGATGACCAAAAACAACAAGTTGGCCTTTTGAAGTCCAATCCCTGGCTAATAACCTCCCAAAGCCGGTGAGTATTGCTCTGTAATCCACAGACTACCCACTGCTAGTCCCTGGGCTGGGGCCCTTAGCCACACATACCTGTCAGAGCCCTGCGAGTTGGATTCCTCTCCATAGAAGGAGTAGATGAGGTCCGAGTCCTCCTTGGACATGCTGGCGAAGGTGGAGTCGTAAGCCGGCGCGTAGGAACTGAAGGGCCCATAATTCAGGTAAGCCACTGCAGGGAACGAGGCAAGGGCGAGGGTTAGGCAAGGGTGAGCATCGCATCAGAGGAGCGCCCGGCTGCTGTCTGACCTCACAAAGAGGCAGGACGCATCACAAAATATTCAGCTGGCGGAGACGGATGCAGTTGTGCTTGGCTAACCACCACCACAAACATCAACACATAAAAGTGCACCCTTCTCAAGCCAGCAATGAAAGCTTGAAACGGGGTATATAGAGGGGATTACTGTGCCACTGTTGCAATCTACAGTGACTTTGTTGTCTGAAAACAAACAAGCTTCTCTTAAGTGTTGTTGCACGTAATTAATGCACAATTAATTATTCTCAATCTCTACAATTATTTGAAGCAAAGTCCTTTTTATCAAATCTTTATTTTTTTTTCCCCGAGCACTCGATGTGCAATTTCCATTTAAATTTCATGCAATAACACTTTTGCTCCATTTCCTAGGCGTGGAGTGCCTAGTAACTCCCTTCCCAAGCACATCTTGAGCTAAATAAGGTGGGAGTAATGATTGCTGGCCTGCTCTTAAAACTCCCAGCTGACACCAGTCCATGTTTGGATTCAGAGGTAGCTGTGGCCTACTGAGAACATCTTTCAGTGCTCGTTCCTTTGAATCACTTTTGGAAACGGGAGCACCACTAAGTGTTCCTAGATGTTTTAAAAGGCAAAGAACCGACCTCCTGAGAGAACCGCTGAGTCTGAGATCAACTTTTTATGTTTTTTTTTTTTTTTGCTGCAGGTTTTTCGAAGCCAAGCCAGCTGTGCTTAATTCATTTGGCAGAGGGAACACCACACTCTGGCCAGTGCACATATTTACCAGACTCTGTGTCAACAAGAGGGGCGTACAAACACTATGCAACAAAGCAACGTGCATCTCTCCACAGTAAACTCATCAGTCAATGTTAATGGCTTTCATCGCCAGGCCAGAGACCAAACACAGGCCATCCCCACCAGACGGTGCTTACCGGGCGAGATCCTGTTCCTCTTGTCCTCCTTGAAGCCCTGGAGCGTGTTGACCCCGCTTTGCAGTCTTCCCGACATCATGCCCAGTTTGACCGGGCAGTAGCCTGGATCTACAGAGCACACAGAATCTTACATGTAGTCTGGAGGGCTTATGTGCATCAGCTTATCAATAACGGACCATAACAAACAAACAAACAAACAAACAAACAAACAATCATAGAGTGACTCCCACACTACTTACCACCAGCAGCTAAGTCAACTGGATTTAGGATGGCCAAGGATGTTGATCCATCTGCCTTCCGCCTCTCAAACTCCAACTGTGAAAGCTGTATGAGGTGAATATGGAATAAGGTCAATTCTGGTTAGAACAAGATCCTTAGAAATAGGCTTAAATGTGAGGAAGAGTAGTGTGCTACTGGAATACTCTCATTTACATATCAGTTGCTGTATGAAGATTGGAATGAGTTTACATGACTTGAGGGAACCGAAATATACCTTCAATGTAACCATGGTCCATGACATACTTGCATAACACAGTTGCAGTGCACAATGCCAATACAGCAGCCATGTACACAAACTAAAGAGTTCCAGTGGGCAATCCAGTTAGCAGCCAGTGACTGTAACAGCACAGAATAACTCGAGCACACTTGAGTATACTTCAGCTATATTATACTCAGAGGAGAGCGAGCGAGATGATTATTCCTCACCTACTTTATTACATCATCTTCATGTAGACACTGTTTACTACTGTTTATTCAGTCGCTATGCGGTTTATGCAGACATAAGATACCAAATGCTGTAAGGATGAATGACTGAAGCTAATCTGTCTTTTTGTTCCTCCAGTCCTGGTGGTCACCCTGTTGCTACAATGTCAAAAATGAAACAAACTAAATTACGAGCAGGATCCATCTTTTTCTAATCCTCCCAGTCCTACTCACAGACTATGATTGGCAATAATAAAACTCCATCAGTCTCCATCTACATTAATTCTACACAGAGACATGTAATGCACTGCAAGTTTGGAAATGAAGAGCAGCACATTTCCTCTGCAGGTGCATCTGGCCACGAGCCACTAGAGCTCATTAGCTGGGCCCCTATATCCCCGGCACCAATCACATCAGTCTATGCATCAGATAAGTGGGCTCAGCAGAGCCATGTACAGTCTCTGATTGGCCTTAAAAGGTCTCAGTGCATCGTTTTTTCATTTCATTTTGCAGTAGTTTCTGGAATGAATATAATGATGTGCGAGTCGGTTTAGATGAAAAATAAGCGGTGATTCCCTTTTATCAAGCTGTTCTAGTTACGTGGAAAAGTGGGTGGGAAGAAAATGAGAGGTTTTCAGTAATCTTACTTCCCTCTGATTGGCTAACAGCTCCCTCCAGTGGGTCAAGTTTCTAGTGATTTCTGCTACACTGTTTCATATGTGCCATATGTGTTTGATCCTGAAGACGAGGAGGAAGGAGACATGGCAGAGGAAGTGCTTCCTGATTGCTTGTTGATGAACGTTTCAGAAAGGTTATATTTGCATGTGAACTGAGCCTATATTTTCTCCTAAACGAGGTGAATGTTTAGCGCATAATCATGCTTTCAAGTTGTAATAAACATTTGGAAATGTTTTGAAATAAAGACTGAATTCCTTGCACTGTCATAAGTCTTTGCAATCTTCCCTGTAGACATTTTAACTTTAACTTCTGTACTGTGCTAAATGCAGTTCAGCCACTGACTGCTAGCCTGCTATTAGTACGGTAGTTATAGTACCATCTTTCATTGCACCTGCCTTCAATAGCACACCAAATGTAACAATAAATGTTCTAAACAAACACAGTTGCAAGTCGTGGGGGTATTCCATGAAGGTAGGTAAGTGATAAACCTGGGTAAATTAAGCTGGAAGTAGTGGAAAACCTCATAATAGAGGAGACTTGACTCCATGTTCTCTTAACTAAACAAAGCCTGTAGGCTCCTCTATTAGCTGCTTTACTACTTTCTCTAGGTTAACTTAGCCAGGCTTATCACTTAACCACCTTCTTGGAATACCCCCATGGTAGCAAGACTATGAGTGCTGGCTGAGACCCATGAATTCAAAGTGATGGAAGTTTGTAGAGCTTTTTCTCATTCCTTCGTTTTTCCGGCCATTTTCTTTCATAGCCTAACACAGCCAATAGGGGTAGAAGATGTGCACATTCAGCATGCATATGCAACTCTGAGTGAATTGTGGTATATCAAAAAGAACAACTATTAAACAGTTTGTTTTGAAATGAGACTTTTAACAAGATGACGACAGAGCATCACCATTTAAGTAGTTTTGTTAACCAAAACAAAATGTTCTGCGCTATTCAACTGCATACAGAAGCATTATGATATGCATTCGCTGATGCTGTCCCATAACAGTGTGTACACAGGGGGGGAAAAGTCCCATCAAGCACACTGCTTGGAAAATAGAAAATCATAAGCAAATTACGCTCACACCATGCCACCAATTTGCAGGCCCATGTGCACCCTGAATGGTTCTTGCTGTTGGAGGTAATTAAAGTGGGATTCCATCAGGCACTGCCAAAACAGGCTCTCTTATTTCTTGCAACGCTCTTATAAACAAACATATTACTTTGTTTGGCAAGTCTTGCTACAGTGGTGCATTCTCCTACTGTTGTTTTAATAGCTTTAATAACTAACCAGAACTATCCACATTAAGTGATATCAAATTGTCAGCAACATATGTATTTGAACATTTCTGGACATATTTTTTCTTGATATACTATATTGATGTTATGTGTTAAACCCACCCATTATCTGTAACAAATTGATCAGAAGTGGAAAATGTAAAAGCAAGCACTATAACAACAGTTTGCAATTCCAAGCTTGGTGATCTGATCAATCCTTTTGATTATTCTTGTCCACAACTGCTCAAAGATCATTCCACAGTTTCCATTCAGGCTGCTGCACATTTTTTGGCCGAGGCAGGTTGACACTACTTACTTCACACTGGAGTTCACGATTGGACAATTTATTCCCAGACTCCTCTATGATCTTTCGAATCTCCTCCAGGTCTTTCTCTGCTTGACTGACTGCCTTCTGTGCCTCCTCTTTAGAATCTTTGTCATGCCTGAGCAGGGTTTAAAAAGAGATAATACGGAGAGACAGATGATTATGGTGAAATTAGGCTCATCAAAAGCACTTGCATGCATACGCATCACACATTCTCTCTTAAAACATCTCTTGTACTAAAACCGCTTTCAAAATTCCCACATTCATTTCCTAACCCAAGGTCGCCCAAGGTGACACGTTAAACCACAGCCTTCATAGCAATCCTCTCATCTTTCAAAGACACTATTCAGTCCTGGAGCTGAAATCGTTTTGACATGGTCTATGCAATCCATTTAGACCAATAGCACTACATTCTAATTTAATTGGCCGGGGAAAATATTTTGTAAACTCAGTACCATGCAGCCCAATGCTAAACTTAAACGTTGTACTACACAATAAAAGAGGCATCAGTAATATAATTTGACATCCAGCATTACC
This sequence comes from Sardinella longiceps, assembly GCA_027497455.2. Classification (NCBI taxonomy): domain Eukaryota; kingdom Metazoa; phylum Chordata; class Actinopteri; order Clupeiformes; family Clupeidae; genus Sardinella; species Sardinella longiceps. The sequence goes on from JAODXP020000010.1 coordinate 14,707,813, forward strand.
CCTAACCCTTTAAATGAGTTTTTTTCCCATATGAATTATGAAGCAAGGGAGGATGAGTATGTATCACTTTAAATAAATTCAGGTGTCTGCCCTGCACCTGTGGCCCCGATGTCTAAAAAAAAAAAAGTATGCAGTGTTGCTGGTGCATCAAACCAAACATGTTAGTACCACTGTCTCTCGCTCTCAAACACACACTCCCATCAGAAGCTTAATCAAAAGTCAGCAAGTTGAAAAACAAGCCAGTGGCAGTGAGCCCAACCACAGCATTTCTAAATTCTCCTCCATGAGCGCCATTACATCACTGACTGATTGCCAATCCCACTATTTATTACACAGGTCAAGCAGTCCTAGTGGGGACTATTTCTTAAGACAGTGTTGGGCCCGACACACTGGGTGGAAGTTAAATTGGATGAGGAGAGAGGGGAATGCAATATGTACCTGGCAGCATCCTTGTTTAGTCCACATGGTGACTGAGTGGAGTCACCGGTTTCCATGGGAGTGGAGCCATCTTTGTTCGGGTCGGGGCCCGAGCCTCCCTCCCCATCTCCGTCTCCAGGACGACTCGTGGAGCTGTCCAGGTCGGCCATAAATTGGATGCTTTGATTCAGGCTGTCCAGCCTTTCCTACAAGACCATTCAACAAACTGTCAGAATACTTCCCCATACCAAGCTTGCACTGCAAAACATAAAGTGAAATACAAGAGCACCCTCTGCTGACAGATATTAAACTAGTTCTAAATGCATTCTCCTTACATTTTTACATTTCCAAGAACTTGATCTGAACAACTATTGCATGCATTCTTAGGAGAAACCATCTTATCAAAAAAAAGCTGTACAGAGAACTTACCGGACTTAGAATTTTAAGACCAGAGCGGAGCAGCTTCTTTGCTGCCTTGTAGTAGATGGTGTCGGGTTTGTTGTAGCTCATGGCATTCTCACACATCACTTTAAAATCAGACTGTGTAGTCAAACAAATGACAAAGTTAGAACGACACTTGCCTAAACTTAGCAAATAATTCACCCAGGGAGAGATATTTTCATTCTTTATAAATGAATGCTAAGTGACTCAGCTGTGTATTTAAGTCCAAGTTCCTAAGCAATGCCAATATCTTAATATTATCTGCATTATTACTGATAACTGAACATGTGACAATAAATAAATCCTAATGCATTACAACAACAACAATGCTTCACAAGAAAAATAATCTAAACTTGACAAATAATAAACAATCATGCAAAACAAGGGTTGAGTTCAACACACAGGCATGGAGCGGTGCAACATGGCTTATTCAACAGGGATGAGCTGACCACTTTGCACGCAAGTGCACCTGAGAGTGTCACTCACATTTATTTTGTGTTTTAATCCAAGCCTGATCAAATTCATATAAATATGGAGATCACTTCAACTCTTCGCTCTTTTTTCCAACTGGAGGTGAACATAGTGCTTACTGCATTTATTAATGCAGCGGGTTTCTGATACACCTCAATGCTGATAGGGTGACTTTTCTAACACACCTACAAAACGGGCATGTTGCAAAATGTTGCATTATGTTGTGGCCAAACACTTCTTTCAATCAGTAAACCATAGCAAACCGTTTCACCAGCTGAACTTGCTGAAGTTATGGAGCAATTCATCACATCTAAACACATCTGACCTACCTTCAACTCTTGTAAAGACTGGTAACATTCTTTTTTGACTTTATCCTTCATGGTGCTGAAATCCATGGGTCGTCTGATGATCAAAGAGTAGCCAGGAGCAATGAGATCCGTCACAGGGAAACAGAAAAACGCATTGGGGTCTTTCCTACAACAGATAATGAAAATGGAATTAAATCTCACGTCATAAAAAAAGAATGGCTGGCCAAAACAAAGTAACACAGGGCATTTAAATGCTGGTAGTCCTCAGAGGTGGTAAAAACAGGCCCAAACCTTTGGAGCTGCCTGATGAGTTGACTAAGGGCTTCCTGTAAAGGAGTCTGGTTTTTATCTGTGTGTTTGAAACAGAAAGAAATGATTAAGAAAAAAGGGCAGCTAAACATACAGATGTTCAGGGTCAATATGGAATGCATTATTCTTGTGACTTTAATTAGGCTTACCTTCAATCTTAGCCAGGGAGGAAAGCGGTTTGTCCTGAGACATGTCTGATCGCATAGAAGCTCTACTCAGCTCTCCGTCCGCCCAGTCAGTATCGACTGGCTCTTGGCCTTTCCTCTTTTTAGTCATCTACACAGCAATCAAGTTACACAGTAGGTATATTAGAATTACAAGAATTGAATTAAAATTGCTGATAAGAGGTTGCACAGTAACGTTAACGTACTGTAGGTTGGGCAACGAAGTAGCTAATTTGACAGAAATTTTACCTTCTTCCTTCTTTTCTCGTCAATGGGTGAACCCGGGTTACTTCGGTCTCTATCCTCCTTCTTTTTCTTTTTCTTCTTTTTGTCTTTATGCTTATCGTAGTCTGCCGACTCTTCGTAAACGTTTTCCAGACTTGTGCTTCCTGTAGTCACCTCATTACCCGCCACCTTCAAAACAAGTTTCAATGGTCTCTCCCCGTATTCTAAGGACATGGAAACAAGAAGGTAACATTAGGTTATGCCGTTTCAAAATCGGCCTAAAACAACTCTAGTTTTTAACAGAGTTAACAGTAACCAAGTTGTTAAAGTGGTGCAGCAAGCCAACGTTAACAGACATCCGCAGAATTTTTAATTTTCTACCCAAGTAACGTTATCAAAATTAAAAGGCTAGCCTAATTCAATATTTCTGTAGTTTACGGCGCTAACGTTAACCTATCTAACGTTACGCATCTTTAGATAACACATAGCCAGACATCTTACGTTTCTCCAGATTTTACGTTCAAAATGATACACAATTGAGGTCTTTGAAGCTTCTTCTGGTGGAGCGAATCGAAAGATATTTACAGTGCATCTCTATCTTTATTCAAAACGTTAATGTTTGGTGGCTAGCAGTGGAAAACAGACACTGGGATAGCGCTAGCTTACAAGTTCCATCTGATCAGACCTGTCTGACAGATGGCTCGCGCTCGCGCCGAACACCCGCGCCAATCACACAATGGTCATAATCCCAAGTGTTGCTTATTATTAAAATTCCCTTGAAATGCATAGTTAAATTTCGGTCAATGGATGTCGCTCTGCTGACGACCGCATGTTAGCTGGCTAGTACTATGTGTGTGTATTTAAATAAGCCCAAATAGCGTACCACAGTCAATGTGAAAGTCTTCAGCACGACCTTACCGTCGTATGCGCGTTTCTCTGATTTGTGTTTTTTGTGCTTCTTGCCCATACTTTATACTGTTATCGTCTGGACAGGACAGTCAGATGGACTGCTCTTTGTTTTGTTCCAGGAAGGACAATCGATTCAAATTGCAAGCCTCGAGGAAATGTCATTGATTTCCCTACAGCGCCCCCGGCGTCTGGAGTTTTAAATGCTTTTTTGAGGTCTACAATGCATTTATAACTTCTTTATTATGACTTGGTTTGTAAGTTATTAGTTATGTAGGCGTAATAAAAATTGTACAAAGCTTTTCTTTCTACAATTTTTAGCTATAGACCTATCGATTTTCATTGTCACCATTTTGGTTTAGGCCTAGGCAACTGTTTGAGTGAGGCCATACAAGGACTGAGGAGATATTTTACCAACTTTACAAGAGAGCCGAAACAGAAATGATTAGCCTACAGCTTGCTTATGCTACCCTCTGTAGTGATTTCACTTATCTAAAGCTTATTTATTGACACAGGGTGAAACTAGGCTAGCCTGCTTAATGAATAGGCCTAATACTTTAGTCAAAATTCTGTTTCACCCTTGGCTAGCCTCAACTTTTGTTTTTTTGTTTAATAAGTCTTCATGTAGGTCTTTAAGTACAGTAGGCTATTTTATATAATTTTGTCAGTGAAGAGCTCTTCAAGAGGTCACAGGTGATAGGCCTAGGCGTATTAGGCTAGATTATAACTCAAGTTTGACCAAAATGTCACCTATGTCTTATGTCTACTCCCCTCAGGTTCTTAGTTCTTCATAATAATGCTTAGCCTACATTCTCATTTAGAAGTAATAATAATGTTTCTACTTTTTATTCAATTTTCCCTGTGTCACCATTAGGGGGCATAATGGCATCATTTTTAGACATCATGTCCAGTCCTTTGCTATGATTTAAACTTCAGTAGAACAGGTCTCTTTAGCTTGATTTCCTACAAGTGGTGTTCCAACTTTTTACGTGACACTCTGTAAAGGATTTAAGAGTTAAATTGGGCTTTTATGTCCAAGGATTTTTTCATTCTTTATTAGGACATTGTTTCCTTTCCCTCAGGCATTGCCTTTGGAGAAATCTGTTATAAATCCCATTCATCTCAGGTCACCAAATAGCACACTGTTCTCTTTGGGTGAAACAGTTCACTGTCTATGTGGTGGGATAACAGCAGCAGGCTCTGGCTCACTGGGACATGGCATGGATGTCTGCCTCTGTCCTCTTCAAAACTGATCTGCCCTGTTAAATCAGTACACATTGTTGGGTTCGATGAATGACAGATGTTTTATTCATGCACAAAAGATAGTGAGCATTCTTTGAAGCACATTCCAGGTTTTATGAAGAGGCTAGGGATGTGGGGGCCATGGATCCAGCGCTCATATTCCAAATTTTTTGGAACAAAAAGAGACAGATTTTGCCATTCCTGCCATACCTCCTCTCATGCGCTGAGATGTTTCCAGCGGAATGATAGCTCTGTTTAATGTATCATGTTTCAGCCATGCCAGGAATCATCCATCTGGATTCCAGTGCCGCAACATTCTCTTGCATAATTTTTCAGGCCTTCAAATGGGAACAAAATACAATCCTCACCCAAATATCTCTGCATACCTCGACTTTAAGTAATCACGTTAAGTTTTGTAGCTTTGTTCAAACACAACATCTTTTTGTGAAGCATTTTATAAAAAAAGGCCTTTCTCTCCCTTCGCTGTTGGGTCTCAGGCAGAGTTAGAATGATTTACTTTTCCTGTCATATGGCAAAGCTTCAGATCTGGTTCTGCTCAAACCCGTAACTGTCTCTGTCTGGTACTGCTAAGCTACACATATACGGAGCCTTTCATCAGTTCAAATGAGGAATGTGTTATCTGTCACTAGCTGGTTCTGTATTCTGTATGCCGCAATGCTGAGAGCATCCAAATTTACCCCAGCCCCAGCGGGACAGACTTTTACAAAACTCCTCTGTTGCTATGATAGATTTTGGAGAGATCTCTGCACTCTGAGTTTTAGTATGTTAGGAGATTGCAGTTTAGTTTAGGCATCCTCATAACTGATTTCGATTAAATTTATTAAAGGGTCAGTTATGTGGTCATCTTTTCATTTATAGCCTAAGTTTGATTTAGGCGCTTTATTACTGATTCCTTTGCAAAAGTCATGGACAAACAGAGTAAAATTGTTTTCACCATTAGTTATATCATGCTCAGTTAACATGAGAATTAACCCTATCTCAGCTAGCCTCTACCACTGAGAGTACAGTAACCTTGCTCCTAGCCCCAATGAGGCTATGGGATCCATCTGTTTCATTTCAGTAGAGGCTCAGCACACGCTTTGGAAGTCCATGGACATCGCTGGATTAAAAGGAGATCGGTTACACCAAACAGGGCTAACAAATGGCAGATGTTGTGAAATTCATTATCCCCTGTCACAACAGAGGGGTTGAAGGGACCCAGAGACTCTCTCTCTCTCTCTCTCTCTCTCTCTCTCTCTCTCTCTCTCTCTCTCCACATGAAAGCAGCATCCCAACGGAACCATGGGAAACCGCTTCCCTCTTTGTGGTCAGTGTGGAATTGGAATTTTTGGTCTGCATACAAGGAGAACAAAACACTAACATGCACTCCAAAGGAGGCCATTACCATTCAAGGCCTATCTGTCCAGCACATGGGCCGTCCAAACGAGCTCAACACTGATCTGTTCTCAAAAAGCAGCATTGTTGTGAAGGACAGTCACTCCTTTCAATGGCATTATCAGTTCCCAGAATACATTGAAATGATATGAATATGCCATTAATGCTCACACAAGTGTATGTGTAACTGCCACATTGTTCTATGCTGCCAGCCTTACAAAATCGTTTTAGTATAATCTTGTTATATTCACTTCTTTCATGAGTCAGGATAGCATTGGGCCGAAAGCGCTGGTGTCTCCTGGCAGACTATCTTGAGTGCTGCCAATCACCAGGGTACTTCCTCTTAAGTGACAAATGAGGAAGAAATCCTTTTCAAACCCCTTTTGAAGATGTGTGCATGTTTAGCCGGCTACCAGAAAAATCATCAAAGGACTGATGGAGAGGAGCCAGTCATTCTGGGGCATGGTGCCGTAGGCCTGTCAGCCTGTCATCCTGATATCTCAGTCTCCCCGAGAGAGAAACGAGGAGAGAGAGAGAGAGAGAGGGAGAACATGGAGAGGGAACCACTAAAGGCCTGGCAGGCTCAGTCCAACACCCAAAGCTCATATCCAGTGACATGCCCACGTTGTTCCAAACACAATTCCCATAGTGCTAGTGTTTCCGCTGGGCTACTTAAGCGCAATGCTATCAATAGAGCACTGCGACACAGGCCTGGGGTGCTGGCCAGCACACCTGTTTGTGCGGCTCAGTGGCTTCCGTGGCTGACGGGGTGGTTATTTGTGAAAGATGCAAACTGTCCTCAGCAGCAAGCGGGTGTCACCCACGCCCCCCCACCCCCCCTCCTGCATGAGAGAGAGGCAGAAACGAGACGACAAGAGCAGCGCCGGAGTTTGAAGTGTCATATGAAGGCATTTTGAAGTGCAGCCATTAGCTGCTGCCATTTCTGATAGTCAACCTCTCCGCGCTCTGATCCAATTACTGTAATGTATATTTCATAAGGCTTACTTATTGTTTTTGTAGTTTTAACGTCACCCCCTCAGTGTCTTGTGTCCTCTGCTTTAAGATGCTTTAATGTATTATTCTGTTTTTAAGAGCGCTATTACAATAGATGTGGAAGGAGGTTTTTTTATATTTCTTCCTTTTTTTCTCCCAGAACACTGTGATGTGTGACTCTGCAGGGGAGACTCGCTGGGGGTTGATGTGGGATGTGCGTTTGTGTGTGTGTGTGTGTGTGTGTGTGTGTGTGTGTGTGTGTGTGTGTGTGTGTGTCTGTGTGTGTGTGTGTCTGTGATGCTGAAACGAGAGGCAGCGGGTGTGGGGAGTGTGGAAAGGGGGGAGGAGGGGGTGTGGGGACTGATATCTGTCGCTTGAGGCCTTTCTTCTCAATAAGCCTCTGAAGACAGTGGTCCTGGGGTAGGGAGAATTCACAGGAGACCACACGTTCAAAGCCGGCACGCTTGGTGACGGTCCTCAGTCAGATTCGAGGCTGTTTGAAAAGTTCACAAACTGTGACGCCGGCATAGGGAAATGATCTTTGCACAGATAGAGCTATGACAAGATGCAGAGTTGGGCTCTCAGACTGTATTATCTGCCAAGGAAGAAGCAAAGTTGCAATCAGAGAGATCATGAGAACATAAACACAATGCACATAAACACAATGACCTCAGTGGTATGCAGTTGGCCTGGGAAACAGCTCCATTATAAAACATTCTTCATTAAACACAAACACACCCAGAAGTGTCCATGAAACTTGTCAATGACAAAGTATCAAAGTATAGTTTCCTTATGCTTCTGAATTTGGACAGTGTACCATAAAGCTTCAATGTGCCAATCTAAATCCACAAAAAAACAGTGAGTAATGCATTCAGAAGAAATACTTGGACGTTATGAATGGTGAGAACATTTCATGGCAGCACATCAACAATCAAAGCCTCCTGCATTTTGTATAAAGTTCTCCAGGAGCTCTGTGTATGTGTGTATGTGTGTGTGTGTGTGTGTGTGTGTGTGTGTGTGTGTGTTTGCAGGTATAACATCCGCACTAAGGGCATAAGGGTACCAGCAGAAGCAGCGGAGGCCGTCTCCACCTCCACCACAGCAGTGCCGACTCCTGACAGTGTGGCCTGCCTTCAGTACTCCGTTCCTGGGTGGGGCTGGCTGGCTGGCTGGGCGCAGATGGAGGCCATCATGGGAATGTCTGGAGAGATGAAACGAGGGGAGCTGGCTGCTGCAGTGTCACCTGACAGTGAACAGACACCACTCCTTTATTCTTTTGAAGTGCGACATCCGCCGATAAAATGAGCATCTGCTGCCAGCCAAGCAGGTTAAACAGTGCACCCTGCTCTCTCTCTCTCTCTCTCTCTCTCTCTCTCTCTCTCTCTCTCTCTCTCTCTCTCTCTCTCTCACACACACACACACACACACACAAACGCACTCAGCTTCCTCTCGCTCTCTTCCGTGCTCTCTATCTCAATGTTTGCATGCAGTGCACATTTAAAGGGAAACCCACTGATAGACAAAAACTCATCCACAACTTTCTCCTTCCTGTGTCTGTTTTCTCTCTACTGTGGTGGGTCCTGGAAGACTGTGGCAAACCAGAGCAAATCTTTAAATCAGTTATGGCCAGAGTCAGAGACCTTTTCCCAACTCTTGTATGAGTCAGTAAGAATTTAGAATTTATTAGCTGCAAACGTCTCATTCTTGTTCCTTTTTTAAAACTCACTCACTCCTCTATTGATCATGTGACACAAGTGTTTGAATCTTTTGATAACTTGTAACTTAATCCTCCATTTCACATTCTCTTCCACCTCTGCTTTCCGCTCAAGCAAAGTCTCACTCGTCTGAGTGCAAGGAGTCTGTTTTTAATCTAGGCTCCAGTCCTGACATTTGATCAGCCAGAGAGAGGGAGAGAGAGGGAGAGAGAGAGAGGGAGCTGGAAGCCAACAGTCCTCTGAAAATGATATGTATGTTCCGACCTTCATTATCAGCCATGGCGTGGCTCCAATTAGTCCATTCTAGTGAGTCGGGGCAGCGGTGGGAATTGCCTGCGTCGACAGTGAAGCTCTGTATCCACCAGTGTATTATCCCCGCTGAACGAGCTTGCACGAAATCAAACCTAATCCGGCGTCCGGCTGAAAATGAAAGATGCATATGGGCTGTGATCTGTCATGGCGTTGGCAGTTTAAGGGAATGGTGTGAGGAGTCAGTGGGAGGGGTGCTATGATAATTATTTCCATCTCTTTACAATAGTTGCCTGGAGGTGCCCATAATTACAGACTGCCTTCACACCCTGCGGGCTCGCCACGTTTGGCCTACTGTAATGTGATGCCTCTCTGTCAGGCATCCCAGCTGGTGATTGCATAGGTGTGAATGCATTATTATATAGGCTTTTTTCGTCTTTTTGTGTCTGCATGTGTGCGCGTGTGTGCGACTTCCGATCGAGCCGCACTTGAAAGGCACGAGCACGCGCGGGACTGTGAGAGGCCATCTCATCCTCCCGTGCCCCAGTCCTGTGCCGCTCGTCTCTTCTGCCCGTCCCGTCTCCTGCATCAATCTGGCAAACAGCGAGCGTGGATCTGCAAAGGCCCGGCAACGACGAGGGGAGCAGCAGCTTCAAAGCGACTCTGTAATCTGCAGGAACATCACAGGCTCTGAGAAAGTGACTGTCTCCCAGACACCCGCCCCACTAAGAGGGCGAGAGAGACACTAATGAAAGGGAGATAAAGGGGTTTGCTGGCGCAGGCAGTGTGTGTGTGTGTGTGTGTGTGTGTGTGTGTGTGTGTGTGTGTGTGTGTGTGTGTGTGTGTGTGTGTGTGTGTGTGTGTGTGTGTGTGTGTGTGTGTGTGTGTGAAAAAGAGAAAAGAGAGGGAGGGAGGGAGAGAAAGAGAACATCAGTAAGGTTATTTCTCTTTTCTGTCTTTATTCTTGTCTGGTCGCCTGTTTCTTTTAAGAATCTGTAGATAAATTGTCCATCTAGGTCTTTTGTGCAGGGAATAATCTTTAAAGCCAAAGCTCCAACAAAAGGCCAGTGCAATTCAGTTCTGTCAGAATGGGTTGTGTCAGGTATGTGATAAAACTGTGACTGAAATATCACTGTTCTGCTGGAGCTGGTTTGAGCCGCAACAATTCAAAGTCCTTTTGATCTCTCTATTGAAATGGCTCGGTGGTGACGGAGTACTAATCATTTGAGCTGTGGTCAGCTTTAGTCATCTTGCAAATACAAAGAAAAGCCTCATTCATGAATTCTGTCCATAAAAGTCTTGTTACCTCATATGTTAAAGATATATTTGATAACCTCTCAATTTTCCTCTCCAAAAAACCCTCAATTGAATCTCAATTACTGAAACTGGCTCAGGGAAATTGTAGGCTTCTCTGTTTTGTTGTAGGAGGTGACTTGTGCAATGACAAATACATGCCATAAAAGTTAAGTGTTTAATGCAGAAAATTATACTCAAAGCGGCAGTCGTCTTCTTACATGTTCATGAAAAGGCCGAGGAGAAATGTCTTGGATTAAAGTGTCCGTGTGGTGGTTTTGGCAGACAATGTGGACAATGCTAATTTAGGCACCACCCAAGCATGTCTTGTAGCCAATACTTACTTTCACTGAGGGCAGCTTAAATATGAAACAAAGCAAAAGATGAAATTACATGTTTGCTGCATACAGCATACATTAAGCCTAAGCAAAACCCATAAATGCATATGGAAATGAAATAATAAACAACAAAAGAAAGAATAGTAAAATACATATAATAATAAAATGTTTGTCTATCCATCATTAGGATATTTCTGTTGAAGACCGGCAGAGATGTTTTGGCATTCATTCCACCAATAAGTCTTCTATGGACCTAAGGCTGGAGAATGCTGACTAGTGATGCGTTGCAGTAAAGTGTCAGCCATACACCACTCTTGACCAGAGCCTGGGGACTTGTTAGAAGCCCTACCAGGCCGCCATGTTTCACTGCTTTTTTTGTGGTAAAGCAGAACAAATTTCCCTGGAGGGTTCTGACAAGTATCTGGACTATGCCAAGCTTGTCAGACCTTGTAATGGTTTGCAGTGCCACTTTGCACAGAGAGGGCAAAGTCAGTCACTTGTGCATGAATGGCTTGGTCCAGTGTCCAGGCCCATGCTCAGCATGTGGGGAGATCTGGGTTTAATCAGTGCTGATGGCCAGGGCCAGAGCAGTTCAGCTCACCTAGCAGTTTGGATGAATTATTCAAGCTCCTGGCCTCCCTCCTGCCAATTAATGGGGGTCATTTTTTTCTTTCACTCTGTGGCTTGTGTGTCTGGTTGAGTTACCAGAGAGGCATTTCTGGATGGAAGATTTTGAAAGATTTCCTCCTAGTCAGCAATCAGTGGTTGAAATCCTTGATTTCTTCAAGTGTGAACTGGTTGTGTTAAAAATCCAAAGGTGCTTGATTCTACTGGTGGTGATAGTTGAAAAAACAAACACACTCCATTGCGTTTTATATCTACACCTATGATACGTTTCCCAGCCTTATTTTCCCGTCTCTCTCTGTGTATGAATCCTGCCAGCAACACTTCACAAACAGATGATTCAATTGGATTTTGTGGCATCTGAGCCTCTCTACCCATCAGTCAGATCTGTAACAAGTTTTTTTTTTTTTCTTTCTTTCTTTCTTTCCTTCTTTCTTTATTTTTCTTTTCTTTTTTTTTTTTTAAGCCAAGTCTGTGAGGACATAAACAAGCGACGTAAACTATCTGGGTGTCAGCTGGTATTTCACTTTTAGCAACAGCTTCAGACATAGCCCAGCCTTCATGCTCACGAAGATTTAAGAACCATTCTCGAGTAGTGTAATTACCCTTGAGTTTAATTAAAGACCAATTTGGAATGGGTAGACTGAGAGGCAAATTAAAGAGGCTTATGAAAGAGAAATGAAATGCTTAACAAGCCCAATATTGGCCTTCAAGGACATGATTTAAATGGCAAAGTTTTACGGTTTGCATGTTTACAGCACTGTGGCTTCCATATTGCTGCTCTCTTGATGAATATACTACTTTACTTGAAATATGACCGATCAAATATTTTACTGCATGAACGAAACAACATTTGTGTTAGGAGTGAAGTAATGCTTTTCCAAATGAAAGAACACATCAATGGAACATCACTGAAATATGAAGTGCTGCAGACATAAGGCCTAATGCCTTAAAATTTATTATGTCTTTATTAAAAGATACTGTATAACAAAGGTCCCATTGGGAAATTCTCTGTTTACATAATATGAATTCAGACAATTACGCATTAATGATTACAGTTCCACCATTAGTATATCAACTGTATAAAGTCATACAATACTTTTGTTTTTATTTTTGTGGTTGTTTGGTTTTGTGGCATGATTATATGGATTTATTCTCATGTTCTTCTGTGGTTGCATAGTGGCTGTCTCTCTCCATAAGATGTCTCTTGAGGCAACAGAAATCTTAATGAGCTTTGGAGAAAAGACTATTTACTCTTCAAAACCCGGCAGTGCAATGCACTGGATGTCACGCATGATAATTTCATAATTGCTCTGTGTACATTCAAAGTGATAATTGAAGGTCAGGATTTAGTCTTCTGGATTTAGATACGTAGGGAAAACAACCACATCAGAAGTACCGTACCCACGAGACCACTGCAATTGTGCGCTCTGCCATCTCCATACGGAAATAGAGACTCTTTGAGAAGATATGGGCAGGTGGCAGGTCAGCACATGGGATGAACCCCCCCACCCTCCACCCCACTGGGATGGGAGGGTGTTCCATTGCAGAGTTGCAAACACATGCACACACACACATAGCCTACACACACTCACGCAGGCACGCAAGCGCACACACACATACACACAGACACACACACACACACACACACAGGAGAACCATGTTGTCCAGATCAAACGAGCCGGTGCTGGACTTGAGCGTGCGATACGATGGCTCGCTCGCCATGTCGCTCTTTGGCCTTGAGAGAGGCCAGCTGACCACAGCCAGCCTGTGCCGCGTCAAATGAAGTGCTCCTGTCATCACCGTCTCCGAGCGGGCATCTGTGGGCACCAGTGGTTGTATTTTAAGGACCTTCTCAGCAGCACTCCACCGGCCCTGCTCATTATGTGAACTAACTGTGGTCAGCACGGTGCCAGCTTTATTCTCAATTTCACTCCTTGGATATTTTATTCCTTTATTTTTTTATTTCTTTCCTACATGCACATAACATTTTATGATCACTTTCTTAAAAATTGAGAGAGGGAGAAAAAAAACAAAAACAAAACAGAAGAAGCAGACCAGCACACCAACTGAGAGCACATGGTCAGAAGATCCAAGACGGCTCAATCAATACCTTCTATTGACACAGGCACTATTGTTAGTCCCACACGCAGTCAATAATTGCCTGTGTCATGGGATTCAGTGAGCACTTTGAAATAGCCTCAAATGAATAATTTAGCAAACCCACGCATAGGTATGTATTCAACACTGAATTTGATTCAAATGGGTCCTGATGCCAAGCTTATAGCGGATGTCATCTCCCATACAAAACATGTTCTGAATCTCTTACTCGGTCCCAGCTTGTCAGCCTCCCAGATTTAGCTCTTATTGCATTACTATATGCTTTCATCTAAAGATATTACAACAAAGCATAGAACATATGAGACAGGCATGCCTAGCATCAACATTTAGTGTCATATCATATTTGCTCAATGCTGGATTCTGAAGCAACAAGCATACTGTATACTGTATTGGCTGGGGTTTGTCAAGCTCTCTGCAATGTGATGGAAAGCAAGGGAGAGATGAGGAGAGAGAGAGAGAGAGAGTAAAAAGAGGGAGAGGGAAGAGAGTTAAGGGGATAGAGAAGGAGAGAGAGGATAAAAACAAAGTGACGGAGTGAACGTGTTGTGCCTAATTAAATGAATTTACTGTATCAAAACCCTCAGCAAATGATACAACCCCGATTAACATCTTTCTCAGAGGATTTGCTTGCGAGTCTTTTGATGAAGAAGCTGGGCTCTTTTGATTGCCACAGCAGATGTTTTGCCATGGAGCCTAGTGGACTGTAGCGAAAGCAGTGTGAAGGCAATTTCTTCCTGTCAACATTTCATTTCCTCCAGATGCCATTTTAACTCACAAGCATTGTGCAAAACTCAAATCAATCAAAATCAAATGTAGCGTTCCAGGTCTTATCCAAACCTTCTCCATCCACACGTAGATACCAATCAGTCATGCAGAGTGTTGTGAATGTCAAAATAGTTGAGGTTTAAACTTGTTAATCTAAGGGGCATGATATACTTTTAAATGAAGGTCTACTACACTAACATTTACATATTTGATCTGCATGCATGGTATAAAACTAGAGAGACTATTTTGATCTCAGCATGAGTTTAAGGCCGCAGATCTCTTTGTGTTTAACGTGCTTGTCCAAAGCTTTTATGTTGTCAGTGTTATAGATGGTAGCTTATGACTAATGCATTCATGGACAGGGTATGGGCAGATTAATATCTCCTTTCCTTTACACTGTCATTAATAATTGTACACAGAAAAGCATGAAAGAAGACATAAGAAGCCTGATATCGTTGTACAAACTCCTTCCCCAAAACAATTCTAAAGTGAACCAAAAGTTTCCCGTCCACTTGTGAAAAAAAAGAAAAGGGATCTTCACATTTCTGATGGGAGTTGGGTACGCATCATGTTCTCCTTAATTGAAGTGGAGCGAACAACAGCACACGCTCATCCACTAAAGACCGTAGAGGGAGCCGGGCGGGTGATAATGGTTAAAGAGCTTCAGAGCTCTTTCAAAGGCAGCCCAGCCTTCTCCAGAGGAATTGCCATGACCTTGTTTCCTTGGAGTAAAAAACAGAGAGCAGACAGAAGGGAGGAGGTAGAGAAGGGGTAGGATGGGATGGGCTGGGGTGGGGAGGGTAGCGATGGGGGTGGGGTGGGGTGGGGGGGCATGAGGGGGTGTTAGGAGGGAAGGGGGGTGGGTTGGCAGTGTGGGGGTGAGGGGTATATGTGTGTGTGTGTGTGTGTGTGTGGGGGGGGGGGGGGGGTCGGGTGGGCTGGTTGGTAGGGTAACTTCAAAACCCACATCAAAAGGAATAAATAATTGTTTCTGCTGGTTTTGTTGTTGTGATACGGATCGGCAAAGCAGCAAGTGGCGAGCAGGAAGCTTTGATTTGCGGCAGCCTTCCTGGAGAGGGCTCCTTCTGTCGGCGGTTCTGAGCAGAGGAGCCGAGCCCACTGATTAAACCCCTGTTTGTTTTAATCTCCCCCCTGCCCCAGGGGAACCCAGCTGAGGGAGGAAGAGAGACGGAGGAGAGACAGAGAGAGAGGGAGAGAAAGAGGGAGGGTGGGATAGAGAGAGGAGAGGAAAATGAGAAGGATAGATAGAGAGACAGAGGAGAGAGAGTGAGAAAGAGAGAGAGAGGGAGGGAAGAGATAGGGGGTGCCTGTGGGAGGCGTCGTCTTCTCCAGAGACCAACGCCCTCTCCTCATCTTTGTGTGTGCATCCTGAGAGGAACTAAGTGCCTTAATGTTGAGTGAAAGTGCATTTTGTTTGTGTATGTACTGTATGTGTATTTATGTGTGAGTGAGTGAGTGTGTGTGTGTGTGTGTGTGTGTGTGTGTGTGTGTGTGTGTGTGTGTGTGTGTGTGTGTGTGTACACTCTCAAATGACTTCTTCTGCGTGAGCTTGTTGAAAAGGAAACCGAAGATTAAGAGAATTCTCATCGGTAGTTGTGTTCAGGAAAACCCTTTGATTATGTCTCAGATTTTCT